>NW_006495273.1:5152118-5173061 GCF_000471905.2 Amborella trichopoda | reverse complement strand
AGATAAAGCATGTGTGAAAAGAGCAGGCGGACTTTTGGGTTTGTCTTCTCTTATTGAGATACATTGTAGAGAGAGAAAATACATAGAGAAAAAAAATAAAGAGAAACGTTTTGGGTTTTTTTTGCAGAGAGAGAAAATCATAAAAAATAATGCTTTGTGAGAGATTGAGTCTCTAGCTCTCTCAAGTAAGTTGTTTTATAATTTTATTTGTTTGATTTAGTGAAAAACATCGATCGTCTTCACCCGTGGGCCTATGGATGTAGTTACATTTGTAGCGAACCACGTAAATCTTAATATTCTTTTCATGTTTTTTATTTTATATTTTAAATTTATTGCTTGTTTCATTATTATTAATTTTTTTATCAATTATTTTTCTCGCACTTCATTTGTCAAAATTCAACCCAGACTACCCATCTTTTGATTCTTAAACAAGACATGTAAATCATCCCATTTGAGTGTGTAACCGAAAAAAGAGACGACCCCTTGAATGCATTATTAACAGACGCATATTCCTTTCCATCCCACAAGAGGGAATCACCACTTTGAGTGCATGAACCAGCACAACTTTCCAATGCTACATCATTAAAAAATTCTCATAAATGCTCACATATCAATGCTTAAAAAAACTTGTATGGAACTTCTATTTTATCAGGTTTTAAGCATGCTAATTTGATCAAGTCCCCACAAAAAGGGAGAGAGACAAGTCGAATATCTTGGTTTGAACTTTTAACCCCAAAATGGATGGAGCATTTATCCAGACAAAAGCAAGCCTACCAGGCTGGCTTGTCTGTGACAACAGTCTGGGTTTCCAGACGTGCTCTCTCGTCCCCCACTTTCATCCCCGCATCAAGCCGGCCTTACAAGATGACGAATTGGTTTTCTATTTATTTAAATTTTGACGACTGAAAATGTAATCATTTTCTCTTGATACTAATTCCTACTATTGGAAAAATCGGAATGGTGTCCAAACTGTCATCTACTGGCTTCGAGCGGGCTCAGAACCCCCATAACCGAGGTTTATAAGCACTAAAAAAATAAAACCTGTAAGAGCCCGGCAAAATAAGAACCAAACCCATAATTAGTGATTCCGAGCCAGCTCTACGATTCTTAAAATACAGATTATATCATAACCTATGCATCTGACTTCGAGACTGTTAACTTAGTGGCAATTATCGCTGATAATTTGAATTTGTCCTTAGTTTGTCACGGGAAAATCAAGGGTTGATAATATCTCCTATGTTATCACTATAAAATGAATTTATAACAGGGGCATCCCCAATATTTTCTGGATAATAACCTTGGACGACAATAACATACAATAATTGGAAGACTAAATTTTGAGAAAGAACTTAAATAAAAGATCCCCTAATAAGTAAGACTATTACCTAAAGTACAAAAATCTGTCATTTTGTAATTTCTGAATACTAACTTTTCAAAAACATTAAGTACAACTTAGTATTTAAAATTGTAAAAATTAATTGCCGTTACCTCTGCCTGTAAAGTACCTTGCAAATCTGTCATCTAAAATATTTGAACGAAGCTTAAAACTTACCAAAAATTTCATTTGAATAACTAAGACTTTCTAAATAAGACACTCTTGTAAGGACTTATAAAGGAAAAACAGACAATCACAATTAATCTTGACCATTACGTATAAAATTTGGTGACTACATATGTTCGATTGACCAAGCTCTAAAGTTCCAAAAAAGCAAAAAAAATATAATGAAAAATGATTTGATAGGGCAGCGGCCCTATCAAAACAAATAAAGCCTCACCTCATAACTCATAAAAATTCAAGTTTTAGAAAATCTTTAAATCGGTGAACTCAACTTGAGCATTATAGTTGTACAAAAAAATTAGGATTTTAAATTCTAAATATAGTGTATATTGCAATAAATCACCTGGACCATCCATTTTGCCATAAAAATTAGTGTTCACAAACCTAGATGATAAGTAGTATTTTTTGAGTTTCAAATGCTATTGTCAGTGTTAAAAATTAATTTTAGAGCCACCATGAAGATTTCCTACGCCGAAAAAGCTTTCCAGATGAGGAACTCAAAGTTGAAAAGATATTTTTTCGAACTCTATGATACATCCAAGCTATCAAATATCACACGGTGTGTACTAAAAGTACATGGTCTATGATCTGATGTACGAACCTATATAATATATCTTTCATATATTAACACTCGAATAAAATTTTGATAAACACCGAATAGTATTGCTCATATATTAACACTCTAATAAAATTTTGATAAACACCCAATAGTATCCCAATGCCATAGCCCATGCATCCGGAATGAATACGAAAGAGGTTGGTGTTCATGGTAGGAGCATGCTCATGAGTCAGATGAGCAACTGTGCAGATAAGGAAGCACCGAAAGGATGGTGGAGGGTACGTGCCCACATGGACAGAGGCCGTGTTTGAATCTTTAAAATATGGGCCACCAGCCTGGCCCTGTGATGAGTTCTCTCCACGCCTGTTCATAGACCAGGACATAATTGAGACTGCACCGGTTAAGGACCCTTTCTTTATTGTGCGCAGGTCTTGACTTTTGATCCCACTTTTTTTCCTGAAACCCACCCACGCTTTGTCGCCTGTACGCCGTGTGACCACTGCAGCTCTCCACATGGCGAGAGATAAACAATGCACTAATTCGCCACCCTTTAAAAGGCCAGAAGAGGCTCTTTCACCTCCACACTCCTCTTTTTCTTTGGTTTTTTATCTCTAACAAGCAATCCAAACTCTTGTGTTTTTGTTGTCAAGGAAACGCAGAGACGAATAGATAGAGTTGCAAAAATGGTGGCTTCTTTTGCGCGTTCGCTTTCTCTTCCAAATGCTAGATCCAAAACGACATTGCATGCGAGATCTGTGAGCCTGCCTTGCCAGCCTCACCCGGTGACGGCCCAATTGCAGGACCATTTGCAAAAGCTCAATACATGGGTCAAAAACTGTTCCAAATCAGTGAGCTCGTTAACTGATGGTTTAACTTCCTTGAAAGGCCTCTACGACTGCTTTGATGATCTTCTCCAACTACCACAGACGCAGGGAGCCTTGAGCCATAACATCAAATGGGCTAACGCTCTCCTCGAAGACCTGCTGAAGCTTCTCGACTCGCACAGCACCTTTAGGGCCGCACTGCTTGCGCTCAATGAGCAGCAGCTCGGAGTGCAGGTGGCCCTCCGTAGGAGGGACCCTTCCATCAGAGCAAAGCTCGGCTCGTTTCTGAGGTTTCGAAAGAAGATGACCAAGGTAATTTCTGTGTTTCTCCCTGTTCTTGCCTCGATAGCTCAATCGACAATGCCAAGCACTCCCGAGGCCTCATCCGAGCTCTTTGCAGCCCTTCGAGATGTTCGCACTGCGACCGTGACTGTATCGGGTTGGCTTTTCCTGTGTCTCTCTCTCAGGCAGAGGCCTAACAGCATTTCAAGATTAGTGTGCTCAAGGCCATTGGAAGATGGCATTGGAGAAGTGGATTCCACTGATGATGTGATCAGAGATCTATATCGTTGCCAGAAATTGGAGGAGGGGTTGGTGCAAAAAGCGCTGAAAAAGTTGGTTGTTTTGGAGGACTGTATAAGCAGCCTTGATAAGGGGAGTGAATCAGTGTTTAGGGGGTTAATCCAGTGTAGAGTATTACTTCTTAATGTTCTTACACAGTAGGGATGGAAATAAACATAGGCAGCGTTTGGATGTGCAGATTTTTAGGGAAGAGCTTCTCTTTGTATACTTTTGTACATTATCTCTGTACAAGAGAACCTATTCGATTTAAAACCCTGAATTATCGCCAAACGTTTGTTGGTTTTGCCTGCTTTATTTCCTCTATGGCTATTTCAACTTATGTGACTTCAATGTTGGGTGTGGTTTTATAGTGATGAGTGTGGAAATTGAAAATCTGTTTTGGTATTTAATTATTGAATTTTAAGATGGACAAATGATACCGAACGAGTAGATTTTTGTAAATGAAACGTCTAGATAATATGTTACAAGAAAAAAAATTTCTCTATGTGTCAATTTTGAACTTCGAAAATTTTTCTCATATTTGTCCATTTCAAACTTGAGACGATAGACGTTTTTTTTTTTGGTAAGGTAGTGGTTAAATTAGAGGGCGTTTCAGTATCAATTTTTTTTTTTATAACGAATTTTTGAGCTACACCTTACTTTAAAAATACAGAATTGACACCTAGTATAAATTCTTCCCCTCTTTAATGTGATTGAATTATGGAAAAGCAAATAGCTCTTATATTGAGTCTGCACGCGACGAGACATGCATACCATGTGGTCTAGATGCTCGTTTTAAAATTCATCCAACTTAGTTGAAATATTTGAGTTATAAGTGAAAAACAGGTCCGTGAAAAAGCGTAGATGGCGCGACATTCAGAGTGGGAATGGGTACGACTAAGCCTTAGTTCGACCAGACCCGACCTAGATTCGTTTCAGGTCTAGGGGTCTAGCTCTATAAATAAAAAATATGTCTAAAATTATTTTATATTATAGTATTATTTATATATGAGTATTGATCTCATGAGACATTCCCACATTTATATATGTAGGATCTCAAATAATCACCATTAAATTTGACACAGGTCTCTAAAAAAATTATGACATGAGTGTGGAACTTGATTTTTTTTAAAATTTGTTTCAAATTTAATGATTATTTTTTGAGGTCCTATACACATGAGTGTGGGAGGATCTCACAAGGTGATTTCCTTTTATATGTAATTTATAATAATATATTTAGGTGGAATTGGCAACAACGCGGACCTGATCTGACTTGATAAGATCCATGCTAGACCCAGACCCAGTCATGGTCAGGTTAAGGTCAAGTGGACCTAGACCCAACCTGAGCAAAGTCGGATATTTTTTGAAATCTCCCTCTCTCTCTTGTGCCTATAACTCTTCTTCTTCTTAAGAATCTCTTTATGCCTCTAGCTATAACGTCTTGTGTAATGCTACATTCTATTAAAAAACAAATGGACACTACACACTGAAGGAAAAATTAGGTAGTCTAATCGATACCTGCCTAGTTAGATCGGAACCAGCCACTAGCTAGTTTTGATTTTAGCTAGTTTTAGTGATCGGCTAAGTATTGTTTAAATAATAATATTAATAATAATATAAAATTCCAACAAACACGGGATTTTGTTTGTAATGTATTTTTTAAAGGTTTTCATCATTATAACAAGTATTGGAAATTGTTTTGATCATTAATCCTTATTTTTACATTTTTTGATTTTTTTGAAAAATTTAAAAAATATCTGTGGGGACAAATCGATTATTTAAAATCCATTTTTTCGTTACTTTTCAACTTCATTTGAATGTGTTTTTTTAATCATTCTTTAAATATAAATTTTAGATTTCATTAATTTTTTAAATTGTTTAACACATTTTTAATTGTCTGGGACTCTCCCGGTTAAAATGGTCGAACATGCCAATTTACCGGGTAAGCCGATCGAACCGCTTCCGCACCCATGTCCAATTAATCGTTCCAGTTAGCTTTTTCCTTCATTAACATAATGAGACTATTTACTATCGATATAAGAATGCCACAATCATTATTTACCATTGAATGTTAAATAGTTAGTTGGGGAAATGTCATTTAATGGACACCAAGTCCAAAATAAAATTTCTCGAATGTTGTGACACATTTCAATCCGTTAGATTTTATACCCAATGGCTAAAAATAATTATGTCCTCCGTATATAAAAAACAAACGGTCTCATAATATTCAATCCCGATTAAAAATGATGTCATATAGTGTAAAAAATAATAAGATAATGGTAGATTATATAATATACAATATTGTTATAATAAAACAAATTAGTTCATCGAAAATATTTGGGTCAAGACGGGTCAACCCAGACCTGACCTAACCGGATGTCGGGTCCTTACTTCTGGTCCCAGAGCATACCCATCAGATCCAGAACTAAAACACATACTCACAAGTCAGGTCGAACCACGAGGTTGACTCAAGCCGTACCTACCCCTACACGATATTCAAATATTAAACCCGTTTGAGGACCAGTTTAGTTAGGTTCTTAGCAAAATAACACAACGAAGTCAGCACATGTGGTGGCGAACGTGTGCACAAAAAGGGCCGAAGCCACAATGCCTTCCCGCTCCACTCGCCTGCTTTACTGGCGTGCGGAGTATAAAACGCATATGCATATTGGGCGACCAACCTGTGTATTATAGGCGGGCTAAAGAGGCACGCGTGAGATCAGTTTTTTTTTTTTTTAAAAAAACAATTTGGAATTTACTTATAAAATTCATAGAAAATGAATTGAAAATTGGAGAGTATAACTATTTAGGTCTAATATTCAAAAGGAGGATGATCCCTATTTAACATTTTAAGAGATTGTAAGATTATTTACCTATGATACAAAAAGGTCACAATTATTTATAACCATTGGATGTGAAATCTAATAGCTTGGATGTATCACAAACTCTGGGAAAAAAATTTTGAACTTTCAACTTGATCAATGGAATAAATGCAGCCACCCAATTTCGCATCTAATGGTCAAAGTTAATTGCGATTACCTTGTAACAAAGGTAAATGGTTTCATTGTATACTTTTTTATATTTCGATATTGTTTTTTGGAAATGTGTACAAAAAGACTATTTATTTTTTATATAAAGAGGCTACAATCATTATTGACCGTTGTATCTGAATCGGGTGGCTAAGGGCGTATCATTGGCTAGGCACAAGTCCAAAATCAAATTTCTCAAATGTTGTTACATACTTTCATCTATTATATTTCGCATCCAATGGTTAAACATGATTGTGATCTGTATGTACTACAAATAAATTGTCTCATATCATACAATCCCTTTTTTTTTTTGTGACACTCACAAAAGTCCCACTATTAACTTTGGCTCCTAAAAATACTACTAGTTTGGGTTGCACATTATGGGACAAATTAATAGTATGCAACTGCACTAGAAGGAAATTATTTCACTTTGTTGTCAATGGTTTTGCTTTTAAAGTAGAAAAACTAAACACATACAGACCAAGAAGGCCATATCCATGCTCCTCTTTCATTAAAGTTTATGTTAGCTAGTTGGGGTCACCTATAGACAAAATCATAGCCTCAAAAATATTCTTCTAATATTATGACATATTCTAGTATGCCCATTTAACATCCGATTGCTAGATGATTGTGACTTTTTTGTACCAAAAGGTGAACAATCGTATCGTTTACATTCTTTTTAAATAGGTCTTATTGTGTCATAGCAAAACGTTTGATTTTATAATAAACTAGAGGTTTATTAACTAGAATTGCAAAAATAATTTATTCTTTTCCCTTGATTTGGGAGAGATTACGAATCTATTATTTGTTTAAAGAAAAATGTCTTTAAAATATTCCTTTTCTTGGGTTATACGAGCGAGGAAATTGTCTATTTTGGCTGCACTAAAATCAATCCATTGGATGAGTCCACTAGACCGACTATTGCTAAAGCGTTTACTCACACAAACTTCATGTTCATTATTTTGAAAGTAATCGATTTGTGATTTTTAGATATATCATAGAATTTCAAATAGAAAATAATTCTCTTATGTAATTCATTTTATCTTTATTTATATGTCATAGTTTTAAGTATCATAAATATAAATCATCCACACACACCCAAAAGCATCAAAAGAGGCATCAAAATAACCAAAAAGATATGAACTTTCATTAATATTCAATCGGTACAAATTGTCAGCTTTAGTATCATACATCAATGTTCTAAAATGCTTCCCAATGGTGACCCGACCAAACTTGAATATTATTTCATAACACTTGTTGTCTAACTTGATAATATAAATCAAATTACACCTCATATTGGGCGCATACAAAGTATCAACAATAAGAGATTCGTTCCTCCTGATAAATACGGCTTAAAAATACTGACACCAAGTACATCGTAGTAGATGTCATTCCCCATATAAATCTACTAGTTACTGGCTGTGATCTCCTTCAAGTCCATCCTTAGTCATCGAGATATGTCGAGTGGAGGCTGAGTCGACCCACCAATTCCTTAGGTCATGGTCGGTAACTATTGATTCTAGAACTATACAGAACAAGTCAGTACTTTTATTTTGATTACTATTATTACTTCGAGCATTGTAGTTAGTCTAGATCTAAGTTTTGTTTTTCCGCTTGGGACAATTAAACTTGATGTGTCCAATTTCCTTACAACAACAAAAAATTATATTTATTCTTTTGATTTTTAAAATTTATCTCATTTCCCTTATACCTATTATCATTCTTATTATTGCAAGGTTTGGGAATTTGAGAAGATGAACTTTAGGAAAAGTGGAGTTCATTTGATTTTTTCCTCATTCTCCTTTCAACTTCATTACTGAGGTGCATAGGAAGATTCATCATAGTTATCCATTGTGCAGAGCGGTTTCATGCAATTACAACATGCTCCCAAGATGGAGGGAGACTATTAAGGATAACGAATACTTACATGTGTTCAGGGACAGAATTCCATGTCGTAGCAAGGTCATTTATGATCACTATCATTTTATTGATATGCTCGGTCACTGAGTCTGATTCTTTCATTATACAAAAATTATATTTTTCAAATAAAAATTGCACATGGGTCTCAGAAGTGGTATCATATTTTTTAAATAGGGAACCCATCATACTTTGAGTTGTTATGTGATCCTCAAAGACTTTAATTAAATAATCTTCCATAAACATAGTAGTCCTAGCTATCTTCTAACCATTTGTCAAGTCACCTTCTGGCTTGACTATTAGCATTAGGCTTTAAAATTGGTGCTTCTGTATCTAGAACATAATACCCTATCTTCGAAGAAAATATATCCAATTTTTCTTTTCCACATAAGAAAATTGGTTCCATTGAGTTTTTCAAGTTTCGATAGTTCTCACATGACTAGCCTAAATACCATGAAATTTTAGATAATGCCTAAAGGTTCAAAAAAAATTTGTGTTTAAGAACATGATTTTCTGCTAGTCGAACCAATAGGTTTGCCGACTCTCAGTGGGCTGCAACCTCAAAGAAAAATTTTCTCAAACAATTTTTGTTCATGTTGTTTTGAAGCAAGAAACTAAAAAAGTAAGT
This sequence comes from Amborella trichopoda, assembly GCF_000471905.2. The sequence goes on along the minus strand of NW_006495273.1, from coordinate 5,163,985 downwards.
TAACAAACTACTAATTTTTATAAATATATGAATGTGTTTTAGCTCTAGAGAGAGAATCTACAATAATATTTGATATTTTCAACCAAAAAAAATGGCACAACATAATCATAAAAAATTGAGTTCAGTAAATCAAGTTCATGAAATTTTCGCACTTAAAGAAACCAAAGCATATGATAATTATGCTAAGCAATAACAATTATTATGCTAAAATTATATGTAGAAAAAACCCTAAATTACGGTATATATATAGCAACAAAAAATTAATTATCAGCAGCGATTATATGTCTCTAAAATCCGTGTGTCTCTCCAAAATTTCAGCAGCACAAAATTTAGGAGGTCCGTAGTTTCCATTGCAAGTCACGGAACTACTTGCTAGCTAAGAAAATTTCTATTAAAGATGAGAGAGGAGCACAACTTAGGATGCAACCGGGAAAAATAAAGAGGCAATATCTCTTGATATTGAACGAAAGATATTGAGTCAAAACATAAGTGAAATTCACCTCAATGAAGTCAATAGTGGTTCAATCTTATTAACAACAGTAGTCTTGTAAGTGCAAGAAGGAGAATCTCTTTAAAAAAAAAGAAAAAGTATTAGATTTGCTAAGAGTGAGACTTACCTACTTATCAATTAAGTTGAAACAATGAAGTCAAGAAAAGATAAAGTAAAACTTTTCACGATAAAATACTATCTTTGCAGCACTACAGTTTAATGGAAAAGTAAATGAAAAACTAAAAATGAGAGAAAAAAACCCAATGCAGATAACTAAGGGTTCTCTATTTGAGTTTGAAAAGTCAATAAACATAGGGATATGGTTAATTATATAATATTACTTTGCAGCCTTGATGCTTTAATAACAGAAAAAACACTGATAGAAACATCAACAGAGAATATCACCAAATTTCAATGACTTTTACAAGATTTCAGTAAATCCATGAGGTTATTTTATTATAACAACGAGATGGAAAATTGAGTTATGGTACGATCATTCTACCAGAAAGCTAATGACGAATGAATAACTGAATATGAATAACGGCTTAGGTGACTGCAACTCAAAACTCAAGCGACTGAAAAAATCCAACCAGAATTTTCCTAGCCTTCCATAAATCACATGAGATAACTTGAATTTTGCTAGCCTTTAGTAAATCACAGGAGATAACCGCCCTGCCATAGGAGTGTCAGGCTCTGATATCAATGTTGAACTTTTGAGGGGAAGAGATGAACCCGCCAAAGTCTCAAGAATCGAAAGCAATATTGTAAGACTGTGAATCGCAGAGATCAGAGTTTTACCCAAACAATTGAGAACTCAAGCTTTCTCTGTATGCCTCTCCATAGCTATGAAACCTTAGTTATAGAGGGATGAGAGGAAGCCATTCTCCAATATTTGGCTTTCTTTCTCAAATATTTGAGAAGGTGGCTCTTTTTTTGTGGGAGATAGGTAGTTATCTTCTACCTATTGGATAAAGGCATTTTCTCTCTGTAAGAAGAGTTTTTTAGTGATAAATATTAAAATATATTATTAAGATAACGAGAGAGAAATATTGCACATGTGAGGCCCCATAGCCACCCACACATACCAACAAAATGCTCATAAAGTTATACTTTAAGTTTCCCCAAAGTAGACAAGCCTGCATAAGCCTCATTGAAGTTGTGGATTAGGGAACTCGTGGGATGTACTAATAAGTGCAACAATGTCGATTACATCGTTTCTAGTTTCTACCACAGTTGGCTCAATCCTACAAATCTAAACCCCGGTTCACAAATTTAGACCAAGCACCTGAATTTATGACTTTTTTTTCGGTGAAAACTTAGGACCCGCAATGTTATTTCTTGAAAAAGAAACTCTCCAAATGAGCTTCATGTTTAAGGCCTGCATCATGTATGTGCAGTAAAAGTTCAACATTTTATCATGAACTAGTAATTGTATGAGGAATGGGGTTGAGGTTGTGGTGGTAACACCATCTGAGCCTCAGATACCGGTTTAGGTTAGGTTTCCATTTCCACTGCTGAACAACTGGATGGTGCAATCGTCGAACTTCTACCCTCCCACAAATTAAGAATTGGCTTTTGTTGTTTTTCGGTGGTAGATCAGTAGGGCAGGGGTCCCTAAATTGAGAATTTACTTCAATCCAGGGGTCCCTAAATTGAGAATTTACTTCAACCCACGATGACATTCCTTCCCATATGTTTCGTTTTTTGTTTTTTTTGAATGTTGACATGATACTTTTGATTAACTTATTAAATTGATATACATGTATGCATTGACAAACAGAATTGTTAACAGTGTCAATACAACCAAGTACAAAACCTATTGACTATCACAGAATCTCTGCAACCAAGTACAAAACCTATTGACTATCACAGAATCTCTGGCCGCTCCCTTGGAAGGAGCATACTTCCGGCTTCATTTCTCAAAAGACACGAGCATTAAAAGACTTCCATATGAGCTATGATGTCCCTAATTTCTTTAAAATTTAAGGTAAAATGGCACATAACTGCTTGGCTTGGCTTGAATGGTTAGCAGCTGAGTTTAGCAGCGCTATATCTCAAGTTCAGTTCCTAATGTTAAGTACACAAAAACAAAACTACTTTCGTACCTCTACTGCATCAGATAACACTAAGGAGTATTCTTCAAAAATCCCTTTAGCAAGGACTTCTTGCTAGTATATGAAGGCCTTGAAAGAGTGTAGCGGCCAGCTCCTCCTTACCAGTATAAATTGCACTAGGTTTTGAGTAGGTTAGAGCATGCCATCCTAAGTGAACAATCCTCCTAAGCTAGCTGCGTTCGGGTTACCTTGATGACAACAAGCAAAACTTAAATGATACTTCCCGGGTTAACTTCCAAGTGTTCGACCATGTCATGGCAGACTCAATTTGGCAACTTATCTTCATGGTGATAGGATATCATCCATTCTGACTCCCCACAGCTCTTTTCTTGAGGTTGCCCAAGATATAGTAAAGGCCATATTTTGGTTTCCATTTAATTATGTTATGATCTCATCAGAATTTGTATTCCCATGTTTCTACAGAATCCACATTTTAACCATGAGTGTAATTCCTTTCCATCCCTGTCATTACTTTCACTTGCTGAAGGGCACTTCAGGTTGTGTAATTCCTTTCCATCCCTGTCTATCAAGGCAAAGGGAATCTTTTCAGTTCTTCCTGTAAAAGAAATAACCCAAGACCCATATGTGTCTCGTATGCTCCAAGCAATGGAATCACTACAGCTAAGCCTAACTTTCAACCTTCATTATCAGAAGCCATTGGAACACTGGATGTATAAAAAAGGGTGCTTATTAATTCAAAATGGTTGTTGTCGGGTGGAGAGAGGGCATTGAAGATGAGAAACACAGGTATTATTGGGTTTCGAAGCAGACCAGCACATAACTCTTCCATGAGGCTACATAAAGAAAGAATTCATTCCTACACTGCAAAATTTTTATAAGGCAGCGACAATCTCAAACTTAGGAGAAAGATACCTTTGTCCCCCCCAGAGTTTCCTATAAGAGGGAAGATCCCACCATCAAGACCTAAGTTACACAGAGAATTGGATTAGAACCTTTGAGTTGATAAAATGGAAGCCAGAGTTTCCCACCATGCTCGTTCCAATAGCATGCCTAACAGGTCACACCCCATCTTGTTCAGATTGAAGGAGCAAATGCAACATTTTAGTGGTTCTGAATTGCAAGCAAAACAATTCAATCAGAGCCTCATCGATTCTCTAGTTGACATATACAGCACTTTGAATATCCTTCTCCAATTGCCACTCACCCAAGAAACCCTTCGTCGGCAAGATGAATGGGTAAGCAACATTGTTGATGACTCCATCAAATTGCTTGATTTGTGCAACAAGATAAGAGATGCCATTATCCAAGTGAGAGGGCAGCATCAAGGTCTTCTATCGGCTCTGCGTAGGAGAGACCACAAAGGGTTGGAAGGCCAAGTTGGAGGCTACATCTCTTCCTTGAAGAAAATGTCCAAGGAGTTTGCCAAATGCATTGGCACATTGGGGAAAACCTGTAAACCAATTTCATCTAGCCTCCAATCTACACAAGAGAGTGAGGTGGTGGAGGCCATAACACAAGTCAGATCCATCGCTGTCGACGTGTGCAAATCACTCATGTTGAAAATTGGTGTACCGATGAAAGGACAATCACTCTTATGCACATTGATCAAGCCATTTTTTGCCAAACAAGTCAAGAAGGGTGCTACTGAATGCGATCGCACCCTCCTTTGCCTCAGCACATCTTCAGGAAAGATCGATGAGAAGTGTCTCAAGGATGCACAGTGCCGGTTGGAGTCGCTTGATGAATGCTTGAGTTGCGTTAACATTGCGTTGCAGCGCATCAATAGCCAGCTAATTCAAACTCGTGTCACTTTGCTAAACATCCTAACCAACTAAACTGCTCCTCTGCCTTCCCAATTTACAGCTTTTGGGCATCCGCATTTTATAGGATATGACCCTTGTCGCTCGTTATAATTCGTTGTACAGAAAACAAGATTATATGAAATGGAAAATTTTGTATCATATATTCAAATTTTTATGTTAATTTTCTCCCTTCCTGCATAGGACATGAACTCATTTTCCATATTTTTAGCTTCATTATTTGATCGTTCAGCCCCTGTGGACATAAGGCTTATCATAAAAACCTCTCAAATGGAGCCTTATTCCTTCGAAATAAACCAAATACATGCGACTTTGTCTCCAAAACCAAGAACCTGACCATGTATGAATTTTTGTGCATGTAAAATGCTTTATTAACTGCTTATATTGAATAATGGTACCAAAACATCTATTGAATCTGGCCTCCTACCTACTTCGTGGGTAATATTCCATTTTATTTTCAGATATTCTATTGAAGATTCAGATTTTCAATGGTTTTATTTAGCTGAGATACTTTGATCTGGTTCTCTGGTGTCAGTTTCATCTAGTGTTCAATGTTTGAATCCGTAAATGTTTAGCTTCATGCAATTCCAAGAATGAAAGTTGGGAAAAGCAGTTTTCTTCTCCTTTACTTTCTTTTCAATTTATTGTGAGGTAATAGCATTTCACATAAGGCTGGCAATGGGCCAGGCCTAAGGCGGACCAGCCGTAGTTCGGCCCCTGCCTCCATAGGGCTGGCCCAGCCCATCCCTTGTGCCCATAGGCCATGCTCAGGCCCGGCCGGGCCCTACATGGCCGAGCCAAAAACAAATGAAGGAGAAAACAAATGAAATAACAAGAAAAAAAAAGAGGGCTGAACCGAGCCATCACTGGCCCTAGGCCAGCTTGGAGCTATAATATGTGGCATGGTTTTTTAGGGTCGGGCCGGGCCGGGCCAAGCCTCCCCGCCTATTTCTAGCCCTAATTTCACGTATCGCTCAAACTAATTTCTTGAAATGCCTGTTCATTAATATTATCTATATATAAATTTTACTAAACAAATTCCTGCGCCATCCTTTATGAGAGGTTCTCTTTTGAAATCAATGCAATAAAAAATATCTTTGATGCAACCACTTAAACTAATATATAAGAAAGCCTTACAGCAGATATATATGAGAGTCACTTAAAACTAATATGATGGATCACATGTCATTTACGTAAGCTTGTGACAAAATCGGAGGCAAAGAGAATCTTGTGAGTGGGCTCCCTAAATTAAAAATGCCATCTCAAACATTGTCTCTCAGGATACAAGGTATTGAATAATCCGAGTTAAGGTCTATTATTTCAAATAATTGTAATGCTTCTCTGAATTAATTATAAATGTAGCTCCTAAAAGCAATGTTTTGTTTTGAGAAAGATGAGGGACCAGCATCATTGGGGCGCAGGAATAACAAAAATGTGTCACCGAAATTGCACGTGCCACATTGAAAGAGGGCCTACTCCGATGGGTGCACGCTACATTGTTTTATACCATGGGCTTAAGATTTGCACACTAGAATTCCTTCCATCTGAAATATTGCGACCTCTTTGCTACTTCAATGAGCAAAAGATTATATTTTGAAAAATATCTCCAATCTAAAGTTTTGATATACACAAGATTGTGCTTGCAATCAACTTTCTCCACTTGAAACTTTGTGCTTAAAACTATACAATCATCCGGACAACCTCAAACCTGACTCTCATATCACTTCTTATGCGTGGAAGCTCTAAAATCCAATGGGTCGATGTTTGACATGTAAAGAGCGAGACAAACATAATTGGAAACAAGCAAGCAAATTAAAACAGAAAAAAAATAAGAAAAAAAGAAGGCCAACATTTTATGCAGATCAGCCCAAAGAACTATATCAATAGGTATAGAAAAGTGAAATCCAGTATATTGACGAGTGTACATCACAAATTTGGGATACATAAAGTATTTTACTGGCAATGGAAAATACCCAGTTGAATAATTCTTGAAACCACTCTCTTGATCGACATCACTTATCATTTTTCATTCACTTTACTTCTGACAACTATTACCAAACATGCTAGATAAAAATGTGAAAAATGATTCTATAAAGAGTATACTACCCAAAAATCTATATGGAAACCACTTTTGTACAAGAAAGAAACCTCAACCTCTCTCTACACAAGGCACATAAAAATTATTTATTTTATTAGAAGCTTACTTTTCTCACTAAAAACTCCTTCATAGGTTTCTCCTCCTTTCCAAAGGTATAACCAAGAGTACTAATCCAGTCGAACTTCAATGGATATCCCCACTAATTTAGGAAATTTATTAATATTAATATGGGTATCAATCCTAATCATATAGGATTTCATTAAAGGGGTGATTTTAGATATGAGCATATCCAATTGGGCCATCCCAGGTCCTTGAATATATCGGGAAACGGGTCGTAACAATAGGAACTAGCCTGTTCTCTATTAGGGAACTGCCTGATCCTATCCCATATTTTATTTTTAAAACTTTTTAGTTTTCCTCTTTTTATTGGCCAATCTCTCGACTACATCACCAGGATCGGTGATTTGATAACCCATACCGATTTCTTGGATAGCCAATTTACCCTACCGATCTGGGTTTTTGAAGCAACAAGGCATATAAAAATTCTATTTCTTTTATCCAGGTTGATGTCCACAGCCCTCTCAAACACAAGTTATTAGAAATTAAATGGCCATGCAGGCACTTAGGGGTCGTTTGAATCCTAGGGTAAACAAAACATGTTTTTTGTATAACCATGTTATCTCGTAAAAAAACACATTTGGCAACTTTTAGGATACATGATCATGTTTTTTTGTAACCAAGAGAGCCAAAACAATCAAATTAGAGTCTACCTTCAAATAGTGTCAAGAAATATGGTTTCAATACTGTAAATCTTTGTAATAGCCTTAAAATATATTTCATCTTTATTTATAAAGTTTAAAGCTTCAAAAATAGTGATCGACTGATCTACGAAAACTTAAAAATTTTGAGAATTGACGGTTCAAAAATGCATTACAAAATACACTATTTCTAAAACTTGAAATCCTTTTTTTTTTTTTTGATGTCCATGCATCTTGATGTCCAAATGATCAATTTGAGGATATTTGAGCATCAAAACAATCACTTCTAGAGAAATTTTTGAGGTAGGCTCTAATTTGATTATCTAGAGCTCAACTTTATATAAATTTTTCCCTTAAAAAAAGCCTACTCTCTCTCTCTCTCTCTCTGCAATTTCCAGGAAACATTTTCTATAATGTAGTGAGGAAATGGGAGTTATAGAACTAATAGGTAGTTACTATTGTACGTGAGTCAACATACTAGTAAATTTAGTTACAAGAACCTTTATTTAAAAAGAAGTGTTAGTGGGAAAATTTTGTGGAAAAGAACAAAATGGTGTGTAGTGGGAATACATAAATATCATGTATCAAGTTTGTAATGTTTTTGTGTATTCCATTTTCTCATCATTCAATAAAAAATGATTTTTTTTTCCCCTCAGCTTCATCTATTTGATTGTTATTTTTTTATTTTTTTTGGTGACTCTTAGACGGGTGAGATATCGTTACACAATTTGAGGAGCAGATTGCTCCGGTATTGTGAGATCCATGTTTGCCCACAATTATTGGTGATACAATTCCTCAATGTCTTCTCTTCAATAGAATGCATTCCTTTTTGATGTGCCCCGTTAAATTGAACGTACTAGTTTGGCTAGCGTTAACAAGGCTAACTTTGGCTCGCTTGTCAAGGTCATAAAGAATAAGTTTATTGGCAATAGCGATGGTTGGGGCATTGTTTTGGCATTTTTACTCACCTTCTAGTCGCTTCAAAATGAATTTTCATATGCCAAAATTGGATAAATGTGTTGAACTTTTGAGGGAATTGATGAATCTGCCAAAATCTTAGCAATCGAAAGTAATGTCGTAAACTTATGAATCATAAAGATCAGGGTTTTTACCAGAACAGTAGAGAACTCTGACTCTCCATAGCCATGACATCCTAGTTATAAAGGGATGGGAGGAGGCCGTTCTCTTATATTCAGCTTTTCTCCTGTAATATCTGAGAAGGTGACATTCGGAGATGGGTAGTTATCTTTTACCCGTTGGATAAAAGAATCTTCACTCTCTAAGAAGTCTTTTTAGTGATAAATACTAAAATGTATTATTAAGATAAAAAGCTAGAGAAATATTGCACATGTGAGGCCCCATAGCCATTCACATGTACCAGCATCTCCCACTTGGCTATGAGGCCAAATACATTGAAATATCATAAAGTTTATACCACTTAGTGGGCTTAATATTTATTAGTATATCCTTGTCATGGGGCTTTTCACGCTAGTCAAATATTAATCAAAATATTAATCAAGCTTGTCATAACGTCGAAAAGAGGGATTCGTTCAATTGGTATTTTGTCTAAAGATACTTGTGCTAAACAAAAGGGAAGTTTAGATAAAGTTGACACTTTAAAATGTAGAATTATATTGTACCTGTAAAATCCTTCAAAAAAGGTTGTTTGATATTGTAAAAATGCCTAATCGATCATCTCAACATGAGATCTATAGATATGGAGAAAAAGGAAAAATGATCAATTGGAAGGTTTTCCGAAATGATATAAAACATTCATACATATGGATATCAAAATGATCCATTGGAAGGTTTTCCAACTTTGAAGCACTCTTTTCTATTGGATCTTTAATGTGCAACTTCTATAGGACAAGGACCCTGCATAAACTTTCTCTTGTATTTTACTTATCCAAAAAGAGATTGCATTTTTCTAGTAAGATAGACTATAATTTCTAGGTAGAACATCATTGTCCCTTTTGTTTTTTGTTATATGAGCAGGTACTCAAGGAATTTGTTTTCTCTATGGCTCAAAATCCCCAGGTACTGAAACAAGTAGAAGGTAGAGGTGTATCTTCTGTCATTTATGTATGACATGGGTGGCACAAATAACGGGAAAGAGATTCCCGTAATTTGGTTCTTTAATAACAAATTGTCGTACAAAATTGAAAGGAAACAATTTATATAGGTTGCAACTTTAAAATGTAGAAATCAGGTGCACCTCAAAAATCCATCATAAAGGTTATTTTGATGTTAGAAAACCCTTTGTTTGGTCATCTCAACATCAATATGTATGAATCTGAAAAGAAAAAATATTTTGAGTCCAAAAATAGTGTATCTTGCAATAAATTATCTGCGCCGTCTATTTCAAGATTTTCATGTTTTCGTAGATCTACATGATTTGGACTTTTTTTAAGTTTAAAATTTTATAATTAGATATCAAAATAGATTATCAAGCCATCTAAAAAAAAATGTAACCAAAATTACATTTATGATAAATTTTGGAGGCGCACTTTAATTTGATTGTTTAAGGTTTCAACCTTATGCAAACCATACACAACCCTAAACAAAGAATACATTAATCCTAAGTTAAATGCCACTCTCTCCTATAACTGTGAAGCCCAGATACATTGAACTTGGGTCACTAACTCTCCCTGGTAGGGTAGGGACTTAAAAGAGGACAATATCTGGTGGTGAGTGTCCATGCATCAAAAATACCATTAATAAGAACTACACACCTGCACAATGCTGGTTGTTTCTATCACAACAACATGATGAGCCTCATAGGTAGTTAATTGAATTCCCCAGGTTGAACTTGTTAACAAGGTCCCTTCATCAAGGATGGACCTAGGGATGATACCAATATTGTGATCCCCACTTGTGATCCCCAATTTCGCAAATGGATAGAGGGCTTTGAATGGACTACCTTAGCACTCTATTATATCATGACTAAGAAACAACATCAAAATGTAGATGGGTAGGATGATTGGAAACAAGGATGTGTTAAAGTTATTACCTTGCTTAAGTCATAATTAAATAGTTGTCAAGTGATTGATAACCAATACTCTTATCAGAAATAGATTATGTTCTATATAATTACTATGCTTTGCATGATATTATTTTGTTAGTTGTTTGGTATTTTCCTTCTATCCTATATACAATATTTTGGTACATAGCTTGTATTATATATAATATTATTTAACTATTTACCTTTTTCCATAATTTTCAGTTATTTTAAAAAATTTATCTACTAAAGTATAAACAACTTCCCTAAAAGAGTGCCAATAAGTTTATCACAAATTATTTTATAAGAGACATTGCCAAACAAAAGATATTTGATTAACATGATTAATCTTATTGAAATAGTAGTTTTTCTGTGATAACAAGTACATCCAAACGTGACCTAAAGATTTTGAAAAAATTTATACACGGTGTCAAATCTTGTACTACAAAAATAAGGCAATCTCACATGAACAGGTTGCTTTAACTCTTAAAATGATGAGAAAAGCAAGATTCCAAGTCCAAGCAATAGTGTGTCATGTTATACATTATTTGAACGATCTGTATTTTTAGGTTCAGGTGTTTATAGATCTACTCGATACATACCATTTTTAAAACTTTAATTTCATAATTAAAGATAACAATAAATTATTAGAGGTTCATAGGAGTTGCAACAACAGACTGTATCTTCCAGTGAGGTATGAAGGATCATCTTATTTTGCTTATTTAAGGCCGCGACCTTATATAAACCACATACCAAGATTTTTGAGTGGTTTTGACCGTAAAGCCACGGCCTTAAGCGTGCCTCACCGTTTGTTATGCGTATCGCTGGCAAGTGCCCAGGAACTCTTGGGTCTGGTCCGTGACCCTTCCGTGTGAACCCGACCACGACCGGCCCTAAGCCCAGCCAACCTGGACTGGGTTAAAGGAGCCGTAGCGCAGGTCTAGTCATGGCCCTAATAAAATAAATATAAAAAAACCAACAAAAATAAAAAAAAGGAGGGTCGGGCCGAACTGGGCTCGGGTTGTCACATCCTTGGCAAAGGCCGAAGTTGGCTTGGCCGGTGTCGTGGTGTCCCCATACCTAATGGTCAATCCTCTAATTTTTAAGGCTGGGCTGACTAGGTCAGGCCCCAGTCTTAGTCATATATAGTTAAAAATCTTTATAAGGCTGCAATTTATTCCGAGAAATAAGGTTGCGTTAATATGCACTATAGATTTTGTTTAGATGATGTAAATTGGACACTATCTAAAAAAAATGTATCATGTATTGACACTGCCCTAAAAGATGCATCAAATCTATACTATCCAAATAAAAGGTGGTGTAGAGTATCCTAACCTTATTTTTACACACAAATAAAAAAGTAGTTTTTATCTTATACAAACCACACCCATTAAAAAAGGGAAAAGTTTATATAGAGCCCAGGCTTTAAACAATTAAATTTGAGCCTACATCAAAAATTTCACTAGAAGATATTGTTTTGATGCCCAAATAACTTCAAATTGATCATCTCCACATCAAGATGCATGGACATGTGAAAAAAATAGATTTCAAGTTTTGGAAATAGTATATTTTGTAATGCATTTTTGGACCGTCAATTTTCAAGATTTTCAAGTTTTCATAGATCTGCC
>NW_006495273.1:5125727-5137552 GCF_000471905.2 Amborella trichopoda | reverse complement strand
ACATTACAAAGTTATGACCACATTATGCCCTAATGTTTTACAACATGATACAAGAGGAAAAACAATACTTTTCCAAACCAATATTGAAAATCTAATACTATTATACCAAAAACCATAGAATGGTCAGAAATTACTCTACCAGAATCATGGTCAATCTACAATGAAAATCATCAGTACCAAGCCCCAAGAATAAATAATATTCCAGAAAGAATATTAGAAAATCCTAATGGTAAAATAGAAATCCAATTTACCAACAATAGAAGAAATAACAGTAAAGATGATTCTGAAATAAAATCATCTACAAAACCTATAATAGAATTACCAAGAAGTTCTACCTCTTCTATAAATCCAAACTTAGAAAGTCTATATAGAACAAAGAGAAAATATTATCATCCCACAATATAGGTCCATACAAAAATCTGAACAAAAAATAACTGACTCAGAAATGGATTTTCAAGTCTTAACTCTTACAGAAGAAAAAAGACTTAGCAAACAATTTATAGAACATGATTACTTATCTGAAGAAAACAAGGAGATAATAACTTGGTATAAAAAACATTTTCAACCTAAATTAGTAGAATTATTTCATATAAAGTACAATAAGGCACGAAAAAAAGAACGATAAAACAAATGATTTTTTGTCTGGTTAAAAGAAATATGTAGGGAAAGAAAAATACATATTCCTAATTGTGAAATAAATACAATACAAAGTCAATATGCTTCATATAAAACAACTGAAGGAAATACAATGACAAGTATTCACCCTCCTGAAAAAAGTATTATTATAAAATGATCAAAACCAGAATTAAAATTAGAAACAAAGGCTACACCATACAAAATGACCACAGGAGAAATAATACATAAGCTGAATTAATTCCACATGTAATAGAACAAAATAACTATACAAATTTATATATGCAATCTTTAAGAAAGCAAGCATCCAGAATTGAAAATATGTTAAGACCTGTACCTATAAAAGAAACCACAAATGTTTTATTTAAACCACCTCCATCACTTGATAAAGAAAAATTTAATTTTGGAGAAGATAATAAAACCTTAATGGATCAATTAATATCAAAATTATCTAAATTAGAAATTAAAGAGAAAACTTTAAACATTCAGGACAAAGGAAAGGAGAAAATTTCTACAGAAATCCCTGAATCATCTACATTAACCTTACAAGAAGAAACACCCATAATTGCTAACACAATAGAAAATATGGAAGAAGCTTTTATGGAAAATAGTCATGAACAAGATAATAATAATATTCAAAGAATAGTATATGGAAAATCATGGAAACCTTTAACAGCTAATCCCTATCATCATAGACCTACCCCTGTTGATATACAATTCGAAGAAGATTTGGTAGCCTAGAATATTTCCTATTCAGGAAGATCAATAGTAAATTGGAATATAGATGGATTATCTGAACAACAAATATTAGACACTATGAAACATATGACCATGTATGCCTCTGCGTGCAAAATGGTAGGCAACCATGATCAAGAGGTCGCCAAAGCCATTGTTTGTGGTTTCACAGGATGGCTTCGAGATTGGTGGGATTTCCACTTACCTGAAAATACAAAACAACAAATTTTGAATAATACTCGCCAATGGACTGTTAAAAATGAAAATAATCAAGATGTCTTATATTCCGAAAGTGATGTTGTTAATACTCTCATTTACACCATCACACTTCATTTTGTGGGAGTACAGCCTTACTTGAAGCCCGATCTGAAGATTTGTTATCTAATTTAAGATGTCTAACCCTATCCCATTATAAATGGTACAAAGATGTTTTCTTTTCCAGACTATTAAGCAGAGAAGATAGCCAGCAGGATCAATGGAAAGAAAAATTTATTGCTGGATTACCATATTTATTTGCAGAAAATGTAAAAACTAGATTAAAAAATAAAAATGGAGGAATAATACCATATTTTGTTTATACATTAGGAGAATTATCTGCAGAAGGATTAGCCCTATGTACCGACATGAAATTAAAGAAACAATTAGATAAACAAAAAATGACTGGTAAAAAAGAATTAGGAGACTTCTGTGAACAATTCGGATATCATATTGAAAAATCTAGAGATAAATTTCATAAAAAGAAAAGATATAAGACAGAAAGAAAGAAAAGAAATCTCATAAAAAACACAAGAAAGATAAATTCATAAAAAGATTCTCTCCAAAATACAAATACCATAAGAGTAAAAGGAAATTACCTGTATGTTATAAATGCGGAAAAGTTGGCCATTATAAAAGCCAATGTAAAATAAAAAAGAAAATATATACTATAATTTTAGAAGAATCCATTAGAAATAAACTATATGATATAATACAAATATATGATGATGATTCTTCTGAATCTTCCACTGATACTACAATGGTAGGACAAATAGAGGATGACGATTATTTCATGTCCTCAACAGAACAATCTGGATCTGAACAGAATATAGAAGAATGTTCCTATAATATGCTATCCAAAGAAGATACCTTAATATTAGACCTTATAGAAAAAATAAATGATCCAGAGGAAAAGAGAGAAATAATTACCCAATTTATCACATTAACAAAAGCAAAAAATAAACAAATTCCATTACTCAAACCACCAGAGGATTACAATTTTGCTGAAATACTCAAACGAATTAATAAAAAAGATATACTTCAAAAAGAACACACAATATCTGAATTAAAAAAAGAAGTAAATGAAATAAAAACAGAAATCGGACAATTAAAAACTAGAATCAAAATATTAGAATTACAAAATGACATATCAGGAACTGTAACTGATACAGACGAAATCGAATTTGATCAACTAACAGATCCTAGTATTATTATAAAAGGATAGTATAGGGTATAGGTTTTGGACCCGAACCTAACCCATCGGGTTCAAAAGTTAGATTCATACCCGTACTTGTCAAGTCCTTGTTCTATCCTGTCGGGTTTGAGGTCTAGTTGGGTCCATTGTCACCTTCATTATGAGTTTTTTCTTTTTTTTCTTGCTTTTTCTTTTTACTATCATATACTCATATTATCGGCAACAAGGTCACAATCATCCGCTATTAAACGATTTATCGCTTAATAGCTAAATATGACTACAAGTTCTTATTGTATATGATTCTTAATACACCTAAGTGAATAGGGCTTGAAGTATTTTATCTCCAACAACTTACAGGTACGGATCAGATCCAACTAGACCCGGACCCAGACCCAAACCCGAATAATGATCAGGTCCAAATTTGGGACCCGAACCCGACTCGCTACGTCCAAATATTGAACCCATACCTAGACCCCGTGTCGAGTATACCAGGTCTAGTCGAGGTCCTTTTTCACCCTAGAAGCAAGCGAACCACTTGACTTCACCTCCTTAACCCAAAAAATAAATAAATAAACTAAAAAAAAAGCCAAAACCAGCCTCAATTGGCGAGAGCCTCAATTGTCACCATAATCCCAAGCATGGGACGCTACCCACCAAGCAACTGATAAGAAATGATGCAGGTCAGGTAACTTTCGATCGGAAGGCGACATTGTTTAAGGATTAAATATTTGGGCTTTTGTCTGGCAGAGAGCAGGCAAGCCACTGGTGCAGTCTACATTAATAAATAACACACCGATGATGTATGTGTGCCACAAGCATCCACAATTACTGTGTTGTCTGCGCTCCTTGAGACAACCATTGACCCTGCCCATCCATCAACAAATACTCACCCCAAGATCGCACGTGTTAACAATGCCATGTCCGTACTCGATACAGAAAGAAGGATTCCATTTGCCACCCCTTACCTTATAAGAGGCATGCATGCATGCCCACTGGTACATTGGAAGCAACAGAGCCTGGATCTTGGTTTTGGAAGTTACACAATGGATGCCCCAAACCCCTATCATGTTCGATCCAATAGCTTGCCATCTAAATCACACCCAATCTTACACCAATTGAATGAGAAGTTGCTGCGCTTCAGCTATTGCGACGCAAGGCAAACAGCGAGCTGCCCTGTTGATTCCTTAGTTGATATATACAATGATTCTGAGGACTTTCTCCGGTTGCCTCTCGTCCATGAAGCCATTCGGCGACAACATATATGGGTCGATGAGATTCTCGATGAGACTCTTATATTGATGGACATGTGCAGCAAAATGAATGATGCCATAGCCAGAGTAAGAGAGCAACAGGCGGGTGTTCTCTCAGCTCTTCGTAGGAGAGACCACACAGCGTTGAGAGGCCAAATTGGGGCCTGCATCTTAGCCCAAAAGAAGATGACCAAGGAATTGGCCAATTCCCTTGGCACTTTGCAAAAAACTTACAAATCAGTTTCCTATCAATCCCAAGACCGAGGATCAAGTCAAGACGATGATGTCCCCTGTGTGCCTTGAAACAAATGGGATCTATCACTGCTCTTGTGTATAGGTCTCTCCTTTCTAGATTCATTTCATCAAGGAAACGGCGTTCGATTGTATCCGCACTCCTCAAACCAAAATTACAACAACCAAATGATGGGTGGGATTGCGTCAAACTTACCCTCAATGTCCTGTACACTAGCTCTGGAAAGGTTAAAGAATTGTGTGCCAAGGATGCCCAAAACCAGTTGGAGTCATGGGATGAATGCCTGAACAACATAGACAATCAGTTGAGGCATATCAATGGTCGGTTGATTCGAGTTCGGGTCGCACTTCTTAACATCCTAACCATATAGATTGCTCCCATGGACTCCCAATTTTGAGCTTTGGGTATCCGCTTTCCATTCGATTTGACCCATTGTCGACTGTAATTATATTTTGTATAGAACAATTAATGAAAAAGATGATTTATAGTTCTCATCTTATATTCTCTTCTTCTCAATCTGCTCTACCAATCACTATCATTTTCCTTGTCTTGAAGAGCATATTGGTTTCATAATTTGGGCGCGATTTTCGCTGAAATTTTGGAGGCTAAAGCCATTTCATTTATAAAGGAACAAATGCCTCATTGAATCGAATTGCATTTCTGCATTATGAGAATCACTAATAATCTTAGTTGTACTTCAAATTTGACAAAGCACAAATTTGAAGCTAACACAATTTTTTCGATAGGATATTCGCAGGGAAAATCCAGGTTAAAATTGAATTTACTGGCCACTGTGACTGTGACTTGGGAGGTGAAGAGGTAAGCCAAGCTTTCATAAAGGATTCTTATTTCTTAGCAAAACTAATTACCCTCTTGTAATCTTAAAATGGATCTCTCCTCACAAATCAAATTAGTTGTCTCTACTCTCTACCTCTCCCTCTCTCAATCCAGTTTTCAATAAGCAAGGGGATCATGCACAGAGGTATATGTGGCATACATTTGCGGTCTCATATGGTTTTTGTTTTACTTTTATTTCTTTTTTATTTTTTAGCTATATAAGCCCAGTTACGCATTATTCGGTCATATGGAGATGTAAATATTTTGGGTTTCATTTGAATTTATGGAATGAACAAAACAGAGACCGTTGTCTCTCTAAAAGTGTTTCTCTGTGTTTTTGTGACGGTTGTCTTTGATGGCCTTTTTGTTGGTTTGTCCTGTGTTGCTATTTGTTAATACAAATAGCGGTGAGTGGTCTGTTCTCGTGTTATTTGGCATTTCTCTTCCTATGCTGGTGGTGCTCAACAGAAGAGCTTAAGAGACTTGGTTGTGAGATAAGACTCAGTTGTGGTATATAGTCTGTTTTACAATGGCGTGAAGTAATTAGTGTTGGCCAAAATACAATGGATCTTTTTTGTTTTTATAATTAAATGTAGTTATAGTAACACGTAAATTAGGTTGTGAACGCAACTAAAAAAATTAACAAATATATGACATGCAATACATTCTCGCTCTATAAAAAACAGTCACAAAGGTCTGCAGGAAATTTCTTTAGAACTCTAAAAATGATGCACAAAGATCACTACTTCTTGGAAAATGGTTAGGTGAAATAGGGGCAAAAGATAATACCAATTACAAAAATAAACACTCGAACCTTTTTTGTTTTTGGGCACGATGGAGCACTATCTCAAAATAATATTTGCCCCCATCCGATATTATAATTGATGTGCATAAGAAAGGCAACTCGTCCTCGAGATACAAGAAAACATAGAGGTCTTTTTTTATACTTCAAAGCTCTACACACCTGAGCTTGAAGCCCATACAATACACTAGAGTCTTGTCTTGTTTAGAGCATTGTTCGCAAAATCGCCCAATCTAACCGCTAACCGCCCGGTTGGATCGGAACCGCTCAGTGGCCGGTTCCGGTTTTAGGTGGTTAGGGTGATCAACCGGTATTTAAAATTTGTTTTTGAAAAAATACATATAAATTCTCAAAAATAAGGAATTTGATTTGTAATGTATTTTTAAATATTTTTTACATTATGGTAAAGATTAAAAAAAATTGGTCATTAATACTCACTTTTATATTTTCCCATCTTTTTTAGAAAATTAAAAAAATAGCCCTTGGAAAATATAAAATGGGTTAAAATCCATTTCTTTCATTCATTTTCAACATCATTTGAATGTGTTTTGTTTTAATCATTCATTATATGTTTTTCATATTTTAGCAGATTTTTTTTTTATTTTTTTTCAACATTTTTTTGATCATCTGGGACTTACCCGGTTAGAGCGGTTGAATCAGCCGGTTTGCCGGTTACTCGATTAAACCGCTTCCAGGCCCAACTCCGATTAACCATTCTGGTTCGATTTTACGAATACTAGTTTAGAGAGAAAGAAAGAGATAAAAATGAGTAGAGAGAGAGATGAGTTCACTGATATGCTCCCTAGAATTTCATAGAGAAAAGTGTTGCAAGTGTTTGTTGAGAGGCTCACAAGTATATTTTCGTATGGAAACCAAGGCCCCTTATTTAGAGCACTAAGAGGCTGCCTCTTTATTGTAGTCGTGGTTATATACACTACCAACAATCACAAGTTACATGCACTTGACTGTTGTTGTTACAAGCATCCACTTTAATGGATAGACTGTTGAATCTCCCACACTACCCGGGCTCACAAAAAGATATTGGGCCCGTAAGCCTCCACTTCAATGGGTAGATGACAGTTGGATGTCCTACACTAGCCGGGCTCATAAAAAGATATCGAGCCATCAGCCCGACCCACACACGTGCTCCGTCGAGAGATGCCCCATATGTCGATCGAAGCGTGCAAAGTGCAGAACGTGACGTGTTGCAGGCTTCGCGTGCTTCGCGCATACACCATCTTTCTCTTATTTGTACTAAAACTATACATTATGAGAATGCTTTCTCCTAAATACTTTTTAAGTAACTCACTCCTCTTCAATATGAGATTAAAAACCTACAGCTTTCTCTCTCTACAAAATGCAGCTTAGAAAAGACTACTTAATTCATAAGGACAAAGATACTCGATCATAAGCATTACTCAAATCTAGCTGCAAACTCATTTTTGGACTATTGGAATTTTCAAAACTTATAAAAAAAAAATTTACGATAGAAAATAGAATTTCTCAAACTAAAATTAGTAACAAAAAATGGTGAATATCACACCTATTTGATGTTGAAATATGAATTTTCAAACTAAAAATAGTAGCAAAAAAAATATATCAAACAATAAATTGTGGAAAAGCCTTGTTTTGTACGTATTTTGACCAAAAAAAACTTTTATGGGGAGATTGTCCATACTAGAGAGATAGTCAAATCTCTTGCGATGAATTCCCCTACAAACAAAGAGAGAAGGTATTTTTCTAGGGCAAGCTTTTTATGTTTTTCCTACAACATAAAACGTATATACTTCCCCTTATCCAAATGTCCATTCTGAATGGAGGGCTAATATTGGCCAATCATAATGTAACGTCTTTACACTATTTTTATTTTAATTTTTTTTATAAACTATTTTGATACCACATCCAATCCTCTATTAAACTCGTACTAACGAAAAATATATAAAAAAAATATTTCCAATAAAATAAATAACCAAAATACCCCTAAAAATTTTAAAGGGTATTTTGGTCATTATATTTTTCAAAAAACTATTTTTAATATTTTTTATAGGTGCGCCCCAATGAAAGGATGTCACGTACCAAATTTCATATTTATACAATTTGTACAAATGTTTTTTAAAAATACAATACTTTGAGACGTCGGATCTAAGATTAAACGGTGAGTGACACTCTTGATCAAAATTAAACGGCTGGATAGTAGAGAAAGCGTAGATCTTCTATGTTGTAGGGGAAGTATATAAACCTTTCCCATTTTTCTATCGTCCGGGTTTTGATCTGGAAAAGTAGTGTGTGTATCAGTGGATGCACTTCTTCAATAGGATCTGACGCATGTAGCATCATCCATGTTGGAACGGATATTAGAAACTAAAGGCCTCCAAAAATTCTAATATAAGTGGTATATAAATTATGTAAATTTTTTATTTTTATTTTTAAAATTTATTTTTTTAGGGTTTCAGTTTAGATTTCATTTCTTAAAAATTTGAATCCAAAATCCGTCCCTAAAATATATTTACGAGAGAGGACTTATTTAAATGGATAAATCAACCAACTCATAGAAATTTTGTCCTTTTGATTATCTATTCTACTCTCTTTCCCTTTCCTCTCTCTCTCTCTCTCTCACACAGACACTTATATCACATACATTCCATGAATATGTGCCATACTAAATATTCTTGCCTTTTTGTACTTGTACTTCTAGTTATGAGTTATATATCATTTTCGAGACTTTTTTTTTTTTCTTTTAGGTAATTCAGCGGGGAAGACAAGCCCTTACTTGTTTTTTTTAAATAGTTAGTGGTTTTTTGAAACTCTCAGTGAGATTGAAAGCACAACATGTAACCAAGCCAATAGTTAGTGGTTTTTTGAAGCTGTCAGTGGGATTGAAAGCACAACATGTAACCGAGCCAATAGTTAGTGGTTTTTTGAAACTGTCAGTGGGATTGAAAGCACAACATGTAACCGAGCCAATAGTTAGTGGTTTTTCGAAACTGTCAGTGGGATTGAAAGCACATGTAACCGAGCCAACTCTCATGTGAATCATAGGGCCTTGCGCTTAAGATACAGGTTTCTTACTATATTTATAGATGACTACTTGTATTCTTCGAGAGAGCCTTAGAGGGTGAGGAGCTTAAGTACACATGATTAAGTGAAAAGAATCTAAAAAGAAGCATGGAATTTGAAATGTAAAAATGTGCCATTGTACATCTTTTACTACACAAAATTTTCTCTACAAAGAAATTGGCATGAATTGCTCAAGGCAACTCCTGTAAAATTTGGGCTCTCAGATGTTGAAGGTCTAGGATGGGAAGGGGTTCAATTTGTTAGAATATTGAGAAGGGTGACCCTCATCCGGATCAAGAGGTTACAAAGGCATCCCAACTGTTCCTCAATCGAGCCCAGCCGATCCTCCACAGAGTCCAACAGTCTCAATGCATCTTGACTGCAAGCTTCCTTCAGTTTGCTCGAGCAGGCATGGAGAGGCCAGAGAATCATGTCCAAGTGCTCCAATTCACAGGTCTCTACATGGCCTGATTCCAAAGGCCTCATTCTCAGGAATTTGGAGATCAGAGACCATCTATTACTTCCTCTAGCAAGTCCTGTTATTAGAGTATGACAATAAGAGACTGTGACTGATCTCGCTAGTCTCAAGACATCCATCACCTGACAATCACGTGCGATCGATTGATGGTTTTGGCCATCTGAGGGTATACATTTGCTCATTGTTGCGATAGTGCCGAGGCATCTAGTGAGATCCTTCGTCATCTTTTTTCTAGAGCGAATATAGATGCTGACTAGCTCATCCAACCCGAAGTGATCTCTCCTACGAATCGTTGATAGAATGCCTTGTTGTTGTTCTCTCACCTTGGCAACCACACCCCTCATTTTGTCACAGGCATCTAGCAAGCTGAGAGAATCTTCCACCAACTCCTCGACCTCGTCTTTGCATTTGCAAAGGACATGTTGGGCAAGAGGCAGCCGAAGAAGATCATCCAAGTCATTGTATAGGTTTCTGAGGTTCCCAATGAACCATTCACTGCTTGAACTGTTCATGTGCTCACAACTGAGCTGGTGCACTTGTTCCTTGACTTGGCTCAAGATAGGGTGTGATCCAGTGGGCATGCTTACGGAACGAATGCAGTATGGATCTGGGGAGGCCATCTCAGTGAGACTAGAAAGCCTCTGATCTAACTTAGTAGGTTCAGTGCCCCATAGACGCTTTATATATATATATATGCATGTAGGAGAGGGGGGACCAAATGATTCCCACACAAAAATTGGCCCCCTTGCCTCCTTGAAATCCTTACCACAAATGCATTATCAATTCACAGACCAGACCCATGGGATCTAGCCATTGTAGATGTTAACATTATGGAATACATTAGTGCTACAAAATTGGGCTCCCTTTGCCTCCTTGAAATCCTTACAAACACTTGCATTGTCTATCAACAAACGTCGACCCATGGGATCAATCCTTTCCAAATGTTAATATTCTGGAGTACATTAGGAATACAATAGTGTTGCAAACTTGCCTCCCCTTGCCTCCCTAGAGTCCTTACGGCTCATGCATTATCTATTCACCAACTTCTGACCCATGAGATCGGTACTTTGCAAATAAAAGTCTGAATACCAAATACATTTAGGAATACATTGGTAGGCTGGTAATGGGCCGGGAGGCCCGGTCTGGCCATGTTGGCTCAGCCCTATAAAAGTAGGGCCTAGGCAACAAACTGTGGCCCGAGGGCCTGGCTAGGGCCACTACCGGCCAGGTTCAGCCTGGCATACTCCCCACTTTTTCCTTTTTTTTCTTTAATTTTTACTTCATTTTCTTTTTACCTGGCCCACTCCCCACTTTTTTCTTTTTTTTTCTTTAATTTTTACTTCATTTTCTTTTTACTCGGCCCAACCCTAACAAGGCCTAGCTGGGCCTAGGCTAGCCCTATGGGGACAAGGGCCGCGCTAGGGGTCAAGGATGGCCAGACCCATTGCCACCCTTACATTGGTGATGCAAAATTGGCTCCCATTTCCTTCACTAATCCTTACGACACATACTTCGTCCGTTCACCAACTTTTGACCCAATTGAGATCAATCCTTGTAGAAGTTTATATTAAGTGTTTTAAAAATCAGAATCGGATACTAAATCACTAAGGATACCAATTTTCCATTCACCTGTTCCAAATCAACAATTTTAATATGAAAAAATGAAAAGAAATAAAAAGGAAGGGACATTGTGCGATTTATTGGAGAACTGGATCGCCCCTATCAGTTGTGGGGTCAAACCGGGCAATTCGGATTGGACCCTTACTTTTTTCAAACACTGATTAATATTATTGAATACATGAGAGATTGCATTGGTGTTGAGCATGTCTCAATCATCGCCGGCTTTGTATACATGTGCATGAGAGGCCTTGTAAATTTAGAGTCCCACATCGTGGGTTGTCACCCTGTTAATTAGGATTGCATTATTAAAATTAGTTTTGAGGACTCATATTGTCTGGTCATATGATGGCATTACGAGTTAGGTACTAGGTTTAGGGCCTTAGCATTAGGGTAGGCATAAGTGTTAGATCCTTTATGTCACCTCTCTAATTGGTGTACCTTTTGCATAAGACAAAGCCAGAACGTCAACGGTTGCATTTTTATGGTATCTAATTTCACCTTGTCTCGCCCGAACAAGTTCATAGAATAGTTTGGCACTTTTGTAGCCTGGGTGGTGGCAACGGGTCAGATCGGGTTCGGTCGGATCCCAAAAAGTATTATGGTACTAAGGCTTGGATCTAGATCCGAAGTCATAGGATCTGGACCCAGACCCGGACTTGAAAATATAAGGTGGGATCTGTACTAAACTTGACCAGACCCAACCCAAAAAT
>NW_006495273.1:5062011-5102684 GCF_000471905.2 Amborella trichopoda | reverse complement strand
TAACACTTTTAACGGCAGTACATAATTCAAAGGATTTTACAAAATACCCTACTGGCATCCTAAGTAGGTCACCTATATACCCCATCAGCGTCCTGATGGGTCCACTAAATCCCTATCGGCGTCCCAGATAGGTCCACTTAATCCCTGCAAGTCCACTTATACCTCACCGGCGTACCAGATGAGTCCACTTAATCCCTATCGGCGTCCCAGATAGATCCACTTATACCTCACCGGCGTACCGGATAAGTCCACTTGCATACTTAAATTATTTCTAAATCTCTTTAAACATTTGGAACCAGTAATATCATGTACTCAACATATCACTGAAACCATTAATATGAATTTCACTTAAACCATTAATAACAGTCACTCTCTATAATATTTCAAAAATAACCAATCAAATATTTTGAGCTCAAATTTAGAAAGGTAGCAGTTTGTGAAGGCATTCTAGCATAATTGCCAATTTAATATGTATAGAAAAACTCTTACAGAAATTCAAGAATACGGAATTATCACAATTTATGGGATATCAATCCACAAATAAACATTTCACAACAATATTATAATCAACTGCAAAAATGTCAATTTTTAAATAATAAGGCAGTCATTTGCACATGAATTTTTCAATGTCTAAATATTCAAAACAGTAGAAGGAAATATCACAATTTATTTATTTTTATTAAAAGCAGAAATATCACATTTATTTCTAACAATAAACAAGAAAAATAAATAAATTTATTTTTCTAATTTACAGCATTCAAAATTTCTAACATAGATAAAATATCACAATTTTTATCAAAAAGATTATTTTTCAAGATAATGAGGTCACGTGCGCATAAAATGTATCGCGCCTAAAATTCATGATAATAAGCAGAAATAATTATTTCATTTTATTTTTAAAAAGAATGGATTATTTTTCGAGACAATGAGGTCACTTACACACAAAACTGATAAAATAAAGATCCTAGACGGAAATATCACTATTTATTAAAAATAGACTATTTTTCAGAAAGACGATGTCTCTTACCCACAAATGTTTGAGAGGGAGCTTCCGATAAAATTCCGGTTCGAGAGAGGAGTTCACTGTGTTTCGACCAGAGAGAGAGAGATCTCAAAATTTTCAAGGGTGGGAGTGCTCGCCTCCCCTATTTAAATTCTTATAACGTATTATTATAATATTTTATTACGCTCTACCTCATACCTGAGGTGTCGCGTTAAGCGTCTGCTTTTAACATACGAAAACCACGTCCGCTAAAGGACGTGGCCAGCTGCAAGCAACAACTGTAAAGGCTGCAAACAGCAGCAGCAAAAGTTTAAACCAAGTAAAAAGTTTTGAAAATAGTGATGGTCCCCAAGGACCATCATACTCAATCAGACCATCACCTATTTAAAAGCATCTTTTCTCCTTTTTTTCTTTTTTTTTTTGCAATTTTAGGATTGTTACACAGCCCATGTCTCCACTACGATCTACCAATGTCCCAGAATATTATATTCAAAGTCCAAGGCATAATACACCAAGTCCTACTTTTTTTCCAACCCAAATCCCATATAAATCACCCTCTTCTTCCAGGTCAGTGTATATTGATAATGCCTTTATTGCAGACATAGTCCTTGATGATAAACATGTCCAGATCAAGCCAAATAAATTAGCTGCCCTATATCTTCAAAACCATTTAAGCCCTCTTAATGGCATCAAGACTGGAGAATGGTATGAGTCTGTTTTAATGGAAACCGGATCAGTTTCAATTGTCCATTTTTTCCAAGGCAACACTAATCTATATGCTTATTCAAAGTTACAAATAAAAAAGTTGTTGACATATGAAGATTGAGGTAATAACCCCACTCAGGGAAAAAAATTATTAAATACAGAATATCAATACAAATATTACAGATATGCTAAATATCTTGAAGCTTGGCATAAAATATTCTTCTACTAAAATCCAAATAATTTTCACTCTTGGTACATCCAGTTTAAAATGCCTATATTTGAAAGATTTCCCAGTTGGTTCCGTCATTGGTTCCTTATTTGGGGATCCTCCACCCAAATACTACCTGATTCCTTCCAAGCTTTCTAACAAAAATTTTATGAATATAATATTTGTTTAGACCAAATAGACTACCATCTGTACTTCATGGCCATTTATCAGATCCCATGGATTATAAAATGGGAGTATGCTATTAATGAAAATACTTCAAATACTTATGAATACATTCCCCGTTTAGGGAAAAATATAAAAATTAAATGGTGGGATATATATAGCACTGACCCACAATCTTTTTCACTCAAGAGGATTCCTCCTTCCTCGGAGTTCTGTCATAATACTACTAAGAATAATACTATTACTCTTAATACATTTTCTTCGTATATGAAAAAGATAAAACAAGCTCATCCTCATGCTACACTAGAAGAAATAGAAAAACAATTTTTTGCAATATTTGCTGACCCTTCTACATTACCTACAACATCAGAAGAAACTGTCCAATCTGGTAATCCTCTCCTTGAAGAATTTAGCCAAAGGCCTGAAAACTGACGACCCGGCCCATTGGAAAATCTTAGTTTTATCCTTTATTCTGATATGACTCAAAGTAGATTCCTTATCTTTACTTTATTCCAATATGAACCAAAGCAAATTCCTTTTGTTTGACGAGACCTCATCTACAGTAAATATTATTCCCTTGCATTATGCACCATTGTCACGTGTTTGATGAAACCCCAACTACAGTGAATATTATTCCCTGCACAGTCCACTATTGCTCCTCACGCACTATCAATTGCCACGTCGCCCAATCACCACGTGCCATCAACCGACAAGTCACCTCCGTCGATCATCACCTTATCCAGCCGTATGATTCATCTATCTTAGCCAAATCCTTTGAAGATAAGGATAAGTAACAGCAGCATGCCAGCAGCCGTCCACTTGGCAACCATCTACAAAAACCTACGCCTATAAATACATCTTCCTCAGATAGACAAAACAGGTCGAATTCAAGGAAGCCATACGAAAAGACCTTCTTCATCACCCCTCTCTAAGTCACCCCTCTCTTATTCCTCTTTTCAATTCTATTTCTTTACTACTGTAAATTCTCATACAGTAGCTAGTTTTCATAGCAATCATGTATAATCGCATCAAAGTTGGTAACCTCTATTACTCTGTATTTGTAAATGTGTGATTGTAATATCTCTTCTCTTCTATCTTACTGTCCTTATGAATGGAGTTTTTTCTCCAGTTATTGTATTTGTAAACAGTGAGTTTTTATGATATATATGTCTATTATTAATGCAATTTAAATTCGTATTCAGTATTAAAATCAGAAATTCAATCCATACTTCCTGGATTATTTTAGATATTTCTGTAATCTCTGCTGTCTTCTTAATATTATTATTCGTTTATTATATAGGAATTTTACAACAATTACTTAACTACAATTATGCTCTATTCATGTTTTTGAGATAGTAATTCTAATTCTTGGTTTTAATGTAAACTGGTTGATCTTGGCGGGTTTATGGTATATATATATATAGTGTCGAGAAATGTGATTTCAATACTGAAGATCTTTATGATAGCTTTAAAATATTTTCATCTTTAATAATAAAATTCGAAGCTTAAAAAATAGTGCAGATCGAGTTGATCTATGAAAACTTAAAATGTTGAACATTGACTGTCCAAAAATGCGTTACAAGATGCACTATTTCCATATATATATATATATATATATATGAATACAATATGTTCAAACATAGTTACCCAGAGCTTCCATTTCAACTGGTTATCAAAACACATTACTTAGAATTTATTCAATCCTTCTTGAACAAATAAGTCCACTTTCAAAGAACAACTTAATTTTTTCCAGATAATGTTTATCTTCCAACAAACTTGGACAAATATGTCCTTAGAGCCACTCTTTCTCCAAGAGCTTATCTTTCTCTCCCTCCCTCCCCCACGCCTCTCTCTAAAAGCGTACCACCCTCTTTAAAAAGATAAATTTCAATCATCTAATCAATGAATATGTAATGAATGTTAAAACATGAAGTTTCTAACTTTACAGGTTTCCAATTAGGAGAAATGGCACATCTGGTCGGGTTCCCAGTTTCCTAGCCACTAGCTTTGTGTTTACTCCCAGTTTTCGAGAGGTTCCCTACTGATTCCAATTATCAGATGTAGCCTAATTCGTTTTTTTGGCTAATAAATTAGAGGTTGGAGTGCACAATTCAACCATTCAACATTGTGCTAGTGACTAAGTATTGGGTCCGCGATTCATTGATACATATTTAGTATAGCAACAATGACGCCCTAAACAATCAAATTAAGGAGCACCTCAAAATTCATTAGAAGAGGTATATTTTGATAGGATGAAATTTCTATGAGGCTTGGGCTTTATGGAAACAAAATAAAGCATCACCTCAAATCCTCGATTGGAAAGCACTTTCAGCGATGGAAATCTTCATGATGGGTCTAAAACCGATTTCCAACAACGAAAATAAAAGTTGAAACTCAAATGATGGAACAAATCTTGCAAAACTATGAACACTTATTTTTAGGGTGAAATAGATGGTCAATATAATTTGTTACAATATATTCTATTTTTGGAGCTTAAAAGCATTTTTTTTTTTGGGACAATCATAATACTCAAGCGGAAATGATCGATGCACAAGTTTTCCAATGCCTGCATTGTAAACTTTGATGAGTTATGAGGTGAGGCTTTAATTAATTTAAGAGAAAATATTTGCATACCCCCTATTTTTAAGTTTCATTTCACAATAGATCCAAAGTTTTAAAAGATATCTTGGAGCATAAAATTTGTATATTTTTTTTCTTAAAACCCCCTAAACTAATTTAATCCTGGTCTTTTAAGCCAAACAAATTTTAAAAAACATGCTTTTTCTAAAAGCCATGCTCTAAGCTTCATGGAGGTGAGAGGATACCTCGAGGAGAGAGAGAGGTACTTGAAGAAACACAAGAGGAAAGAGAGAGTGAGAGACGTAGGAAGAGAGAGAAAGAGATAAGTTTGAAGTATATAAGTGAAAAAAGAGAAATGATTGGGTTTAGAAAGAGCATGTCTTTCTCACATTTGTTTAGGTTAAAATATAGGTTTAAAGTTGTTAGGGGATTAGAAGATATCTTTTGAAACTTTTGGTTTATCAAGAAATGAAACTTAAAAATTGAGGATATGGAGATATTTGTCCTTAATTTAATAGGGCCACAGCCCTATCAAACCATTTTTCTACTAAAAACCCTCAATTCGATGATCTTCACCTCTAGATGAATTGATATGAGAAAAAATATGTTGAAGTTTTGCAAGTGGTACATCTTGTAATGTATTATCTAGACCGTCAATTTTCAAGTGTTCATAGATTTACTCAATCTACACTATTTTTTAATCTTTAAGTTTTATAATTCAAGATGAGAATAAATTTTAGGGCCATCATAAAGATTTATGATACTTAAACGAGACATTCCGCCACTATTTGAAGGTGCACCTTCGATTGTTTAGGGCTGCAGCCTTATAAAAATCGCACCCTTCCTCTAATACCAATAGCAGGAAATTTTAGAATGCATGAAGCTCACATACCTACGGACACCTAGAAGTCAGGAGCATAACCCACTCTTTTAAAAGACACTTTTCTTTCTCTGAAGAAGGTTGGACGCACATTTACACAGTTCCACATCTACTTTTGACACACCAAAAGACTTTTCCCTACCTACTAAGGTGATCACTGTTCCTACATTCCACTATCTCTATGAATGGAAACCTATATAGCACAAGGACAACCCATGAATCTTCCTATTTCTAAACTCCCACATGTGACCTTGAGAGTGTAAATCCAAGGGGTTAGAGTGTGAAAGAAAAGAGAGGAAGAAACCCATGAATCCTTCAAGAGAGAGAACCCTCTATATGTGAGAGAACCCTAGAAGTGTAGGGCCTAGTTTTCAAACAAATGTCAGTTGAGATCTTATTTCCTAAAAGTTGAGAATGTGAAAGGAAAATATATATTGTCTATCAGATTAATATAGAATGTGTATATGGTAATCTGTATATTTGGGAATGGCATATACAATATCTTGTATTTATGGTAAATTGGATATAGTGCAGCAAAGGGGTATTTTGTAATGCATTTGGCCAAGTAATGTTTTTTGGGAGATCCACAAGTGATTCTATTTATCACACATAGCCCAAGCTATGTTTTTCAGCTAATAAATTAGAGGTTAGAGCACACAACGCAACAACTGGGCGTTGTGTTAGTACACTCTTGGGAATACATAGCAAAAGTTGTATCGTGCATTCCTCTAATGGATGAGTTCTTAGAAATCAACATTGGAAAATTTTAGAATGCAAGAAGCTCAGTTCCCTATGGACACCTTTCCTGGTCTTAGAAGTCAGGCACATAACCAACTCTTTCATAAAAGACTTATATTGTTATGAAGAAGGTTGGACACACATTTATCATAGCTAATTAGGATGATCCTTTTGCCCATTCTATGCAACCAACTGAACCACTAGAGGAATGAATTTTAAGTTGCAATATCAGGTGAAGACAGAGATGAGGTACCAAATAAATGAATATATGACAAATTGTTAAGTACAGTGTCCTGTACAAAGCATAATAATTACAAGCTACTGGGATGGATCCTATAACAATCGGATTCCCCGAGCTAAAAACTGGAGTTCATAGGAGAGGATTATATTGTTAGGATGTTAAGGAGGGCAACACGGGTTCGAATCAGGTGACTGCTGATGCACCCAAACTGATCATCAATGTTGGTTATGCATTCATCCAATGACTCTAGTTGTCTTCGGGCATCCTTCACACGCAAGTCATCAACCTTGCCAGAGCTGGTGCAGAGGGCATTGAGAGCCACTTTTGTACTCTCCCACTGCCCATTAGGCTGTTGCAACTTGGGCTTTAAAAAGAAGGAGATGATTGATTCTCGTCTCCTTGGTGCGGTGAATTGTGATAAGAGCGATTCACACACACCAAAGTGGTGATAGATCCAACTTGCCTCAATTCACAGAGGACCTCATTGTGTTGAGTAGATTGTTGGTGTTGTGGCTTGTGGTCTTTCTTCAATGTGCCAAGGCATTGGGCCGAAACCTTTGTCATCTTCTTTTGGGCTGAGATATAGGCCCCAATTTGGCAATCCAAGCTAATGTAGCCCCTCCTACGGAGAGCGGATAGGAGGCCTCGATGTTGCTCTCCAATGTAGGGTATAACATCTCTCATCCTACTGCAAACGCCTAGCAATTTAAGAGTGTCATCAAGCATCTCGCTAACAAACTCATCATGTCGTCGTAGGACTTCCCGGGAAAGTTGTAACTGAAGAAGTCCATCCAATTGGCGCATTACAGGGTGAGATCCAGAGGGCAAGCTGAGGGAACGGAAATGGTATGAAATCGGGGCATCAATTGTTGTAACTCAAGGACTCTGATCCAACCTCTGGCTTGGGGATTGAACATGTGAGGTCTGCATCTTATATAAGTCTAAGGGGGAGACCATGGGAAAGGAACCAGACTTCTTAACATGTGCAATCGTTGCTTTTTCATTTTTTAAGGCATATTGTTTTCACATTTTGGTAGTCCCATAGAAGAGGGATCTGCTTGTCTCCTAGCAATGCAGCTGATGATGCAAGCTTAGTTATTTAAGTTGGTTCCATGAGCGGCCCGACTGCCCTCAACCCAACATTTAGCCTTTAAGTAATCCTCAGTTGAAGTTGCTAACAAATTATTAGAGATGAGGTGCTGAGGCTGTCATGTTTCAGTAATGTTTAGACATATGATGTCCAGATTTGCTGCCTTTTTGGTCAAGGGAATGCAACTCACGAGATGCTCTTTGCTTCCTATTAATATGGTAGTGTTGAACAAATGAGAAGATAGGGAACATCCATACTTTTCGCTGCTGATGGAAGGCTGACCTAATCATTTATTTTCTTGTTAGGGCTGGCCGAAGACCCAGTCTTGAGGATTGGCCAAACCAGGCCTGTTTCAGATACCTAATGTCCCTGTGCCAAGCTTGGTCCTACTCCTTCGCTACCTAGGCCAGCCAGGCCTTATTAATGTGGTCGGGCCGGGTGAGGCCATGAGATATGTAACCTTTTTTTTTTTATCAATTCATAAAGAAAATGAAGAGAACTCCCTGGGCCATGACCCTTAGCCCAGGCCAAGCCAATGCCTAGACATTGGGCTTAGACTTTGAAGCTTGGGCCAGCCCATGGGCCAAATTAATTAGTATAGGCGCGGGCTTTTAGGGCCGGCCTGCCTTGCCCACTGCCACTCTTATTTCTTGGGTAAGTTAGGTCTTTTATTATTGAGAAAATTTTGTAAATATTTCAAATAATTTGTGGCGTCTTAAAAATATCATTGAATTTTTATAACTTACCCTCATGTTTTTGTTTTTGAATTTTTTACTTTCTCAAAGTAGTCTTGGATACTTGGAATATGAAATAAGGCTATAAAATCACTTTAAAATAATTTGGTACTGTGTTTCTATTTGATCTTAGCATTACATTCTTCTTAAAATTTCCAAGAGCAGCTTGTATCATTCATCCATGTTCAATAACACTATCCCATGATTCTTAAACCAGTACAATACCAGTAACATGACCATCAATGGTGGGAGCGGAGATGAACCATTCTTCTCAATTTGGTTATCAGTTTATCACCCATTTGAGTGAATGAAGAAATGGACGGTTAATCCCAAGGACTGTTGATGTAACATATTTGTGTGACAAGTATTGTGGCATACAATTTGTTTTTGAAATTGTAAGGAGATTAAACATGAACAAAAAGAAGCCAACTATTCTGGGTAAGGGAGGAAAGGATCCATCTCCGAATTACTTGAATATCCTTTCTTGCATAAGAATTGAAAATCTTATTTGGAAACATTGACCATGTTGCAGTCGTCTACTGTTTTCTTATTTTGTTATACTAACTTCATATAAATTCATTTTCAGCTTGTGAATCACAATAATTCCCATTTTATATATTCTTAACTAGCAGACTTCAATTTCATTTAGCTTGTTTTTGCTTTTTGGGTTGCTCAGTGGTGGAATTGAAATATGAAATGTTGGACATTTAGCTTGACACATGCTATATTCTTATTTTTCTTAACATAGATAATTATGCCTTCAACTTGCAATTATCGATTGTGATGAACCATCAGAGGTGTGGACTTGAATTGCAATATCAGGCGAAAACAGAGGTGAGGTAGTACAGAAGAAAATATGTGACGATTATCATCTCTTAAATTACAGTGTTGTATACAAGGCATAATCACATGCTACTGGGCAAAGTCCTATAAAAAGCAGATGCCCCTAGCTCAAAACTGGGAGTACACAGGAGAGGGCTACATGGTTAGGATGTTAAGGAGGGCAACACGGGTTCGAATCAGGTGACTGCTGATGCATCCCAACTGATTGTCCATGTTCGTCATGCATTCGTCCCATAACTCCAGTTGTCTTTGGGCATCCTTCACGCACAAGTCATCAAGCTTGCCAGAGCTGGTGTAGAGGGCATTGAGAGCGGCTTTTGCACTCTCCCACACCCCATTTGGCTTTTGCAATTTGGGTTTCAAGATCGAGGAAATGATTGAATGTCTTTTCCTTGGTTCAATGAATCGTGATAATAGAAATTCATACACAAAGATTGTAATCGATCTGACTTGTTTCAATGCACACAACACCTCATTGTCCACAGCAGATTGTTGGTGTTGTGTCTTGTGATCTTTCTGCAAAATTGAAAGGCATTTGGCTGAGATCTTCGCTATCTTCTTTTGGGCTGAGATGTAAGCGCTAATTTGGCATTCCAAACCAATATAGGCTCTTCTACGGAAAGCAGATAGTAGATCTCGATGTTGCTCTCTCAAGCAGGATATAGCATCTCCCATCCTGCTGCACGCATCTAGCAATGTAAGAGTGTCATCGAGCATCTCGCTGACAAACTTATCATCATGACGTATGGCTTCTCCAGAAAGCTGCAATTGGAGAAGTCCATCCAAATCATTGTACAAGTTACTGAGAAAGTAGACATGGCATTGAGGATTTGATTCACAATTGCTAAAGCGGAGCACCTTCTCGCTCAATTGGCGCAAGATGGGGTAAGAACCAAAAGGCAAGCTGTTGGAACGGACATGGAAGGAGAGTGGGGCATCCATTGTTGCAACTCAAGGACTCTGATCCCACCTCAGGCTTGGGGATTGAACTTGTGATTCTGCCTCTTATATAAGTCTTAAGGGAGAGACCAAAGGAATCTCTCAATAAAGGACTGGCCTTCTTAACACGTGCAACCATTTTTTTTTATAGTTTTGTGAGGCAAATTGGTTGTCCCTGGGCCTCAATGAAGAGGGATCAGCTTGTCTCCTGGGAATCCAGAAATGAGCTGCATTTTTGGTTCAAAACATTGTTATTTAATTGAGTTGCACGAGTGGCATGGTAACCCTTATCTCAGCATTTGGCCTTAAATTTAATCATTAGTCTAAGATGCATTAAAATTGTTGGAGATTAGGTACTGAGGCTGTCATGCTTGTGACGATGAAGGAGACAAATAATGGCGAGATTTTGATATCTTTTTGGTTAAGGGAACACAGTTCATGAGATGCTCTTTGCCTCCTGTAGTGTTGCCACACTTGAACAAAGAAGCTTGAACAAAGAAGGAGGTAGGCGGGAGGTAGGCGAGATCCATGCATATTGTTGATGACTGCCTTAATCATTAATTCCTGGGGTACTGGCAAGGCCTTATATCATTTTCAGAACTGCTGATTCGGCGACTCGCTGTTTTTTATTGTCCAACCAATCTTTTGATCAGTGTTTTCAGACTCGTCTTGGGCAAAAAGTACTTTTCCATGGCATGAGGCGAGTTACTCAGGTAAGTTCTAGTAAATTTTCCCACTTATCATACAGAACCAATAACCCTTGAAAAATTAAAAGAAAATTAAAATAGTAGAACTCAAATAAAACTAAAAACAACCTAAGAAGTAAAAAGTGCTTAAAACATGGATTAACAAAATGAAAATAAATGAAATTACTTATCTATGGTGCAAGGTGTTCACAACTAATTTTGACCATTGGATATAAAACTGGGTGGTTGCCTTTATTCCATTGACTAAGCTCAAAATTGAAAAGGAAATTTCTTTAACTTTGTGATACATCCAAGCTATCAGATTTGACATCGGATGGTATAAGTAATTGTGACCTCCTTGTATCAAAGGCAAATGATCTCATTGTATACAATCCTTTTTCTCCGCAGTTATTCAAGATTACTAGTTCTGGCATCGACCAAGGAGAAGACTAATCTGAAGTTGTTGGCAATAACTAACAAAAGTGTCCACAACAAGTTACCCACACACATATAGTTGAAGGTGCCTTTATGCTAAAACACATTGATGAAAAATCATTAAAGAATTATCAAATAATGCATGCACATACACACACAGTTGAAGGTCACGACATCCATTCTCACTAACGCAATAAAAGTTCTAACAACTTCCAAAAATGGATAGGGGCATGTAATCCACACTAATCTACCCAAAAAAAAAAACAGGTTTCCTCTTTTTTTTTATCATAGCAAAATAGGATGATCCTTATGGGTATTGAATGCAAACAGCTGAACCACTAAAGGCATGCACAGGTGAAGTTCACGGCGTCCATTCTCACTAACGCAATAAAAGTTTTGACAACTTCCAAAAATGGGTAGGGGCATGTAATCCCCACTAATCTACCCAAAAAAAAAAGGTTTCATCATTTTTTTTTATCACAGCAAAATAGGATGATCCTTATGGGTATTCAATGCAAACAGCTGAACCACTAGAGGCATGGACTTTAAATTGCATTATCAGGTGAAAACATAGGTGAGGTACCAAAGAAATGAATGTATGACAATTTATCGTCTTTAAAGTATAGTGTCTTGTACAAGGCATAATAATTACAAGCTACTGGGGTAGATCCTAGAAAAAGCGGATGCCCCGAGCTCAAAATTGGAGTTCATAGAAGAGGGTTATTCTGTTAGAATGTTAAGGAGGGTAACACGGGTTCGAATCAGGTGACTGCTGCTGCACCCCAACTGATCATCAATGTTGTTCATGCAATCATCCAATGTTTCTGGTTGTTTTTGGGCATCCTTCACATACAACTCATCAACCTTGCTGGAGCTGGTGCACAGGATATTGAGAGCGACTGTAGTACTCTCCCACTGCCCATTAGGCTGTTGCAACTTGGGCTTTAAAATGAAGGAGATGATCGATTCTTGTCTCCTTGGTGCAGTGAATCCTGATAGGAGTGATTCACACACCAAATTGGTGATAGATCCAAGTTGTCTCAATGCACACAAGACATCATTGTCTTGAGTGGATTGTTGTTGGTGTGTCTTGTGGTCTTTCCTCAATGTGCCAAGGCATTTGGCCGAAACGTTGGCCACATTCTGTTGGGCTGAGATGTAGACCCCAATTTGGCAATCCAAACCAATGTAACCCCTTCTAAGGAGAGTGGATAGGAGGCCTCGATGTTGCTCTCCAAAGCAGGATATAGCTTCTCTCATCCTGCTACAGACATCAAGCAATTTAAGTGTGTCATCGAGCATCTCGCTAACAAACTTATCATCTCAATGGAGGGCTTCTCGGGAAAGTTGCAATTGAAGAAGTCCATCCAAATCGTTGTACAAGTTAGCGAGAGAATCAACAAAGCATTGAGGATTTGATTCACACTTGCTAATGTGGATGACCTTCTCGGTCAATTGGTGCGAGACGGTGTGAGATCCAGAGGGCAAGCTGAGGGAACGGACATGGTATGAAATTGAGGCATCCATTGTTGTAACTCAAGGACTCTGATCCAACCTCAGGCTTGGGGATTGAACATGTGAGGTCTGCCTCTTATACAAGTCTAAGGTGGAGAGACCATGGGAAAGGAACCAGAACATGTGCAATCTTTTTCTTTTCATTTTTTAAGGCATATTGTTTTCACATTTTGGTTATCCCATAGAAGAGGGATCTGCTTGTCTCCTAGCACTGCAGCTGATGATGCATAGTGTAGTTATTTAAGTGGGTTCCACGAGTGGCTCGGTTGCCCTCAACCCAGCATTTAGCCTTTTAAGTAATCCTTCACTTGAAGTAGCAAACAAATTATTAGAGATCAGGTGCTTAGGCTGTTATGCTTCAGGTAATGGTGGAGACATATGATCCAGATTTGCTGTCAACTCACTAGATGCTCTTTGCTTCCTTAATAGGGTAGAATTGAACAAATGAGAGGATAGGGAAGATCCATCCATTTGGCTGATGAAAGACCGCTCTAATCATTTATATCTTGTTAAGGCTGGCCCAAGAACCTTGCGGCTTGGCCAAGCCTGGCCTGCCCTGCCCTGCCCAGACCAGACCTAATGCGTCAGTGCTAGGCCTGGCCCTATTCTTTGGCTACCTCAGCCAGCCGGGCCTTATTAATGTGGCCGGGCCGGGCCAGATGAGGCCCTAGGATACCGAATCTTTTTCTTTTTTTTTTTTCTTTTTAGTCTTTCTTTCTGTCTTTTTTATTTGATGAAGAAAAAATGAAAAAAACCCCATGGGCCATGAGCCTTGGCCCAGGCTATGGTCCAGGCCAAGCCTAGATATAGACATTGGGCTTAGATTTTGAAGCTTGGGCTAGCCCTTGGGCCAAATAAATTGTGCCCATTTCTATAGCCAGCCTTCCTTGCCCATTGCCACTCCTATTTCTTGGGTGTGTAAGTGAGGTCTTTTATTATTTGGGAAAATTTTGTAAATATTTCAAATAATTTGTGGCTTAAAAATTGTCATTGATTTTTTACAACTTACAATCGTGCTTTTTTTTTGAATTTTGGACTTTTTCAAAATACTATGGGTTTGAAACTTCAAGTCCAAACTGGGTCCTCCTTTTTCTATTGAGAGATTGGTTGAGAATTTTATATTTGAACCAATTTTCTTGCAAATTAACATGTTTAAAACTTGACGTTCCGAATGGATCTTTTACATAAAAGGACACGGGACCTTGAAGTTTCGAACTCGTACTTCACTTATTTTTATATCTTAAAGAAAAGTTAGTATAGTAATTGATTTATCAAATGAAATGCTTTTTTAGATAGGAAATAAAAGCTGATTTTCTTTCTACTAAAAAAGTAATGATCTTAACCCTCCCACAATCCATGTGCATAGAACCCCAAAGGATTACCATTACAGTTAGCAAGGATTTTTAGAAAAATTATTATATGAGTGTAAAATTTGACTTTTTTATAGATCTATGTCAAATTTAATGGCGATCCCTTGGGATCCTACACACATGGATGGAGGTGGGTCATATTGGATCATTTCTCATTCTAAAATAGGTTGAAAAGTTTTAAATAATAAATTACATTTTAGTAAATGAAGCAAGAGTACAATGTGGTCCTTCAAAGCCACTTTGTATTACAAACTAAAAAATTTTACAACATTCAATTAAATGTTGTCATCTCATTAAACGTAAACTTTTTTTTGTTCACCTTTTACAGTGAGGTTGTCTTGCAAAGACGACACTATACCATTGCTCCCAAATTTTGAATTTTTCCAGACAATACATGGTTTGCTGAAATTAGGGTGGGAAAAGTTTGGGGAAAATATCTACTTATTTTTTATTTTTAATTTTTATCCCTATTTTTTATTTTTAATTCTTATCTCTTGATAGTCAATAATTGAAAATAGTCTATGATTGAAACTATATGTCTCCAACTTTTCTAACCATAAATTTTTTAAATCAGATAATTAAAAATATTACTTATAAACAAAATATTTCTATTTTTTATATCTCGTAACCCTTGGATTGAATTTTTGGCCAAGCGCAACCCCTTGGATTGAATTTTTGGCCAAACAAAAACTACAATAACACTTTTGTTTTACTTTCACGTTTTTCTCAAATACCTCTCTCTCTCAAAATTTCATTTCTCTCACTAATAGCGAAAGTTGTAGTGTTCATCTCTCTACATCGTCTCTCTCCTCTCTCTCTCAAAAAACCACAGATAAGAGAGAGAAAACAAACAGTAAGAGAGATGAAATTAAATCGAGAGAATCACGGAGACTGAAACAGAAGTTTAAGGAAAATTTCTTGGGTAGCAAATTTCTTGAGAGATGAAATAAAGGGATGAGAGAGAAACCATGAATCATTTCGAGAAAGAACGACAATTTCATTTCTCTAACCATGAATCATTTCGAGAAAGAACGACAATTTCATTTCTCTCACTAATAGCGAAAGTTGTAGTGTTCATCTATCTACATCGTCTCTCTCCTCTCTCTCTCTCAAAACCACAGATAAGAGAGAGAAAACAAACAGTAAGAGAGATGAAATTAAATCGAGAGAATCACGGAGACTGAAACAGAAGTTTAAGGAAAATTTCTTGGAAAATTAAATGGCAAATTTCTTGAGAGATGAAGTAAAGGGATGAGAGAGAAACCATGAATCATTTCGAGAAAGAACGACAAAAAATACAACAGAGCAGCTGCGAAGTAATAGAAGAATGCTTAGGAGAGAGAGGAGACAAAAGGGAAGAAAGAGGAAACAAGAATTAGAGAGAGAAAGAACAGGAAACTGACCGCTCCTCGTTGTAGGAAGACGATTTCTTGAGAGAGGACAACTCCCCAGAGTCCTGGTTTTCCTGCGCCCTCTCCACAATACTCCTACTAAAATACTCTCTCTATTCAGGTTGAGGGGCCTAAATCGCAAGTTTTCAGGCAAATAATAAAGATCTTCATCTAAAACTGCATTTTTTGCAGCGGTTTTACAAACCACCCTTTTGTGTAAGCTTTAGTTTTTAATGGGTTGAAAGAGGTTTCTCCCCTTTTTCATTTGATGGGTTTTCATCGCCATAGATCCACACGCTAGAAGCTGTAAAATAGCAGGGTGCCTATTGGTTTTGATCATGGGTGTTTTTTGATATTGGTTTTCTTATGTCTCTGCTCTCTCAGAGAGAGCAGAAGAGGAAGAAGGCGGGAAATAAGTGTCAGTTAAGCTCAGCTCAATGCTGCAACCATTGTTTTGATGTTTCAAAACTTCTTCTTCTTTCTCTTCCCTTTCTTCTCTCTCTTCCCTTTCTTCTCTCTCTTCTTGTATATGTTTGTCTTGAACTTCTGGTGAAGCTCCTCTTGAGATTCTTGGCGTTAGGTTTTTTGAGGATTGTTTCCTTCCCCTGGTTTCTATGTAAATCTGCCTTGAGCTCACCTGAAGTTGGTGGATGCTTTCTGGATAGAGTGAGAGAGAGGAAATCAATACTGAAACCACTAGTTTTCAAGTGTATCAGATCCGATATGTGGGTTTTTTAGAGAGAGAGAGAGAGAGCAACTTTGGTAATAGAGACACGTAGAATTTTGAGAGCGGTGCCTTATTTTGAAAGTGGATAATTTGATTAAGGGGGTTAAATTTTTAATGATAAGGAATCTGGAGAGCACTCTACATTGATTCAAGAATCCGGTATTGGTTATTTAGGTTATTTAGATTAATGTTCATTGCTTTGGGATAGGTTTAGCATTAGAGTTAGCTTTTAATTATTTATTAATTTTTAATTATTTATTTTTTAAGGGTATTTTAGTGTGACAAATAAAAGGGGTTATTCTACCGGAATTATGGAAAGAAAGAAATAGAAAGAAAGTTTATCTTTTGATAGACTACTTAGTAACGTCATAGTGTCTATTTGGTCTTGGCTCTTAGTTACTAAAGAAAGTTGGGGGAAATGGATGTTCTGTTGAATTTGCCAAATTTGTTTTTGATGGGTAGAGTAAAGATGAGACCAATAAGTATTTAAGTGGCACCAAAGAGTGGGAGATTTAAGTTAAATTTTGATGGGAGCTCTTTGGGGGATCCAGGTTTAACAGGCATTGGGGGTGTGGTGCGAGACTGGAGATGTCATCTTCTCATATGCTGGCCCTATTGGTATAGCAATGGCTAACCGATCGGAGTTATTGGCTTTGTTGCAAGAGCTAAAAATTTGTATTTCTAGAAACATCGAGAATAGATGTATTATTGAAAGAGATTCAATGAACATAATTAATCGGTACAAGAAGGAGCAGTGTATTCCATGAGAACTAAGGTATAACTGGTTGCGGATTATGGATCTGGTGACTTCATTTTTTATTTTTTTTTGTCATGTATTTCGTGAGGCAAATTCTTTGTCGGACTTTCTGGCTAAAGGGAGGGCATCTTTGTCCCCTCTAACTATCTCTTCTTATGTAATTTTTTTTAGTAGATTTTAT
Organism: Amborella trichopoda; assembly: GCF_000471905.2. The sequence goes on along the minus strand of NW_006495273.1, from coordinate 5,085,478 downwards.
AAATAAAGTAAAGAATATTTGTCAAAAAACAAAAAGAGAGGTGCTTTGAAAGAATCGTGAAAGGAAAACAAAAGCATAAAGGGTGTCATTTTAGTTTTTGTTTGGATAAAAAATTCATGGTCAAAAGGGTTTAGGGGGTCGTGAGATAGAAAAAATGGAGATCTTTTGCTTACCAGTAATATTATCAATTATTGGGTCTCAAGAGATATAAAGATCAAAAATAGAGGATAAAGAGATATTTTCTCAAAAGTTTATGTAAGGGTAAGGCCCAAAATAATAAAAAATAGGCGCACCTCAAAAATTTCACTAGAAGAAATTATTTTGATGCTTAAAAATACTCAAATTGATCACTTAACCGCAAGATGCATGGACATGAGAAAATTTAGTGAAAAAGAAAATTTCAAAAAAAACGCTATAAACAGTGTTTTTCTAGCCCAATTGATATACGCCGTCTAATTTAATGAGATGATTAGATATAGGCCTCAAAAGAATTTTTTTATTCCCAAAACTTTATATAGCATTATCATCATTAGATTAGCAATACTAAAAAAGAAAAAAGTGATCTTGAATTTGTTAAGGCCTAGATCATAAATTTCACTAAATGGATGGTTGAGAATCATTGTTTGAGGGTACCAATTTTGACCATATCTAAGGTGTAAATTGAATCATTTTTTTTCCTAAGATTGATTATAAGGATGAAGACAATGTGTGTGCAAAATTTGGGGTCATACAAATGCCAAAAAAATAGTTTTCTAGAGATATGGTTGTATTATACTACTATGCAAGAGAGAGAGAGATGGCCAAAGGAAAGCCACATGCCCAAAGCACTCTTTCTATCCTCAACATGTAGCCAAAAATCCTCCCCCCACGTTTCTATTTTTTTTTATTTTTCTAATTATTGAAATGCCTATTACTTGTCAAGTGTGTCAACACATGGTAGGGCCGAGGCACGAGTTGAGTTCTATATGTGTGTGTGTAACTGGACAGACGGTTCTTAGATACTTGAAATCAAGGTTTTAAAGCTCACATCGGCCAAAGTACTCAGCTTCTGGCTGAAGTGAGTAACTTGGCCTTGTCTAAATAGACATGGCCAAATTATGTAAACCACAAAAAGAAAGAAATTTTTCATCAAGTGAGAGTGTTAAAGAAGATGTAAAAAAATAAGAATGTAGGGGTAGTTAAAGATAGTGGGAAGTTATCTCTGTCTCTCAATGTAAAAGGGAATATATGAGTAGTTAAGATAATGGGAAGTTATCTCTTACGTAGGTAATGGGTAGTTATCTAACAAGTCGGTTGTGGGAAGTTTTGTTGTAAATGCCTATATATATGAGCTCCATGTATTGAAGTGAGGTGTGTATGTGGTTGTAGTTATAAACAACTTATGGAGGCAACCAATATTTAATGGTGTGTAACTATGAATGTGTGTATTTCTCTCTCCAAGAAAGAAAGTAAGTGCGCGTTTTCAATTATCAGTGGTATCCGTGCTTTATCCAAAAAACGTGCAACATGATGTCAAAGCCTACGTAAAATTTTAACTTGATATCAGAGCTCAGCTTGTGAAGAGAGCCCAAGTTGTGAAGATCCTAGGTTGTGAAGAGCTCAAGGTGTGAAGAGAGCTCAGATTGTGAAACGAAAGCATGGTGAGTCCATAACCCACAGAACCCAGGTTGTGCAAAAAAAAAAGGAAAAAAGAAGAGAAAATAAGTATCCTGTTAAGAGCCAGGTTGCCAAAGATAGGCATTGCGTGAAAAGCCCATGTGAAGAAGAAAAAAAAAAAAACCCACTATGTTGTGGAAAAAAAAAGAGGATAAGTATCAATTAGAGGTTGTGAAGAGCCAGATTGCCAAAGACATATTGATGTAGAAAGCCCATGAAAAAAAAAAACAAAGAAAAAAGAAAAAAAGAGGGAAACATAGGCATTGGCATGGAAAGCCTTGTGAAAAAAGGACAAGCATTAAAGAACCCAGGTTGCAAAAAAAAAAATGGATATAAAGGAGATTACAGGTTGCCAAAGAAGTTGGTGTGGAAATTTAATCGAACACATCAGAAACAAAATTCAAGGAAAATATGATAAAAATTTAAATATCTTTATTTAATTTCTTACTTTATCCCATATGGCACATCATAGTAGTCAAAATATTTTTCAACTATTAATTCCAATTTTCAAAGTTGAATTTGTTTTCTCTTAAAAAAAATGCGGTGATTAAAAAAAAACAAAAAAAAAATATTTTGATTAAAAAGTTAGGTGATTTGCAATAAAAATAAATAAATTCGAATGTGATGTTCTTGGAAAAGAAGATGGAGATTTTTTTTAAAAAAAAGGGGAAAACAAAATTGGAGAGCTCTTGATATCGTATATTTGCAAAAGTTTTCAAAAAAAGAGATTTAAAAAAAAAAAAAAACAGAAATTTTAAAAGGGGGATATGAGTAGTCCTCATGGGAAATCCATGCCTATGTAGGTATAGGAAAAATCAAAAATGATTTTTTGGGAAAGAAGAAAAACAAGACACCGCAGTCCAGTGTCCTGGTACATCGTGCCATGGAAAGACATGACAGGAAATCCATACCTAATGTAGGAATAGGAAAAATAAATTTTGAAAAAATGAAAACAGGACATCGCAATCTTAGTTTGTCATGCCATGGAAAGGCATGATGATGCCATGAAAAGGCACGGGATGCCTAATGAGAAGGCATAAAAAAAAAATTTGTGCTTAGAAAAACAAGATATTGAAGTCCTAGAATGATACCATGAGAATGCATGAAAAAGAAAAAAGAAATGTGCTTTTAAAAAAAAAAAAAGAAGAAGAAAGGAATAAAAACAAGAAGAAGTAAGAAGACAGAAGAAAGAAGAAGAAGCAAAAGTAAGAAGCAAGTAGAAGATCAAGAACCCAAAAAAAAAAAAAGAAGCAAAAGCAAGAAGCAACAAGAAGCAAGTAGAAGAAGAAGAAAAAAATAAATAAAAGTAGAAGAAAAAGAAGCAAGAAGAAGAAATTAAAAGTAAGAAAAATTTAAGAGAAAAAAGATAGAAATTTTGCATCAAGGGCAGTGTTAAAAATGATAAAAAAAATAGGAACGTAGGGGTAGTTAAGATAGTAAAAAGTTATTTTTATCTCTCTATGTAAAAGGGAATGAATGGGTAGTTAGGGAAGTTATCTCTCTATTCACATAAGTAATAGGTAGTTATCCAACACGTAGGTAGTGGATAGTTTTGTTATAAATGCCTATATACATGGGCTCCATGTATTGAAGTGAGACGTAACCTGTGAATGTGTTTGTGTTTATTTCTTCAAAAAAGAAAGTATGTCCTTTCAATTATCAGTGGTATCCGTGCCTTATCCAAAAACTTGCAACATGATGTCGAAGCCTACATAAAATTTCCACAGAGACGAGTTACTAAATAAAAGAAACAACAATTCATCATTAATAGAAATTTTAATGGAAACTTTCATTTCCAAATATCATTCAGCTCCAGCTGAGTCCACCTAATTCAATCATGGAATACCAACGCATAAGTAGACCTTACCGAGAACTTTCTATCTCAAGCTCCCAAACAGCCTCATTACTTGGCGTTGGAGAGATATATACCTTACCAAATCGATGGAGAAGATGAGCAATTTGATCAGACACCACCACAGGAACAAGATTATACCGGAATGTGATATTCCCAAAAATAAGAGTCGCCACATAACTCACCAACCTCATTTACCCTAGCTAGATCATTTGCACATCTCATAGACAAATCTGGATATTCAAATTTCAAGGGTTCATTCGTGGTGCACCTTTGATTTTCAGAACCTTATCCCCTTTGGCCATATTCCAACTAATAAGACCCATTATAAACCTTCTCATAGAGCTTATCGATTTCCATACATCTTACATGACTTCGTCCCCTAGCAATGAAATGGCTTAAAGGATCCTGTCTATATTTTGCAATAAGAACCTTCTTCCATAGATAATCCTTTTGTTTCAATGCATGCCACCACCATTTCGCAATTAAAGCTTGATTCATAAGTTTTAGGCTTTAGATCCCCAATCCCTTCCCTTTTCGGTGAATCTTTGAAATCTATTTTGTAGGGAGACAGCACAAAAATAGTGTGAGTAGGCCAACTCACCGACCACTTTTCCTAATGTTAAATAATTAATCTCATATAAGTATTTTCATATTTTTTGTACACATTTATAATCCCTAATGCACTATAATCTACACAAATACAAAAAAATTGTTACACTCGTGCATGCTAAGAGGTGGTTGCACCATCCAATGGACATAAATGGACAGTTTTACATGTGCCCAACCGAACATTAAAATAAGTAGACAACTACAAATAGTCCATGTGGGCATAAGTCTGTCCTGGTCCAGAGTCCCTTGCGGTCTAGGGCGGTCGCATATTTTATAAGGTCCCTTTGCGCATACGCCTCCGCCTCCTTAAACTTACGTTACTCAAAAGTTTCTTTTGAAATGTTGTATTTAACATCTGCACCCTCTTTCATGAATTTTTATTTTTTTCCTAAGATACCCCTATTCGAAACTTCGAAATCCGAGGTTATGACTTATGTAATAACTTCGAGTTTTGAAGCCAAAGTAATAAAAATGTAAATGACAATTGAATGTCTTGAGTCATAATTTAAAAGAATTCTTTTCGAATCTTCAATATCCAAACCTGAAATAAACAATGGTAATTTAAGTATTCAAAAAAAGAAGGTATGATGTAATATGCAAGAATTTGAGGGCATTTTCTAAATACTCAGAACTTTGGGGGCAACGAGCATAAATTTCCCAAAAGATAAATAATAATGCCAAAATATATTATACTCCCAAGGGAGTAAACTGTCCATGTACTCCCTTGGATAAAAGCTACCTATAATTAATTTCACAACCCAAATTTTGGGGATATAATCTTTCCAACCCATAGATTAACCTCAATAAAAAAAAATTTCTAATTGTGCGTTGCACTTGAAAATAATAATTTCTTGAGACTAAATAGAGATCATCCAATTTTTAGGCGGTAAAATATATAAGTGTTAAAAACTTATATTTCAAGTTTTTTTCTTTTTTAGAATGATCATCTAGAAATTCTTAGGTGGTTCCTAAAATTTTAAATTAAAAAAATCTCTCAAGTAGGTCTTTTGGCCGATGGAGCAGAAGTGAGTTATACTTCCGAAGGAGCATAGTATACAAGGCTCAATAATAATTAAAATAGCAACACAATAACATTGTTATTTCAAAAATAACAAATATAATGCCATTAAAATGGATGTTGAGCACGTTATTTTTTGACTGAATATTCCCATCTATAAATAGTACCATTACAACAAAAATAACGGGGCCCTTTTAGAAATAATAATTCACGCCAAATTTTTCTTAAATCCTAGCATATATCATGAGAAGCTATAATGGACAAAAATACGGTTTTCTTCAACATTTTGAGTCACCCACTATTCTATACTATAGAGGTGTGCCCTAAATAATAATGGCTATCATAGAATTCTCTTCGAAGGTAATAACGATCGTTGATTGACATGATGCTCTTGCCATCCAACTCATTCAAACCCGTTACATTTGGTGTTACACGTGTTTTTTTTGTTTTTGGCATTTCAGTAAGAAAGACATGCCCTACCCATTTTTTTAATTAAAATAAAAGTTAGCATTTTGAAAATATTGGTGGAGTGGTGTTAGCCGTGAGAAAAAAAACGACAACATGATAACACTAGTATGTGGGGTGTTACACCTGTTATTAAGGTATATTACCTCGCAAACAAACCACTCATTATTAGAAGGGGTTTATCACTATCAACATTACATAATGTAACAGCTATACAGCCATTGCCCATCTAATGGCCGTCATAAACGTCATTGATGTAGTTACCCCTCCGTACAAACCTTATTTTTGTTCTCTATTTCAAATCAACATTTAGGGGTGGTTTGGGTATTTGAAAATCAATTATAGAGAAACATATTACAAGGATATATGAGATTTATCATGTTTGGATACGTAAGAAAATAGAAATAAATTACACAATATTTTTCAAAATACGTAAAATCTATTATTAAGCTCGTACAAGTAATCTAACTACTCGTTTCTCTTTATTGAATAAATCCTCTATCTCACATCATTCTCTCATCATTCTCTCTCTCTTCTCTTGTACATATCCATTCTCCTGTCAATTACACTCTCTCTTGCACACATCCATTTTTATCTCTTCTCTTGTGCACATCCATTCTCCTGCCATTTACACTCTCTCTTGCACACATCCATTTCTACTTTCTCTCTCAACTCCATTTATAAGTGCTTGTAAATCTTGCGTACATCCATATCTATACTCTGCTACACATCCATTTCTACTTTCTCTCACAACTCCATCTATAAATGCTTGTAAATCTTGCACACGTCCATATCTATATTCTACTAGACATCTATTTTTACATCCCTCTATCCCCAATTTGGGTTGTTGCCCTCATCTCAAGCCATCAAATCTCTTATAAAACAAAATTAATAAAAATAATAATTGATAATCAATGAGAAATTACACGATACAATCATAATAAAAAATTTCATACAACATAATCTTCATAAGAGATTAGTAAAAGCTCAATTGAAATAATACCTCAAAATTTTCTACTACAATTACCAAACCTTCTAGTTTACTGATCAAACTTCTTTCGATTTTTTAAGTTGTACCATAAAGATTTTGAATTTGGTACCATAAATGTATTGCTTATTTGAAATTATATAGAGAGACGTTTGAAAGACTTCTATAAAAAATAAATAACAATAAGGCTTGTCACAATAAAAACATATTATTTTAATGACTTATCATGTTGAAACCTAATCAGTTTAGAAGACATGTGATTTCAAGTAAGTGCCAAAGGCATGCAAAATAAGTAGGAAATGGTGTGATGAAGACTTTATAATGGCACAAGTTATTATTAGAATTTTTTTTTTAAATGGTAATGATGTTATTATTAAAAAATCTTTTTAGAATAGTGTGATGATGACTTTAGAATAATACAAGTTATTATTAGAAAATATTTTTGGAATGGTGATGAAGTTATTATTAAAAAATATATTTTGGAATGGTGTGATGATGATTTTAATTCTACATTTTAGTGGAACTTTGTGACAAAAAAGAAATAAATGATAGTTTATAGGTAAGTGCTGGTAAAATATTGTAATGCATTTATCATATTTCTTCCAGATATAGTGAAACAGTAGCCATGTATTTCCCAGGTTACATCTAAATACTACCCAAACAGTAACAATCAATCACTATACACAGTAATGTATTACGCCAGTGATGTATTTCACATATAATTCTACATTTCAATAGAATTTTGTGACAAAAAAGAAAGAAATGATAGTTTATAGGCAAATGCTGGTAAAATATTGATAATGTATTTCTCATATTTCTTTCGGACATAGCCAAATAGTAGCAATATATTTCCCAGGTTGCAACTAAATACAACCTAAACAGTAACAATCCATTTGTAGGTAATATATTACGCAGTAATGTATTATGCCAGTAATATATTTCACAGACAATATATTTTCAGGTATCCAAACGACCCTTCAAGGTATGCAGTTGATTTGATCTTCTTTACATTATGAAACCCATACATGCATGCATCGTATGATTTATTGTACTCGCATTTTGATGGAATATTCAAAATCATACATGCATAAAACAATAAGAAGATATTATAATAAGAATAAGAAGATCAAATCAACTTTATGCTAACAAAAACCAACTTTGAATTTTGAAGCTCTAAAACTTGATCTATGGTGTAAGTTCATAAGTAAAAAAAATAAACAAATTAAATTTTGGGCTTCCATTATTAGTCAGGGCAGTTGGGTAAAAAAAAAAACTCGAAAAAGAAGGGATATGAACATAAACAAATTTTAAGGCGAATTTTTTAAATAATAGAGGGATATGCGCTTATATTTCTTATTTGTTTTTAACCATGAGTCTATATCATATTCGTAAAACAAACTCATTTTCATCTATTTAGTTAATGAATAGGGTGAAATAGTTTGCAATACCTAGTATTAGGTTGAACATAAGAAGAGGGCATCATTGGGAGAATTCTTGAAGATAATATTTGTAAACAAGGAGACAATAGGGGGAGCAGGCTTAAATTCTCCCAGGCCGGGTCGGGTGGACAAGGGCCACCACCCTCGTGCAGCTGTACACAAAAGCTTAATAAAGTGATGATGGAAGGCTACACAACACAATGTGCATTGATTATTACTATTTCCAAGGGACAGATTGTATGGGGTGGAACTTAGGTCATGAATTTTGGTGCAGGTTTGAGGGAGCCAAATGCATTAGGTTTTAGTGTAAAATTCCCTTTGTCCCCATCATATACCATCACATATAGAGGGACCCATTCTACCATGCCTCACAATTGAGATCAAGCTTTTGATCAGAGCATTAATGGCCTCCCCAAATCCATATCACATTCGTTCCATTACCATGCCCTCTAGATCAAACCCCATCTTGAGCTTAGTGAAGGAACAAGTGTGTCCCCTAAGTTGTTCTCAACCTACAAATCTTAGTGCTCTTGAAAGCCTGTATGATAACTTAGATTCCCTTCTCAGTCTGCTTCTCACTGAAGACGTGCTTTGTAGACAGAGCGAAGGTGTCAACGAGTTGCTTGAAGACTATTTGAGGTTGGTAGATTCGTGTGACAAGATGAGGGATGTGGTTGCTAGGGTGAGGGTAGAACAGAGAGGCGTGCTATTCATGCTTCGAAGGAGAGACCGCTCGGGGTTGGAGGCTAGAATTGGCACCTACACTCGTTCTCGAAAACAGATGACCAAGGAGCTCACCAAGTGCCTGGAAAATTTGAGACATGTTGGACGCACACCCGTAATTGCCCATAACCATTCCTCTGCACAAGATCATGAGGTAATGGATGTGTTGAAACAAGCAAGATCTATCACCGTTTCTTTGTTTCGGTCGCTAATGTCGAAATTCGTTGAACGGAGAAAGAAATGGTGTTTGATCTCTGGATTTTTTAAATCAAGAGTGTGGTCAGTAGAGACAGACGACATGGAGACTAGCGAGTGGGAGAAAGTGGCCATGGCTCTCCAACAACTGCAGGCAGCCTCTAGCAAGTTAGAGGAAAACCACGTGCACGATGTAATCAGACTCTTGGACTCATCGGATGAGCAGATGGGTTCAATTGAGGAAATATTGGGTTGTTTCTGTAGTCGGTTGATTCGAACAAGGGTCACTGTGCTCAATGTTCTAACAAATTGATACCTCACCAGGCTTACCTCACATGTAGCATCTTGATGTCCACATTTTATCGGACTGTCCTTGAGTAACCCCACTAACTTCCCTGTAAAGAGTATTTCTCTGTAAAAGCAGAAACAATCAAATTGTAATTTTTCTTATTTTGTATGAGAAAGTCGTATTCTTCTTTATTTTGCTTTCATTTTTCAGCTTGACTGCAACCCCTTCAAGGAGTTCAAGACATTAAGTCTAGCTAATATCATTGTTCAAATCATTCAGCTGCATTAACATTTTAGAAACACTTTGTTCAGGAGTATTTTCTAAAAAATAGGCATATTTTCTTGATTGGTTTAATCAGAAAGTTTGGTCTTAGATTAAAGTTACCTCCCCAAGAACCATTTTTTGAGATTTAAAGTTAGGTAGAAAATCATTTCCTAAAGACTTCGTGCCAGGACATCTACTTCATATTTCTCTAGATAACTTAAATTTGAGAGTGTTTTCCGGTTCGGGCATTTCGAAGAATCCTTGGCAATCACTCTGTTAAGTTTCTGTGCTTCCACATTATGACATGCTGTAATTGTATCCAAATGATGTGATGTATATACACTGGGTATCAGACATCAATGTCATCAATGTGTGCTGGTGCTCAAGATTCGCAAGCTAGTTCACCATAACAGCACTTGATTATCATATTTAAAGTTTACCATGACAATACAATGGGTCAATGGTGTCTAAGTTTCTTCAGATACCCCAGTATGATTTCACCTGTTACATTTGGCTAGTGTCATGGGACTCCGCCTGAGTACGCTCGGACTCAGCTGAGTTTCAGGCAAGGCCGAGCTCCTGTGAATCGTATGTACAACTCAGTGTACTTAAAAAATTTAAGTCCACATAATGTATGAATACGAAGAAAGAAAAAGATTTCAAGTCCTAAAAATAATGCATCTCATAATGCATTATCTGAACCGGTTATTTTTAAAAAAATTATTTTGTTTATATATCTATTTGATCTACAGTTCCAAATTTCTTAAGTAGGAGTGGTTGAAACATTTTTAATGTTATCGCAAGGGTTTGTATATTTGGGGATAATTTAGAGGCACGCTTTGCTTTAATCGTTAAAGCTTGATGCCTTGTATAAACCTCACCCTTGAGTCTAACCCAATGTTAGATAACACGAACTGCAACAGAACCTAGGCATGGGCTGGTCTTGGCCGGCCAAAAAAGATTTTAAAAATGAAAAAAAAATTCAAATAATATGGAGTATATGTTTAAAGTATAATTAAACAAAATACATCCAAATAAGATTAAAAATATAGTAAAAAAATGTATTGCAAAAATCAATTTATGCCGAGAGGTATTTTAGAAAGGAAAACGTTTTTATAAAACTGAGGCTCTGAACAATCAAATTAGAGCCTACCTCAAAAATTCCATTAGAAGAGGTTGTTTTGATGCCCAAAGATCCTCAAATTGATCATCTAGACACCAAGATGTATGGACATGAGAAAAAAAATAGATTTCAAGTTATGGAAATAGGGTATTTTGTAATGTATTTTTAGACCTTCAATTTCAATATTTTTATAGATATACACTATTTTTTAAGCATTAAACTTTATAAATAAAGATAAGAATATATTTGAAGACTATCATAAAGATTTATAGTATTGAAACAACATTTTTCGACATTATTTGAGGGTAGGGTCTAATTAGATTATTTATAGCCTAGGCTCTATACAAACCGCAAGATAATTATTAAAAAAGATGGAAAAGGTAAAAATAAGTATTTGGACAAAATACTTCCCAAAAAAATCTATCACAAGCATTTTCCTTGTTTTTTTGGAATTTTTTTAAGTTGGTTAGGGTGGGCAAAACCAAAAGGGGGTCTAACAAGCACTCTTTGAAAGTTGAAACAGTTATCTGATGTGAATATAACGAAATGAAATGATATGAAATTTCCATGGAAAATAAAAATAAGGTCGGAGGGGAGCTTTGAATCTTCCCCATTTTCATTTTGTTGTTGTAGGATTATTTAGGGGCGAGGTAGAAGATTGAATGATTGGATGAGAAACGGTACACGTTTGGACTGGCAGCAGCACCAGATATATATATTCCAATTGCCTGCGCTTCTCAGAGAGTGAAAGGAAGGAAGGAAGAAAGAATTGTGTTAAATTAGAGAGAGAGAGAAAGGGAGTGAAGAAGCAGCGCAGAGATGGCGAGCTCCAACTCTTTCATCTCTCCACCACCACCAACAACAACAACAACATCAAGTCCTTTCATCCACAGAAGCCACCTGCTCCTCCTCCTCCCAAAACGCCAACCCTCTCTCCGAAGAAACCATCGCCTCCTCTTCGCCGCCTCTCTCCCCAGAAATTCTCCTCCTCAAGCACCCCACCCTCTCCCCTCTCTCGCTCTATCCACCCTTCTTCTCACCTCCAACCCCTCTCTCTCTCTAGCAGCCATTGACTCTCCCCCTTCACCTCCCCAGTCTGAGCCCTCCATGGCCGTCCAGGCCCAGACCCAGCCGGCCGCCTCCCCCTTCGCCAACTCCCTGCTCTCTGCCCCCAAACCCCAATCTTCCTCCCCTGACATCCCGGATGGCTCGCAGTGGCGTTACAGCGAGTTTCTCAACGCTGTCAAGAAGGGCAAAGTCGAGCGAGTTCGCTTCAGCAAAGACGGTGGCGTCCTCCAATTGACAGCCGTTGGTGGCCGCCGAGCGACGGTGATCGTCCCTAATGACCCCGATTTGATCGACATCCTTGCAATGAACGGTGTAGACATCTCGGTTGCGGAGGGGGATTCGGGAAATGGGCTTTTCAACTTCATTGGTAACCTCTTCTTCCCTCTCCTGGCCTTCGGTGGGCTATTCTTCCTCTTTCGTCGGGCCCAAGGCGGACCTGGTGGGCCTGGCGGGCTTGGCGGTCCCATGGACTTTGGAAGGTCCAAGTCCAAGTTTCAGGAGGTTCCAGAAACTGGAGTCACATTCGCCGATGTAGCTGGTGCCGACCAGGCGAAACTGGAGCTCCAAGAGGTCGTTGATTTCTTGAAAAATCCAGATAAATACACTGCTCTCGGTGCCAAAATTCCAAAGGGGTGTCTTTTGGTGGGTCCACCAGGCACTGGGAAAACCTTGTTGGCAAGGGCTGTGGCCGGGGAGGCAGGGGTGCCATTCTTTTCTTGTGCTGCTTCCGAATTTGTCGAACTTTTCGTGGGTGTTGGGGCGTCTAGAGTGAGAGATTTGTTCGAGAAGGCCAAATCAAAGGCACCCTGCATAGTGTTTATTGATGAGATTGACGCGGTGGGGAGACAGAGAGGGGCTGGATTGGGGGGAGGGAATGACGAGAGGGAGCAGACCATCAATCAGCTGTTGACTGAGATGGATGGGTTCTCCGGAAATAGCGGGGTAATTGTGCTGGCAGCCACCAACAGGCCCGACGTGTTGGACGCTGCATTGCTCAGACCGGGGAGGTTTGATAGGCAGGTCACTGTGGATAGGCCTGATGTCGCCGGAAGGGTGAAGATCCTTCAGGTTAGTTACCTTACTTTTGCCTTTTTGAGACATGAACTATGATCATGCAATTGTTGGGTTTCTCTTCTTTTTCATTCATAACAGCGACACATATACTTAGGCAGGCCTAATCTTGAATTGAAAAGAAGGTTTGTAGGTCCTCACTTTCCATGACACATACAGTTCCATCCGAAGTGCTTACCACTCGAGAGATTCCATACAGTTTTCTGTAAATAATATTTATCATTAGTGTATAAAGGAATTACAGATTATCCTTGGACAATGACATAAAAGCAACTTCCATTTTGAATAATCTTGTAGACAGCTATGATTATGTGCAGATCTTGATTTTTATTTTCCTCATTCTTTCAAATGATACACTTTTAAGTTTAACCAATTGAGATCCTCTGTTTTGACGGTGATGAATCATTGGCTCCTCTCCCTTGTGTACTCATTTCTTAACATAAGTCTCAACTTGCTCCAATGCAGTTTACTTTTGAATCTCTGCTCAACTTGGGCTCCGCAGAGGAGCAATTGATCCCCCCAGAGGATTCATGTTCTAGAAAGAGCACTTCATCCTAAGAATCTCCATCACCATTTGGTGATCCAGAATCAGTACCTGCAGCCATCTCTTATGGTTATTTGGACACTGCCCCTAATATCTGCTACACACTCGCTAATAGCTTTCAGAATGGGAAATATGCCTATCTTTTGATTTGTTGTCCCTAAATCAAGTATCTTAAGGTATTCATCTAGAAGAACACTCTGTCTCTGATCCCAATAATCAGAATTGTATAATCGTAAATAGTATGGTCAGCATTTCCAAATTTGAAATGGTCAAGCGCTCTTGAGCCTTAGGACAAAATCATTCTTTTCGCTGCTTCAAGGGAATTTGAATTCTATTTGCCTAATGCCTGTCATTCCACTTGAAATATCTAGGTTACCAATTGTTGTTTTGGGTATACTAAGCAGACAGTTGCAGCAAAAATTAGATTGTTGGACTACGTGAAGTTGATGTGTGTTATGCGGCCCCTAAAGAGGGCACTGTATTCTTCTTTATGTGTGTTTCCTGGTGATCTTCTCAGCCATTGAAAAGTGGCTAATTGGGACTTTCAATACAAATCGATAGATGAATTTATGAAATGGTTTGGTGATCCCCCTGTCACCGTAGAGGCCCAGACACCCCATCATTAAACCATTGGCTTCCAGTTCAATATGAATGATCATTGATTTTTATTTGTTTACCTCTCAACCTGAGGCCTTCTCAAAGCATCCTTTCTTCTTTTTTTTTTGGCAATAACAAGGCCTTCTCAAAGCATCTCAACATAAATTTCAATGCAAGATCATACCTTGTAGGAGGACCCCCAGTCGCAATGGTGTGAGCATTATATCATATGTTGCATTTCATGGTGTATAGCCCTTAACCAGAACTTCTTTTGCCTCTGTTACGGATTGTATTGATAAATTTATCCATGTTGTACATCAATAGGTTGAGAAAGGGTCTCCTTACCTCCATATCCTCAAACTTTCGAAAACTCCCTTTCAGTGGAAACACGCCAAACGTCCATCAGATTCCTCTGTTTGCAAAAACCTTTTAGAACCTTCCAAAAATGGTATTATGAGATTTTCTGCATCAATTATGAACCCTGGCCTAAGATTTCCATTCCCACATGGACAACCACTTTTGTCAATTAAAAAGGACAGACTCAAATCCTAAACCATGCCCCCCCACCCCCCCACCCAAAAGAAAGGTAAATAAATAATAAATAAACTCAATCGGTCTTTGATCTATTGTTGCTTCTTTCACAGTTGTCTCCTCAACATACTCTTTTGATTTGGCCATTGCATAAGAATATTCTTGAGCAAGCTGATTTTTGTTTATTTTGATTGGTTTAGCATGTTTTGCAATGTTTATTGAATTGCACATTTATATCCAAAGAAATAACTGTTATGTGAAAATACCCCTTTCTTGGGGTAATGCATCCAAAGGGGGGAGCGGGGGCAGGGGGGGGGGGGGGTGTATTGTATCTGTATTTATCCAAGGAGCCTGTATATGCCATAGAGATGTTCTCATGGGGGGGGGTGGCGTATTGTATCTGTATTTATCCAAGGAGCCTGTATATGCAATAGAGATGTCCTCATGCCCCAGGTCTTACAACATGAGAATGTCCCATACATGTACATGGGTGTTATCCATCACAAACTGCATCATATCAAACTCTGTTTGACCTCTGGTATGAACCTTCTAATGAAACTGGGGTGTGTTCCAATACTTCAAAATTTTAAACAAGTACTTCAGAAAATACTAATGATAAATAAAATACAATTTCCAATTTTCCATCACAAGCTTCAACAAAGAATGATGTAATATATAAACACTAACTTCAATAAGATAGATGGCCTGAAGACATGGTCATGGACTTATGCTACTCCTCCCCCTCAAGCTGGTGAATGAAGTTTTATCATTCCAAACTGGACAATTCAAAATATATTTTATTTTGCTACTTGAGGCGACTATCCCATTCCATGTTTGAAAAAGTACCACTATCACTATCAACCTCGTCTGAAGCACTATGATTAGCCAATAGTATATATTTTTCTTTTATCATGGAACAGTGGGTTTATGGGAGTTCTCATTGCTTTCAGGTCGTCTTACACATCTAGAGCAGATTTATTCGAACAATGCCCTGATCAATGTATGAGTAATCTTGCTGTTACAGGCATAGTTCCATATTCAACCTCTGTATTGAATATTAGATTACTGCTGTGTTTGCTTCTCTGATAAAACAAATTGTCATCAATGACAACACAAACACCTGTTTGTAGACCGTCAATCATCCCAAAAGACCTGAATAGAACCTCAAAAGGGCTATTGTGTGAAGATTTTCTACTCTAGGAACTTATTCATGAATTGGCCTGTCATCCTAGCTTAATGGACCAGTAATGTTCCATACATCTTTTTTCTCTTTCTTTTTTTTTTGGGGTTAATTGTGATGTTAACAAATATTCGTCCACATACAAATATATAAATCATGTGAGCTGAAAGTGATGGTCACTCCATACAGTAGATAATCGATAACTTTCAAAAAAAAAAGGTATATAATTGATGACTTTCTCTATATGAAAATCCACCAGACTGGGAAGCCTAGTAATTCTGGGCTCAACAGATCTACATATACAGGTACAGTTGGTTGGACTATGACTGTTGGCAGGAATGACTCAAATATTGCTCTCCACTCTCTCCTTATTAAAATATCTGGAGAATGACGAGATGCACTTTTATTCATAAAATCACGAATTTCTGGCAGTTGCTTATGGCACTCTGTAGTAAATAAACAGGAACTAGCATGTTCTGTTGGTGGAGAATTAGAGGTTTTGCAAACATTTTAAAGATATGATAAGAAAACTATCATGTAAATATGGTACCATGAAAAACTGTAAACTCAATAACCTTATTGTTGGTTGAAACTTGTTCATGGAACCTTATTAATAATGTAGGTTCATTCAAGAGGCAAGGCATTGGCAAAGGATGTAGACTTTGAAAAGATTGCAAGAAGAACCCCTGGTTTTACTGGAGCAGATCTGCAGAACCTAATGAATGAAGCTGCTATCCTCGCGGCACGGCGAGACCTCAAGGAGATAAGCAAAGATGAGATTTCTGATGCCCTTGAAAGGATCATTGCAGGGCCTGAGAAGAAAAATGCTGTGGTCTCAGATGAGAAGAAGAAACTTGTTGCTTATCATGGTGCCTCACTCACTCACCTCTTCTGCTATATCTCTCTATTGAGCTCATACCCAGCTAGCAATCTGTCAGCCGTCTACTCCTTTTTATTCACTTGGGTTGTGCATGTTACGATGCAGAGGCAGGACATGCTTTGGTAGGAGCACTCATGCCCGAGTATGACCCTGTGGCCAAGATCTCTATCATTCCCCGTGGCCAAGCAGGTGGTCTCACATTCTTTGCCCCAAGTGAGGAGAGACTTGAATCTGGACTTTATAGCAGAAGCTACCTCGAGAACCAGATGGCTGTTGCATTGGGTGGAAGGTACTGCCAAACGTACCTCTAATCCCTATCTTTTTCCTGATGGATGGCTCTCATGTCCAAGTCCCGTGGGTTATAAACCTTCAGCTCATGGAATCTCTTTCTTGTTCTCCATTCTTCAATGAACGAAATTGTTGTTTTCGATATGCAGGGTGGCAGAAGAGGTAATCTTCGGAAAGGAGAATGTGACAACAGGTGCCTCAAATGACTTCATGCAGGTCTCTCGGGTAGCAAGGCAGATGGTTGAGAGGTTTGGGTTTAGTAAGAAGATTGGGCAGGTTGCAATTGGAGGACCTGGTGGGAACCCATTTTTGGGTCAGCAGGTATGGGAATTTTGATTTTATAAAAAATTGATTTTCCACTATATAAAAAAAAAGTGCGAAGCAATATATTATGTCTCCACAGTATACTCTCTCAGCAAATTGGTTCCACAATTAAGAACAAAAATATGTACTGGATGCAATTTGGACCAAAATGTGACACATTATCAGCAGCTACCAACTAGAGAATTAGTATATGATCTGTTCAGCCAAGGGCTTATCAGAATTGCAAAAAGATTCTCTGCTCCCATGGGAGCACACTGTCCATTTGCTTCCTTGGGTAAAACTGAAGCTGCAGAGTATCTTTAGGACCCCAAATTTTGGAGATATAACCTCCTGAACCTGGCGAGCAAATTCAAAAAGAAAAAGTTCAAATCTCACATTAGATGTACTTGAAAAACTTAATGTCCCAAGATTAAAAAAGGAACGTTTTTGGAGGGCAAGGTCTAAGTTTGTAGAACTCAAAGTCCAATTTTTCTTTCCCTGAATATAATCCTCTGGTGATTCTTAAGTGGATTCCAGAATTTCAGATAAAAAGAACACTCCCAAGTAGTTGCCTGAGGGAGTTAACTGTACTGTATGCTCCCACAGGAGCAAGTTATATGCGATCATCAGTGCTCAAGTATATTATAACCAGTGTTTTTAAACAGGACTTGGCCAAGTCAGCTCAGCAAGTCCAACGATATTGGGCAAAAAATGCCATTAAATATAATTAGAAGACATAACAAGGTTGGACTTTGGGAATCTGGGTCCACTCTTCAGGACTCAAAAAATCAGCGATGACAAACCTGCTGGTTGCTACCTATATGGTTCATGTCAAGGGCCTTTATTCTAGTGAGTCAGGACCTTTGGAGGGGACAGTTCCAAGTGACTCGGGATATCCCGTGCGTGTGTTATCAGTGAAACGATTGTCCGTTGGATCATCACTATCCATATTGTCTGTTGGGTCATCAATGTCCACTAAAGTAATAGGCGGTGTTGAAGCAGGCAACCCATTAACTTTCTCAAAAAAAAAAGAAAAAAAAAGTGGGCAACCCATCTTTGGTATCATGTATCGTTTTAATGGGTCCATCTCTCCATCATCATGCAATAGTTTAATGGACATGAATTGCCGATTGAACTATGGTTTTCTTATAGTCCTTTGGATTATAGTTTGCATTTCCAATCAGTTTAGGCGGATCAGATTGTTTGCAAAGACGTGATTCTTTGGGCTTAATGGAAATATGCAGATGTCTTCACAAAAGGACTATTCAATGGCGACAGCAGATGTGGTGGATTCAGAGGTGAGGGAGCTTGTAGATGAGGCATATTCAAGAGCAAAGCATATCATAACCACCCAAATCGACATTCTCCACAAGCTTGCGCAGCTCCTCATTGAAAAGGAGACAGTCGATGGAGAAGAATTCATGAGCCTGTTCATTGATGGAAAGGCTGAGTTATTTGTAGCATAGACCAGCACACTAAATATTTCTGTATCATATGCGTATGCATATGCATGTATATGTACACTGCATGTTTCACAAGAGAAATGATTTAATGGAAAGGCATGTGTGTAAAAAGTTTATATAGAGCTGAGGCTCTAAACAATCAAATTAAAGCGCACGTCAAAAATTTCTCTAGATGATGTTTTGATGTCCAAATATCCTCTGATTGATCATCTCGACATCAAGATGTATGGACATGAGAAAAAAATAGATTTCAAGTTTTGAAAATAATGCATCTTATACTGTATTTTTGGACCGTTAATTTTAAAGATTTTCAAGTTTTCATAGATATGCTTGATCTACATTATAGATATATTTGATCTACATTATTTTTGAAGCTTTAAATTTTATAATTAAAAATAAAAATATATTTTAAAACTATCATAAAGATTGCCAATATTGAAACCACATTTACCCATAACTATTTGAAGGTGCGTTTTACTTTGATTGTTTAAAGCCTTGTACAAACCACACCTTGTTTGCATATTTCACAAGACAAATGATTTAATGGAAAGGCATATGCATTAATTGTTAGGCCAAAAAGGTAAGTTCTCTTAACTTTTTACAGTTTTGCTCCAGACCACGAATCTCAGCCCTTGGACATGATACATTCATTCTCATCTTAATTAATTGATCATGGTCCTGCTAGCCAAGTGTGTGCATAACCACATGAATTCATGGCAGGCTTTTTACAAATGCTTCTACTTGATTGATTAAATAGATTATTATGGAGCTCTCCCTCCTTTTTGCCTCTTATCTTCAAGGGCAGCAGCTTCGTTCAACATATCTGCAGCATCTGTATGCATGTCCAGTTTTGCGAGTGCAACTGCTTGCATGTAGAAAGCAGTTGGCCATTCGGGGTTAACACACTGCGCTTGCATTGCATCCCTCAACGCAGCATCAGGTTGATCGCAAAGAAGATAGGACAGGCTCCGCCTTGCATACACCGTTGGTGATACCATTGTCCCGACATCTATAAACTGCAAGACACCACATGGAACGTATGACATATAATCTGGTGCTCTCTCTCTCATTCGCACACCATTGGTGATACCCTATGAAATCCCAGACAACATACCTGACTGTAGCAGTCAATGGCTGTCTTGAAATCCTTGTCACGGAATGCATAATCCCCACGCTTCCTGGCCTCAAGCATATCTCTCATCTGCTGGGTCCACTCTTGGAAAGATAGCTAGACAAGAAGAAGAAGAATACGTCATGGCAATGTATTATTAGCATTACAAAACTACAAATCCAGACCTCGAACTCTTGGCATTACAGATTCAGAAAGAACAAAAAATAGGTTAACTTTTGATCGAGGTAGCAAATCCAGCATACCTCATTTGTTCCTTCATCATCCTTGTAGTGAGTCATGACCAAGATCTGGTGTATGGCTGTGAGATCCATCCTTGAGCAGGCCTCTCCCAATGGAGAAAGCTGACGCGGTGGAGTGGGGGGTGCTTCTTCATGCTTTGGGAAGCCCATCATCAGATACGAAGGTACCTGCATATTGACAGCAATCACTGTCAGATAATGATTAATGGTAATTAATGAGGTTGCTACAAACCAACTGTTAGCATAAAAAATTAGACCAAATATTAGGTCAAAATTCACGAGACTGAATTTCATTGTGATCTAGATTTCTATAAAACCTGCCCAGAAATAAATCAATAAAAGAAAGTTTAAAACTGTGCATCCTTATTTAGCACATGTCCAGTGCTGATCGGGAGCATTGAAACTTCAACGAAATGCTATTGGCGTATATAAGTTGACCTGAAGGTACCAGTGCAGACTAAACAACCATGAGCGGTTAAGAACTAATTCCTCATTCAGCCTTAAACCTGAATGAGGAGAACACAATTTACAAATAAATACGGAAGCAGCTTAAGAAATTCCTAGTATATGCTTCTGTTTTAAAAATCTGCGGCAATATGGGAGTTGCGGCTGTTTGCATCATTTTTTATGCAAAACATGATACTCTCTCAAAGGTAATCTAAGATGTCTTTAGGGAGTCTTAACGGGTACAGGCTGTTAGTATATTTATGATATTTGCTGCTTAAACACTGCTTATCCTCACTTCTCTAATATTGTGATCAGGCTTTACAAAATCGCAAGAAGCATGGGGCAACTACTTAAATACTTGCAACTAATGTCGCTATTCCAAACAAGCCTCCAAAAAAATGTCTTGAGAATTTCAGTCATCAATACATGAATCAATGATTACCTTAATGATACTCCTAAAAGGGGCTACATCGCTGCAGTGCCCAGGTCTAATTTGAATAGCATTAAAAGCAACAAGGATGAAATTGCTTTTCTTCTGAAATGAGGTCATGCGCAT
The DNA here is from genome assembly GCF_000471905.2 of Amborella trichopoda. The sequence continues at coordinate 5,064,555 of NW_006495273.1, read as the reverse complement.
TGAGAGCCTTATTGCAGCAATTTTCAAATTAGCGGAGTCAATGTACACAATGTATAACAATAATAGAACCAAATGCATTTAACAGTCCTTCCAAACAGGCCATAAGAAAAAATAGCTAAATTTGTAAATTAGATTATAGGCAGTACTAATTCACAGACAAAAATACTTACATCTGTTTTGGTCTGTAAAGGTGCCAGTGCTGCAACAAGACTCTTTGGATTAGGTCGCTCTCTTGGTTCATATTGAAGGCAACGGGAAGCCAGGCGGACAACCTCAGTTCCCTCTTCAGGTGAGAAGTTTCCCTCCAAGTGTGAATCCATTAAGAGCAGGATGTTTTTGCCCCTTATCACGTCAAGAGCCTACATACAGATAAATCAAAGAGAATTTGATTATGATAAAAATTGCATAAACTTTATACAAGTATACCTTCACTCCACACCAAAGCATATTAATTATTAAAGTAATTAAAAGATGTGGTTGGAAATTGTACGAAAAGATATGGAGACTTATGGTCTCACTGAGGATATGGTTTTTAATAGAGCAGAATGGAGAATCAGGATTCATGTAGCCGACCCCCATTACTTGAGAAAAGGTTAAAATGATGATGATGAAAGTAATTAACCACGTTCCCAACAAATATACAGATAATGTTCTTTGTATTGTGGATAAACCGCAGCGTAGTAAAACTAACTATCCTGGAGAGCAGAGACGTGAAACCTTTTAAGCTGTTTTCGTTCTCCCCATGTCTATGGATGACATAATGAAGCACCATATTCTTCCTTTCTCAACAGATTTAAGGTAGATTTGCAATGATAAGGATAATTTAACATGGGAATCCTAAAAGCTAATCATGTAATATCAGTGCATATAAATCACTTACTTGGCTGGGAGGAATGTGTTTCCCACTAAGAAGATCCAAGACAACAGTTCCATAACTGTATATTACGCTTTCAGGAGTAACCCTTCCTGCAGAAAAAAGACATCCCCACTCAAACATAAAAATGAGTGCAACACTAAAAACATATCTCCATACTGGAAAAAATTGAAGGGAATGAAAGCTAGCCGTCATGAGTATAAACCTGAATTAAACAGGCAATCAGAGGCATGAAAAAGTTCTGCACACTTATTGGATAGACCAAGGCATTATTAAAATAGTATACTAATTTTGCTATAGTGGAGAATACTATCAAATACTGCTCTTTGAAAACATTGAATCAAGACTGTGGAAACTGGATAAGAGATAAAGTATCTAGCTTCTTAAGTCCAAGGTGAAGATGCAACCGACTTCCACTAAATCAATTGTTCATGTTAAATATTTGTGAATCAGCAAAAATCACTACCGAGAAAAAACCATTAAATATCCATTTTATTAGTTAATAATAGACATATATACCAAGTCTCGATAACGTGGCGCATTGTACAATTGAAACACTTTCAAGCATGCTATAAGCATCAAAACCATTGAATTACCCTTGCCAGATAGATCTCAAAAGTAACAAGTCAAAATTCAATTTATAACCAGGACCCAGAGTATTAGGCCGGGGGCGGATGGGGGAAGGGGAGCAGGGGTGGTTGGCGGGAAGGACCCAAAGAATGAAAGGATTCTAATAAATGAATAACAAAAGACATTTGGGCTCATACAGAAGCGACATCGGGCCACGTGGTTTGAGTTCCCTTACTATATATGTAAATGACAAACGAAGGCATGTGAAAATATAAGTCATTCAATGATAAAATATCCAACACCCACACTTAAACTCTACCAAGTATCAGTGAGGAAGAGTTTTCCTAATAGATGAATTAAGGAGGTTGCAGCTTGGTAAGAAAAGCATCTGGCTAGTTGTTTGTAGGGAGATAAGGAATGGTCATAAGCCCTGACAAGATTTCCCCACAGTCAAATTTAATGTGTCCACTTTTGCAACAGAGAAACAATGGAATAGGGGAAATCCCTATAACAGAGTCTCTCGATGCAAAGGAGTTTGTTTCGGGGAAGTAAAGTGTATTCACATGTCCTAAAGATGCAAAACTTATCATGCTATCATTGAAGGCATCGTCTTATGCTTTGTCTCAGAACTAAACTTAGAAACAATGTCTAGTTTTTCAGTCTCCTGAAAAATGAGAGGATGTGCTAAGGAAAACACACTAGCCTTTTAGTATATATTTGCATGAATGAATTTCCTCCAATTAAAATCAAACAAGAGGTGTATATGGCACCATAAAAAGCAATAGTTTTGAACTTATATAGCAAAGAAATTGTGGATGGCTTACAGATGTGGGACTTTGAAGAGCATTTACCATTACACTATGTGAATAACACGTGCCATACGTGGCCAAATAACTGTCAGGTAGATAAGAAAGCCAAGAGTTTCTGGTAAAAGGCACACTTAGAACTAGGGCTGTTAATGGGGCAGGATGAGGTTGTTAACGGGCCTGCCCCGCCTGAGCCCAGCCCCAAACTATGCAAGTTAGGCCCGAGCCCAAAAAAAATAGTTTCGGGCCCAGTCTCGGCCCTGCTCAAAATCATGATGACAAGGCCCAAACCCA
>NW_006495273.1:5018962-5051780 GCF_000471905.2 Amborella trichopoda | reverse complement strand
TAAATAAATAATATATATATATATATATATATATATATATATATAGGTGTTTTTTAAAAATTTTGTTTGGACTAAAAAAATGAAATCAAAATGTGTAAGCTTGGTCATAGAGTTAGAAGATATATTTTCTCAAACCTCTAAGCTGCCAAAAAAATTTTAAAACTTGGATATATTAGGAATAGTACACCAAAATAAGGTGTACAGAAATATTATTCCTTTTAAAAATAGTGCAAATCAAGTAGATTTAAAAATATTTAAAAATAGATAGTCTATATAACTTGTTACAAAATATCTGTTTTTAAGACTTAAAAATCTTTTTTCTCTTCATAATACACATCTAAAGGTCAATATGATCAATTGGAGGTTCCCCAATATCATAATGTTCACTTCTAGAGGGTTTTTGATGTGCTCCTTACGTCTATAGTTAGTGTGTGTGTGTGCGCTCCAATATCATAATGTTTACTTCTAGAGGGTTTTTGATGTGCACCTTACGTCTATAGTTAGTGAATGTGTGTGTATATATTATAGGGCAATAATTTCATGCAACGATTGTATCATAGAATGATGCGACCGTATTTTTAGAAAATTATATTTATGGCATTTGTATGACGCAAAATTTTGCACACACACTCTCTCATCTCAATAAACAATTTTAAAAAATAAATATATAATTTGTACCCTATATATGGTCAAAATGAGTTCCTTCCAACAATGAATCTAGAACATCTATTTAATGAATTTCAATATTTAGGCCTTTATGAATTCAAATTTATTTTTTCTTTTTTAATGTTGTTAATCTAATGAATTCAAAAACAAAAATTCACATCGGCATCCCTCAGAGTTGGAGACGATTGTTGGTTGTTGGTGGTGCATGTAGCCACTCCTACACTACCTTCAGAGATGGAGGTGACGATTCGTCATGCATGTAACCACTCCTATAGTAAATGGGTGCCTATAAAAGGTTTATAAAAAGTCTCCAAGACTTTGGTGTTTACCATGAGCTTCAAGCTTGGGTGCATAGAGCTTTGGAGCATAAAAGATATCCTTATGTTTTCTGTATCCCGAGGATGAATTATCCTTTTTATGCACACCTATTACAATATTGAAAGGGACAAATATCGTCTTGAAATAGTGCTCATGCATGCTTGAAAACAAGAAGGAATCACGCTATATTTCTTAATTTCCATAATCTTTTTGCCCCTTTTTCATCTCACCGAATCCCATTGGCTGAAAGTACAATTTTTGGTGGGATTTAAGATGTGGTTTTACTTAAAAGGAAAAAATTTATATAGAGGTGAGGCACTAAACAATCAAATTAGGGCCTACCTCAAAAATTTCACTAGGAAAAATTGTTTTGATACCCAAATATCCTCAAATTCATCATCTCAACATCAATATGCATAGACATGGGAAATAATGGATTGTAGTGTTAGAAATAGTGCATCTTGTAACCCATTTTTGGCCCGTAAATTTTCAAGGTTTTGAAGTTCTCATAAATATGCTTGATCTACATTATTTTGGAAACTTTAAACTTTATAATTAAATATAAAAATATATTTAAGGCTATCACAAAGAATTACAGTATTGAAACCACATTTCTGGATACCATTTGAAGGTATGCTTTACTTTGATTGTTTAGAGCCTCAGCTCTATACAAACTTCAACCTTTAAATATTATATTAAATATATACATATATTATTTAAATTTTATAATTAAAAATATATAAATATATTTATGTAAATATTATTATAATATTAAATATTAAATATAAAAAAGTTTATATAAGGTTGCAACCTTAAAATGTAGAATTACATATGCACCTCAAAATCTATTGGAAATGGTGTTTTAATGTTGAAAAACCCTTTAATTGATCATCTCGACATTGAGGTGTATGAATATGAAAAACAAAAAGTTTTGAGTCCCAGAAATAATACATCTTGCAACACATAATCTAGACTGTCCATTTTCAATATTTTCATATGTTTATAGATCTACTTGATTTTAATCATTTTTGAAATTTAAAATTTTCTAATTATACATGAAACTAGATTTCAAGATAATCCTAAGAATTTTTTATAACAAAATTACAGGTTATGATAAAATTTGGAGGTGGGATTTAATTGGATTATTTAAAGTTGCAACCTTATAGAAACCACACCCATTAAATATTATTTGTATAATAACACCATTTGAGTGGACAGGTCCACATGGAACCCAACCTGACCCGGTTCAATTCTTAGACCCGTACGCGACCGGGTCCAGCGGCCTCGGAATGTTCACGTGGATTCGTAACGTGCTACGGCAAAGCAGGTTGATATGGGGATTGCAAACAGAAAGAAACAGGGAATTTTTAGAGTTGAAGAGAGAGAGAGAGAGAGAGAGAGAGATTGTGATGGATTTAGAGAGAATCACGTGGTAACTCACGTTTGACGCAATAAACAAGAAGTGTTCGAACGACAAACCGAATATGGACGGTGAACGCGGCTCTCTTTCTCTCTCTAACTCTGTTATGGAGAAGTGAGAATTTTCTCTCTCTTTTTGATAAACGATCCACGATTTGTCTCTCTCGCTGTGTGAATCGTACAATAATAATAATAAAGAGTGGAATTTATGTGTTGAGGTTGAATGGCAAGTTCAATTAAACTTCTCATTGGTTTGTCAGTGCACACTTGGAAAGATAACATCCGGAAGTAGAACAACAAATAAAAAGTCTCCCCATAATAATAGTGACCTTGTTTACAAACGATCCTAACATTTTCAATTTGAGTAGATCTCAATCACTTCTGAGGGATCGAGATATATATTTTTTCCTTATGTGTGTAATTTAGCGGGGGAAGACATGCCCTACCTGTTTTTTTTTTTTTGAGCAGATTAAAAGTTAGAATTTTTTAATGAGGTGATAGGAATGGAGACGACAACCTAGTGACTATGGTGTGGGGGTGTTACTAGCACTACCCCAGCCCCATTCCCCTGATCAAGTAAATGATATTGGTGAAATGCACGACCGAAGGGAAGGAAAGTTATTGAGATGAGGGAAGTAATTATTGTATAGGGCTGGCAATTGGCCGGGTTTGTTTTGGGCCCTACTCTCTTAAGGATTGGACCGGGTAAAATTTAAAAAAAAAAAAAAAAAAACAAGATAAAAAAAGATCAAAAAATAAAGATCGGGCTAGGCTGGGCCTGTGCTTGTCTTGGCCTGGCACATACCTGCCCGTGGGACCACAGTTTGTGGCCTAGGCATTAGTTTTTTAAAGCCAGACCGATTGAGCCAGGACCTTGGGCATCCAACCCCTATTATTTAATAGTTACAAGGAATACTAACTTATTAGTATGATTAATAAAGAATAAGTGGTATTTATTAACAGGCTTTTACGGTTACGTTGAGAGATGATTTGATAGTGAAAGATGGACCAATTGTCCCAAAAGGCATAAGATACCCCTTTTGAGATATTATTGTATAAAAGCTCGTTCTCATATTTTAGTGATTCAATAATGATTAGAATAATGTAGCGAATCCATTGAAAGGTAATAAATGGAGATGGCATCACTTTGCATGAAGGGGTAAATACTCCATTATCTAATAAACAAATCTTCATCTAGAGAGAGAGAGAGAGAGAGAGAAGAGAAGGGACGCACTCTTGAAGCCATCCAACCCCCTCCCGTCTACCTCGTACCTCCCTCTTACGTAAGATCTCCGCCATCCAAAAATTCTAGTGGACAATCGAAGCATAGAAAGGGCCAAAGTCGAATATGCATCCCTAATATGGATAGAACTTAGTTAAACTTACCAAAAACCCCCTGACGCAAGTTTCTTAACATCCTCCCCCGAAGTATTTGTAAATTACTAAGAAACAACTTTGTTTTTCTTTGCACTTTCCCCGGGTGAAATAGTCAATGAAATTTTCACCGGAATAGCCCTCTCTTTGCCTTGCACCCAAGCTGTCATGGTGCCGGTCCAACACAAAACACTGCCAGACCGGCTTCATCCGGCACTGTTTTGGTCAATGTGTCAGACCGGCTTCATCCGGCCATGTTTTGGTCAATGTGCCAGACCGGTCTGGCACATTTTGGTATCAATCTAACACATCTTTTGTTGGCCCAATACATTTTTGTTGGCCCGATGCATTTTGGTGTCGGTCTGGCAGCCGGATCAACACTATAAAATCAATATGCCAGACCGGTCGGGCACATTTTGGTGTCAGTCCGGCACATCTTTTGCCAAATCGGCAAAAAAAAAAAAAGAAAAAAAAAGAAAAGGAAAAGAAAAGAAAGAGAAAGTTATAAACATTGGTCAAATAGGAGTATTTTGGTCCAAATAAACAATACCTTTTTGAAATGGGGGTAGTTGCAAAGGAAAACAATATTCAGGTTTTTTACATGATTTAAAAAGATTTGTGTCAATGGGGGGTTTTAGTAATTCCCTAGAAATTATTTTGAATAGCATAATGTCACTCCCGAAATTGTGTAGTTGATAAAAACCAAGGTTGGGAAAAATAAGGGAAAGAAAAAATAACGTAGAAAAATAAAAGAAGAGCGACACAAATATTTATGTGGTTCGACAAGTTACTTACGTTCTCTTATACTTATCAGAAAAATATGGTGCAAGCATAAAGAATAAAATATAATACAAGCTCTCTTTCAAGCCCTAAAACATAGTTTTTTTCTTTCTAGAACACCCACACAAAATGACTAAAGAACTAACCATTTTCTGTATTTTCAATCTCTTATTTTTCAATCTTGTTTTCTCTCTACAAAATATACTTTATAAAGAAGAAACTTATGATATACCTACGTGAGATCCCATCCTATTTTGATTGGTTTACCTAGATAATAGGCTCTAAGTTTCCCACAAGATAGAACTCCTAGTTAGTTAAACTAACTCACGGTAGATTCATAATGCTAAAGGATTATATTCCCATGATAACAGGCAATTCTAAAGATTTCCAGCTTCCTTTAAAATAGGTTCTTCTCTTTTAATAGGAAATATGACTTCACGTCATTAAATAAATTGTCCCTACGATTTGTCCATGTGATGCCTCGTACATAATGTACACTAGCCTTTTTTTTCATCAATTAGGCCCCGAGGGTTCTCTACGGAGTTCATGGGATTTCTAGTGGGCTTTTAGAGGGAAAGGCTATGCAGAATGGTTTAGAATCATGTAGGACTTGAGCCTATATAAAAAGAAAGACCACTCATTTGTATAAAATCTCATAAGATTAAAGAATATTGAGATTTAGTAGAATTCTAAAAGCTATTTCTAGCCAATTCATGTCTCTCTCTTTATGTGTGGCTGCTCTTTTTTGTGTGTGTTGCATATTTGAGGGTTAAGCTAGTGTGTGTAGTGGTGCGCATTAATAGCTAGCACTTCGTGCTTGATTCGTGCACAGTTATGCTTATGGTGGAAAGGCTGATTCGTCGTTGACAGATTGAGGTGCGAGTGCCGCACGATATGCTTATGGTGGAAAGGTCGATTCGTCCTTGACAAATTGAGGTACGAGTGCCGCACGGTCGAAGCACGGGGCGTCAACTAGGCCCATGAAAATAAGGTCCATAATAAAAGGAACGAAAGAGGTTAGTAAATCATTCGAGAAAATCTCATGTATATCCTAGAAAAATGCACACGCATTGAATGTGTATTTTAAAAGCACATTGAATGTGTATTATCATTCGTATAGGACAATGATAAAAATCATTAATTTCAAAGCAATATCCCAAACTCAAAAACTCTAATTTAATATTTCTGAAATGAGCAAATCATATTTCTCACAACAGCTATTTTTCATTTGCAAATGTCATTGATCACAATGACACATAACATTTGTTTCTATTATCAAAACAGATCTTGTCAGCATCATTTTCAATATTGATGACTGCAATACCATACAAAGGCACAACAACAGCCCAATTTCTATAAAAAACATAATAATGGTATAATATCCCTTGTGGGCATTCATATTATAATTTATGACTATACTTGAAAATGAAATAACCTTACATGTTGCTAACCATGGAGACAAGCTACAAGTTACTCTATGGCTATACATGAAAATGAAATAATGCAACAAAGCTAAATTCCATTTTAGTTCATGCTAATTATTCAACATATTCCACTTTAACTTTCTCACCCTTATGTTTTAGTTTATCTAAATAAATATTGTCTTCTCCTATATAATATCCTCCATGTCCTTTAATGATCACAAAATATTTTGTTCATAATATCCTGATTGATTTTTCATGGCAGAGTTAAACTCATTGTATATATAGACCATTTTACCTATGCTTTGTCATAACTAAATGTTATATAAGTTCTCATTTCACTGTTCTTGATTAAGATTTTTTATTATGGGTTTTTTCATGTAACTAGGAAACTATATCGTGATCCATTTGACCGCAAGGAATCGATGGTCACAAATGTCACTGTCTAATCTAGTGGCTTATTTTTGTGCGTCATGAACCATCTATTGACAAGAGTTAGGGGTGGCAATGGATCCGGACCAAACCCAGGACCCTCTGGCTGTACCCGACATGGGTCCAAGTGCGGATCCAATATTTGGACCCGGTGGGTCAGGTCCCGGTCCAAAATCTGGTCCTGAATAGTATTTGGATCTGGGTCCGCGTCCTGTTGGAATTGACCTATACTCGACCCCGTACCTATAAACTGTTGGAGATAAGATACTTCAAGCCCTATTTGTTTAGGTGTATTAAGGATCATATATAATAAAAACTCGTAATCATCTTTAGTTATTAACTGACAAATCATACTACTTGAAATCTAATGGCAGGTAATTATGACCTTGTTGTCAATATTGTGGGTGTATAATGGTAAAAAAATGGTCAAAAAAAAGAAAAAGAAATAGAAGCTCATAGTGAGGGTCGCAATGGTCCCAACCAGACCCACGACCCGACGAGATAGACCCTGGACCCGATGGGTATGGGTATGGGTCCAACTTTTGGACCCGAATACTATTCGGGTCCGGCCGGACCCGACCCATACCAGACCTGTTGCCACCCCCAACCAGAGTGGTGATGATACACATGCTTATTTATTTTCCATGATCATATAATTCATAACATGAACACAAACTTAATGCGTTGAGAAATCTGCTAACACTCTTAAGGAAAAAGGCGGTCTATCTAAGGTGATTACGCTAGGATTTGAACCCTAAAGCTGATTAGTTACTTGATTCAATTTCTGTAATTTACATAGTGAAATCTCATGTATGAGTCACGAAAGCATGCTGAAAATATTCAATTTACATGCCTCCTTTGGTAGCTCATAAATACAGATTTGAGAAGACATTTTTTTCTTTTTGAATAAAAGTTCACTCAGATTTCGAAAGATATTAAAAAATAAAAATGTGAACTCTGCTAAATGCCTCACAATAATTGAACACCATGTATCTCATTCATATATATATATAACAATATTACTTTTACGAAAATCATTTCAAATGACACAAAAAATCTCTTCATTTTTGTAACCATAATACCAACTCTCGTAGAAAATAGACAAAATTGCAAGAAAAAAACAGAGATCTAATAAAAATGACATACAATAAACTAAATATGAGAGAGAGAGAGAGAGAGAGATGTAAAGACAATGACTTAAAAAGACCTTATGATACAAAACATCCAACCTACATTGGTACTAGCTTAACCTCTAATTTATATTGTTTCAGAACTCAAAATAATAGAAGATATTAAATAACTTTCATTGATATCATTCTTTTTTTGAACATTTTCATTAATAACATTCTCATGCATTATATTACCGATGCAATATACACGGCTAAACAAATACAATGCAATCCGTTTACATTTTTAACAATGTTCATCTTGATTAGATTTTCTCTATAAACATGTCTAACGTTTCAATTCATCATTTGCATAAAGGAATGATCATCCACAACTAGACACATTATTTCAGATACATGAAAGTGAAATAATTGTCTTTTACAGAAATGTAATAAATAACAATACAAGATATAATAAAGGTAAATACTACATATTTCATCAAATACATTATACCCTCGTAGTTATTCTCACTAAAATTGCACTCTTTTTGCAATCTAAAAATCGGCCCCAGGCTCTTTGAAGTGAAATGAACATTGCAAGAAACCGCAAACTTACAGTGTGAAGGATGCAAAAAAGCCTTAAAGCTGCTTTCTCTTCGCGGAATGTGTGTCTTATTGGAACACTTAATTTGCATATATATGTCTCATTAAAACATACGTTCATGGTGGAAATCACAATACAAGATGAGCAAAACTCTTTCTGAGGATTAAAATGCTCAACAAACATGTGGAATAGCTTATTGGAATCACACTGACGAATTTAATGACATTGAAATGAAGGTTTTAAAGCTATTGAATTTTACTTTCAAAAATTCAAAAACCAGAAGTTATACTGCATTTTTAGACTATCCATTCCCATGTTAAAGAAAAAGAATGACCCTTATTATTTAGTGATACAATTTTTGTAAAAAACTAATCAGCCGCAGGCAATTTACGAACACAGCACCCAAGGCAATTTTAGCCGTGAAAGCATCAACCAATTGTGAATCGTCCAACCAACCAGAAACCACGTCCAGGGTGGACATTGTTCTTGGACAATAAGCCATCATAAACATTCATTTTTTGCCAATACTATTCATATGTACATGCATGACCGCTTCAAATATATTATTAGAGCTTCCATAAACATGCACATGCATTCTTTTTTGGAAACACTACCACATGTATAATCTCCTTCATGGAAGTAGGGGTGGCATTGGACCCGGGCCCAAGGGGTAGATCCGATCCAGGTCCAGATCCCGATCGGGAAATATTTTTTAGGTTTCAATATATAAAATATATTTAAATATAGTTAAATACATAGATTTTTTAATTTTTGGGTTGGCTCGGGAGCCAGGTCCCACACTTTATTATCGAGCCCAGGTCTGGGTCCCACACTATATGTTCGAGCCCAAGTCCGGGTCCGGTGAATTAGGATCCGGGTCCAGGTCTCATGTCATGGGTCTCGGTCCGGGTCCGGCTGACCTGTTGCCACCCCTAGAAGTCAAAGTTATCAACCTATCAACCCATGGAATCATCTCTTTTGGTGGTTGACTACTTCATTACATGACTGGGATGAATTTCCTTATTTCTTTTTTATTGCAAATCTTAGGATATATGGATTTTAGGTAAAAAGACATTTCTCTTGGTGGATTAATTGATATGATATGTTGATAGATAAAAAAAGGGAAATGTATTTGCCTTTTGACAACAAAAGAGTTCTTCATTCTTCTTCTAAATGGACCATTTGCTATGGGAAAGTATATGCCAAACATTCTCTTTCATATGAAATTTCTCTCTAAAATTTTTGTTTTGAATTTGATTCTTTAATTTTTTTGCCACATTAAACTGTCATATTCCTATAGATTTCCCATAGCATAAAGTTGAGGGGTTTGAAATGGGGCATCTTAAATCATCAAGATCATTTAACATTTCATATAGAGGTCTTCATATCTTCCCATAAATAATGGAGTAACATCTTCTACTAAGCAAGAAGGTGAAGCTTTGTCTCAATCCTTCCATTTGTGTACTCAATTAATTTGAGGTACATTGTATTGCCATTGCACTTAAGAAGAGAGATTCAGTATACCACAACCTATAAATAGAAATGGAAAAGAATAACAACAAACACGAGATCAAATTTTATTCTATTAGAACAAATGTTTTGAGGGTTGAAGGCTTGAAGCTACCAAAAAAATCAAAAAAGAATGGGATTGAAAGATTCAACCCGCTTTTAGAGAGAGAAAACCTCGAGAAATGAAGAACTAACTAATGAAATGAAAAACTAACTAATACTAAGCAGTTTATTATGAAATAAGTGGTTTTGATCCGAAAATTTCCGATATGGGTCATGTAGATCAATACAAAAAGATCAACATACAAGAAGCGTGAGATAAAATGAATGAAAGAACGAGGGAGAAGATGGAAAATGGTGAATCGGGTTTAGAAACAGTGCAAAGAAAACCCAATTTCTGAGTATCTTATTCATGGGGTTTAATTGAAAATATTTTGCTAGAAATTGTAAATCAATGAGAGAACAAAAAAATGACACAAATTTCACAGATAAGACTGAAAACTATATAGAAATCGCAACATAAGTGGATCACGTCTCAAATATAACTGAATAAACAAATCCAAAATTCAATCTTAAAAATCTTGATTTTGAATTTTGATTGGAGATTTTCCTTTAGAGTTATTGTAGATCAATGGAAAAGAAAAAACTGGCATAAATATTACAGATTTTGATGAAAAAAAGAGAGAAATAAAAAATTTGCCTAATTCAATTTGAAAAAAAAAATTAAAAGAAAAACCCGATTCGCCCTATTCCAATGGGGACTTGGCCCGGCCCCCCATTAGTCCCTGAGTGCATGGGCAGTTTAGAGCAAAACTGGCTCTCTTGACATAATGCCCTTGATTGTTTAGAAACCATTACCGGCATTGGATCAACCTTCCACATCATCGATCTAGATCGATGAGTCTCATTTTAAATTAAAAAGTTAAAAATTTAAAAATAGAATCCATAAGGAATCAGCAATCTGGATCCATTAGTCACAATACCGATCCAAAACTGACCTAATTGAAATAGACATTTTTCTAGCTCTAAAGCCAAAACTGGGCCAAAAGGCTATACAGGAGTCAAGATTCAACTATCTACGTCAAGCCAAATTGTTCATAAACATGTTGAAATTCCAGTACCTAAATCCATCCAAAATCACATAAGAAACATCAATGCTAGCACCAGAGTGAACCAAAGCAAACACATGGATTATCAACTGATAAAACAAAGGACAATAAAAAGTTCAGGCTTCTTATTTACCATTTACTCTTTCCTCAAAATTCTCCATACTTATTGGTCTGATATTTTCAAGGAAAATTTTATGACGCACCCTTATTTGTAGTGTACTATCGTTGGGCCCTTGTTCTTAGAATTGTACAACTTTAATGATAGTCAAGAGACTGCACAGATAAATTGAGGCGGTCTAGTTCAAAAAAAAAAAATGCATCCAAACCCCATTAGTTATTTATTTATGCTCAAGCCAACATAAAAACTGAAAAAAGTCGTCCAATGATTATAATGTATGAATTCATCATATAAGAACTTTTTGAAGTGAAATAACCTGATTATCCTACAATATTCATAAAGGGCTCAAAAATATCTGATTTGTTTACTACAAGTTCAAATTTTTAACTTTCATTTCATAAAAGTAATTCCTCAAAATTTGTCAAAAAGTTTTCAAAAGTACCCATATTCAGGAACCTGACATTTTGATAATTTAACCCATTTAAGTTGCTCAAACTAAATTACATAAATACCCGCAGTTGCTCAGAAGTTTAAAAGAAGCCACAACTAAACAACCAAATACTAGGTTTTGCGTGGAGACTCCGTCCACCCATTCATGATGATGGCATTACCATAATTCACAAATCAAGATTTTCATTGCATCTAGAAATTCCACATTCTTAATATACATGCACTGTACAGCCCTGCATAAATATTATCAGGGGCTTGATAACAAACATCACCGCATTTCAGTCACCAACATTGGTCTCGCACTCCCCAAGTTTCCCATCGTGAGGAGTCATTTATTGGCAATGAAGTGGAGAGGAAAAATTCCATAACAACCATCCCCGATCGAATCCCTTGGAGAAATAATATCGCCCCATCAGCATTCAATGTTGTCCTTCATCCGGATAAACCCCACATGTTAAGAAGTACTGGATGATGACACCACCATCTCTTTATCACAACCAAGAACCTGATGAAAGTCGGGGCCAAAACTCAGCTTCACTCTTCCTGATGATCAATCCCACCATTTTATATCCGAGTGAAAGCATTACATTTATATCCAAGCGAAAGCAGTAGCCATTATGCCCACCTATCTTAAGCGTGCATAGATCACAAGCAGGAGCTTCCTTTGTCTTCTCGTAGAGGTTGGAGAGTTCCTTGAGGCCAACCAGACTATGAGCAATTAGACATATGGACCCTGATGAAGTCCGCCAAATCTTCAATGCCCAAAAACTGTTCTTCCTCAAAATAGAACATGGTTGCTCACCTCACATAAAGTCAACGCCAGGAAACTGTACCAAACCGAAGAACAACTCTGTTGGCATCGGTTTTGGAACCTGAGAGCTGGTGGCTGAATGCCTGGCTAACCAAATGGTCAGAAGGAAGCACAATGAAGCACTCTACTATGGTTATGAGACATTCCCATTTTCTTGGGCTTGTTTATCCTTCTCATCTATTCGGAGCTCCTCGTATGCCTTCACAGAGACCGAAGTGAAGGTCACCATTGCCTCAAAAATTTGTTTCAGACCCAACTGTGCACTGCTCAGAGAGGCAGAAGGCTGCACAAGCAGCCCTTGTTTGGTTTGGCCCATGTCAAAAGTTGCCCCAGAAACCAGAGTTAGCTTTTTGTTCAAGGTATCACGAGCCTTGAGTATTTTCTTCTCCTCCTTTTGGTAATCCAAAGGTCCTTTTCCACTACCTTTTGTAACATCCCCAGCCCTCAAAACTTGTTGCTGCTCTGCTCCTTGCCTTTCCCGTAGCTCCTGGACACTTTGGGTAAAGGCCCGTATCGCATCAACAACCTCCTTCTCTGATATTCTTCTAATTGCCTGACACCAGTCATGGCAGACAATAAATACACGCGGGGCACCAAGCCTGCCAGGAGAGAAGGGAATGGGTCCATCAGGCGTCTCTTCGGGTTCATATAGGAGGCACTTGATAAGCCAGCTATTCAATGCCCCCACAAAATCTTTTTGGGTTATTATCCAAGTGTTAAAACTGGAACACCAGTTCAGAAGCTCTAGTTCAAGCTGCATTGCAGCTTCGATGTTAGAATTACTCAGCTTCCTGCCAATAAGGTCAAGAGTTTTAGCCTGTCCTATCACCATACACTGGTTCTGATGGCATTCCAGCATGACTTTCCACATTCTAATCAACCTGAACATAATAGAAGCAATTAAGAAGTGGATTTCACAAAAACAAAATAGAAGCTCTGGAATGTGTGCATGAATGCATCCATGACATCTGCCATGTGTGCATGTGTGTGTGAACATACACACATGAGAGATAAAGAACAGCAGCATAATATTGAATGTTACAAGACCTGCAAACTACTAAATCATCAAGTATTTAGAGCACTACACCTAATATTGATATTCTATAATGATGATGACACTCAAAAGACAGGCAAAGGATGTAAGAGGTATGTCTCAAGTGCATAGAAGAAATACATTATATTCGACAGTGGGCAGGACACATACACAGACACTAACACCAACACCAACACCAACACCAACACCAACACCTTTTCTTCACATAGTGATGCAAAAGCAGGTACAAAGAGTCACGAAAAGATCCAGTAGATTCCAGATACTACAGAAAGTAAGCCAATTATACTCATTAAGGAACAGAAAAATGCAACCATGGAGCTCCAGATCATTAATGTTACTGGGCTTTAAGGATGGCTCTTTCATTCTCTTTTTGAATGAAGTTCGATACATGACAAGCATGGCACATGGATATTATGCTATCTAATTCATAGCTCATTGTATCAAATAAAAGATCAATGATGCTTAAGAAAATTAACAAAAATTGGATTCCTCTAGTTCCTCTCTAATTGGAATGCACACAAACATATCAACTTTCAAAAGGTTCAGCCAACTACGATGATAAAAACCCACTATCGAACATAAATAAATAAAATGAAAACAATAAGCAAACCTAACTCTAATAAGAAGTAACTTAAACAAGTGAAAGTTAAAGATTCCCAACAGGATTGGCTTTTTCTGCTAGAACACCCAACCAGGAGCTGGAAGGCCTGTGCAGCATCGCCAGCACCCACCCGAGGCACGAAGTTCCTAGGCCACTACATTCTTAAACACATGTGATGTTCAGCAAAGCTTTCTATGAGCAACGATATTCATTAGTGACCGTTATTGTCCCCACACCCCTTAAAGAAACCAAGCACTCATGCCCATTATGGAAACTTGCATGTTAAGATAATCTGTATAACATTTTACTATATCTAGGTGATTTTCCTGCTGTAAAACTTATCATATTTGAGTGATTCTCCTGCTTTAACAGTTACCATATTTGGGGGATTTTATATTGTAACACTTGGGCATCATGGTTGTGATTCCTATGCATATTGACTTACCTATACTGTAACTCCCATAGGGATCTATGTGTACATATAGGCATATTGCCCCACGATTTGTATAGAGTAGAAAAAATAAAAGATATATTGACTTTATCGTCGTGTGCTCATGGTCTCTGAGAAGGCTTAGAAACCTAGGATATTCATTACTTTCAGAGACCCTAGAATCATGATTTTTCTTTCTTGTTGGGATTGACGCTGTGGGGTATCAGCAACCTCAAATTTCCAGTAAGATCATCTCCTTTTCCTTTACCAATAAGTTTTTATGGCAAGCTCTTTTCATTTCCAGCAACCTCACATTTCCAGCAAGATCTCGCTTCTCTTTCACCAATACGTTTAGGTTTTATGGCAAGCTCTTTTCATTTCCAGCTACCTCACATTTCCAGCATGATCATCTCACTTCTTTTACCAAAAAGTTCTATCCTAAACTTTTTCCATTTCCAACAAAAAACCATAGACCATTTTATACCCCACGGAGATCAAAGGGTCTTGGTGAAGGACGACGAAGTCAACGAAATGTGGAAAGTTTATTTTAAATTATTAAATGACGAACACAATGGGGACATAGCGATAGAAGGAACTGTTGGTATAAAGAGGGCAGAGGTCATAGATACATTCGTGGAATTAGGATGTCAAAAGTGAAAGAAGCTTTGAAAAGGATGAAGATAGAAAAGGCTTTACAACAATATGGTATCCTGATAGAAGTTTGGAAGTGCATGGGGGAGATAGGAATTGACTGGCTGACGAAGTTGTTCAACAAGCTGCTGAGAACAAAGAAAATGGCAAACGAATGGAGGAAAAATATTATAATACCTATTTACAATAACAAATGAGACATACAGAATTGTTCGAATTAAGCATGAAAAGAGTGTATCTGAAGACCAATTTGGTTTTATGCCAAGAAGGTCAACAGCCAAGGCTATTTTCCTACTTAAGCAACCGATTGAGAAGTTTAGGGCGAAAGGAAAATACCGACCTAGATAAAGCTTATGATAGAGTACCACAAGATTTGATTTGAAGGGTGTTGAAAAAAAAAGCAGACTCCAAACACTACATCGACTTGGTGAGAGATATGTACAATGGAGCGTTAACTAGTGTACAAACAATTAGTGGAGAAACAAGTGAGTTTTCAGCGACAATAAGTCTACATCAAGGGTCATCATTAAACCCGTACCTCTTTGTCTTAGTTATAGACGACTTAACTAGGCACCTGCAGGATGAGGTACTGTGGCGCATGTTGAACGAATGAGACCCAAAAATGTGTCAACATAAAGTTAGAACTTTGGAGGGATGCTCTAAAATCCAAAGGTTTTAAAGTTAGTTGGACTAAGGCAATGTATATGAAAGGCAAATTTAATAATAATAGAAGTAAAGACGAGGAAGTAGTTAAGATTGACGGCCAGGAAATACAAAAAAGACCGCACTTTCGATAATCGATAATCTAGGAAAATGAAGAGATTGATAAAGATGTTGCACATAGAATTAGAATTCGGTGGGCGAAGTGGAGATGCGCAACTGGAATTTTATGTGATCGCCACATGCCAATGAAGCTGAAGGGTAAGTTTTATACGACAACTGTGAGACCAGCTTTGCTTTATAGAATGTTGGGCGGACCAAAAACAATATACCCAAAAAATGAGTGTAGCGGAGATGAGGATGTTGAGATGGATGAGTTGCAAGACAAGGGATAGCATCCGAAATAAATCCATTCGGGAAAGTTTAGATGTGGCACCAATAAGCGATAAGATTAGAGAGAGTAGACTTAGTTGGATTGGTCATGTGTGGCATCGACCAAGTACAACACTTGTTAAGAGGTGCAAGTTAGTTCAAGTGGAAGGATTGAAAAGGGCAAAGGGTAGGCCCAAAAGGAGGTCATTGGAAGTGGTCCGAAAAGATATAGAGACTTATGGCCTCACTGAGGGTACGGCCTTAAATAAAGCAGAATGACGGATCAGGATTCGTGTAGCCGACCCCAACTAATTGGCAAAAGGATATGATGATGATGATGATGATGATGATGAGAGATCACATAAATTTATTCCATACCTTTTTAGTCCAAATAAACCAGAAAAAGAGGATCTTTGCAAACTTTGAACTAAGGAATTAGCAACTTGGGAAAAAAAATACTTTGGGTTTCGAATTCCTTAGTTCTTGAAAGCAAATCTAAATATACATAAAATAAAACCAACCATGCTCAAAGTTTGCAAAGATTTATCTAAAGTCAGGATAATTAAGAAATAAGAAGAATGACAAGTGCCCATAGTCACAAGTAAAAACACCTTAGCCTTGGACATCAGACATCCCCTAGCTCTTTCTTTATATTTGATGCGTGAATCAACATAATATATCAGAAAGTTGAAAATTACGTAAATTTGACATGGCTTGAGAAGAAAATAGTTCTTCGTCGTCTCTTCTTTTCCTTTTCCTTTTGTTCATGAAGGAAACAACTAATCGTACAGAAAGATACAAAAGAATTAAGCTAGTCTTCCCAAAGTTGTAGCATGTTATCTAATGCAATAATGGCATAGAGAAGCATGCAGATGCCACATTGGCGAATTACTAAGAAACAAAAACTCCAATACAAAACTGTCCAAGTAGGATGAAGTAAAACTATCAATATTTTCAAATTTTAAAAATAACTACACAAAAGCATCACCAAGGTCATGGCAGACACAACTTAGTCTCCAAAAAGGGAAAAATAGCTTAAGAAACACCAGAATGAAAGGAGAAACAAAAAGACTTTGTGTGGACAAATTGCATAACAGCATACATACCCTTTAATCAGTTCTGTAATCTGGGGCTGCAACTCTTCATCCCTTATTTTATTTATTTTTTTTGATATAGAGTCAACCACCTGCATCGCTATCCTTATTTTCGCGGACAAACTTCTGACTAAAGTACGTGTAGCATGAACTTCATGTGATTCTGCACCCCTTTCATCAAGTTTTTTCAGCCGCTGGCGCTTCCTTTCATGGATTATACTCATCTTTTCCTCGGACTGCAAACTCACATCCCAAATTAGTATTAGATATGAAAATGATGGTCAAATGAAGCATAGCAAGAACTTCAATAAAGTGCCACTAGATTTTTATTGATCAAAAAATCCAAAGAGCAATAGATCAAAAACCAAAAGAAAAATAGATATCAAAGCACCTTTTTTCGATATTAGTGAATAGGACATTATAGCTTACGATATGATGTTAGGGAATCTAAAGCATATGTGCAGCACTTGAAGGACTAAGATTTTATTTTGAATAGAAATCAACCAGTGTACTTGTAGAGCCTATGATGTTCTGGCCTATGTCATGCGTAAAAAATGTTAAACTTTAAGGAATCGCCAATGTTCAAAAAAGCGGACTGCCCAACGCCTAGGCGGCCGTCTAAGGGGTCCAGAAGGCCTAGGCGCATCGCCTAGACCTAGGCGGCCACCTAGGCAGTACGGAACCTGCTTAGGCGGGCGCCCGATGAGCGCCCAGGGCTTGCGCCCGCCTAGGGGCGAAAATTAGTTTCTTTTTTGTTCTATTGATTTTTTTTGAAACATAAAAGCTTTTAAGGATGGGTTTTAGGTTCATTTGAAACCTAAACCCACAATAACCCATTTTAGGGAGAAAGAAACCTCAAAAAAACTAAATTTTGTGATTTTGATTAGATCGAAGTGTTTCTCAAAGTTACGGAATGGACCCAAACATCACCCAGATAGATTAGATTTAGTTTTGGAGTTTTATAATCTTATTAGAGGGTGTTTTTTATTATTTTAGTACCAGAAAACATCTCAGAGGTGGGAAATAAGTGCAATCAAAATAACTGCAAAACTTTATTTTTTAGAACGCTTGTTTTATTTTGAGATATCTACTTCAGGATCTAGTTGAAGTGGAGATCCGGGTTGGAAATATGAATATAACCCGAATCCAAATGACAAAATTGCATTCAATGCAATTATTGTGAAAAAAATACAAAAGGAGGCATAAACCGGTTTAAGAAACATCTTGTTGGTATTAATGGAGATGTTGCCCCTTGTAAACATGTTCCTGAAGCTATCAAAAAGGAGATTAAACAATATATGAGTTCCGTAAAACAAAAACTGGAACAAAATCCTTGCCATTTGAATAGATCTATTTCTGGTTCTTCTAAAAGAAGTGATCCGGGTTGGAAGTATAGTTATAACCCAAAACCAAATGATAAAAATTGTATAAGGTGTAATTTTTGTGAAAAAGATATCAATGGAAGGTATTAACCGAAACACCATGCTGATATTAAAGGGAATGTTGCTTCTTGTAAAAAGGTTCTTAACGCTATTCGAGATGAGATTAGACAATTTCTGAATTTAAAAGAACCAGAAAATAATGAAAATGAGCCTTGTTCTATGGAAATATCTTCTTCAGGTTCTTCTAGAAGTGGTTATCCGGGTTGGAAGTATGATTATAACCCGAATCCGAATGACAAAAATCATATTAAATGTAATTATTGTGGAAAGGATACAAATGGGGGCATTTACCGGTTTAAAAAACACCTTGCCAGTATTAAGGGGGATGTTGTAAAAATGTTCCTGAGGCTACCAAGGAGGAAATTATACAATATTTGAGTTCAGGGAAGCACAAAATTGCTCATAAGGCCTCATTTGTACATACTAGTAAGAAGGAGCTAGAAGAAGAGGAGGAAGATGTAGATTCAGATTAAACAGATGAGGACGAGCGTCACATTGAAAAGGGAGATGGCTCTGATGATGATGGCCTCGAATTTGATGCATATGATGAGGCTTACCCTATTTCTTCTGACAATGATGATGACTGAAGACTCTTGGTGTTGAGTGTTGACTATTGAGTGCTGCCTATTGTGTCCTAGATTGTATATTTTCTGAATTTCTGTATTATTTTTTTTTTTTTTTTAGTTTCTACTTTCTAGTTTCTGGTTCTACTATCTAACTTTTGTGTGTACAGTCTACAATGTATCCTTGTATCATTGTATGGTTTTATTGTTTTTGCATTGTATAAAAATATGGATTATGGTCTTATGGATTATCAAAATTCTCTTCTCGATTTCTATCTTTTTTTTTTCAACGGGGATTATGGTCTTATGGATTATCAAAATTCTTATGGATTAATCATTATCAGACTATCTTCTTTTTTTTTTTGACTAGGCCGCCCAGGTTCTGGGAGGCTGCCTAGGCGCTAGGCGGCTTGGACCCCCATGGTAGCCTGGGTGTCGCCTAGCGCTTTGTGAAACAATAGGAATTGCCAAATCGCGACTGGCTAGAAGATTCCTATTTTCGAAATTGACTTCCATACAAGGGGAATCACGAGAAATGAGATTCCTACTTCATAGGAATCAACTTTCGACCCAAATAGAATCAAAATCCCTACATGTATGGAATTGAGATTCCAACCTCTTTGGAATCGAGCTTCTGACCTACTTGAAACCGACCGATATGGAATCGAGATTCCTTAAATATATGAAATCAAGATTCTAACATCTTTGGAATCGAGTTCTTGAGTAATTGCAATTGTGATTCATACCAATTTGCAATAGAGATTCATACCAATTTGGAATCGAATTTCGACCCACTTGACCATTGAGAGTCACAACTCCATGGGATCGAGTTTCAACCCCCTTAGAATAAGATTCCTACACCAATGACATCACAGGCCTTAACAACTTAGAAATTTAGTTAATATTTTCCAAAAAAAAAAAAAAACTTAGAAATCCATTAAGCAATTGAGATAAGAGGTCTCTAAAACTTGAAGAAGAGTTCCTCATATTTGAAGTCAATTTATTGGCTATTGAACATTAGACACGGTATTAAAAGTATGATTGATTAATAGACACTCGGAGTCCACAAGGGAAATGTCTACAAAAGAAACAAATATTATCTTATGTATATTTTTAAAAATGTGATTTTGAATTCATTAGTCTACTATTGCTGAATTTTCAGCCCTTGAAAGCGGGATTCAGCAAGCTATCGAGATGCACTGCTTTCCTTGCTCATTGAAGGCAACTTGCAGATTCTAGTGCATTCCGTTCATGGCAGCCATAAGCCCCCTTGCAATCGCCGCATTAGAGGCAGCAAACTGCTTTTACCACCTTGTTGGTTGTTCCTGGAGTATTTTCGCATGTCTACCGAGAGGCCAACTCGGTGGCCGACTAACTGGCCAAATGTGTGGTAGATCTCTCTGAGGCCATGGTTTGGTGCGCCCGCCCACCTGTCTTTCTTTGTTCTCCTATTTCTTAGATATGGCTAAGACTATATATGAAAGAATTGTAACATAAAATTTATGTTCTTTGTTATTTTCTTTCTCTATTAATGAAAGACAAGTAGAGGCCCAAATCCCCACTGATTTACCCAAAAAAAAATATTATGGTAGTTCAAAATAAGATTTTGTCTATGCCCTGGTGTTGTCTGTGTTGTGTCCTATTTGAATGTAAGCCTCTTTACCAATTATTTTTTAAATAAAGGCAGCAAATCCTAGCACTTTTAGAAACGTGATCCAAGCCAGTCCTAGCACTACTAGAAACGTGATACTAATTGAACTTAAATCTCTATTCTTCGGGGCAAAAATGAACTATGGGAGACAATCGCCTCCAATCCGGTTTCCAAATAACTCAAATCGAAATCCATAAAAATTTGAACCAATCCATTAGTCAGAGAGTTGTGCACGTAAAATATTAGTATTTGATTTTGTGATATTAAAGTTCAAAAAAAAAATTCAGATCAAGATTCTATGAGGGTGGAAGCGAGATTCAATGTTTGATTGATTGGTGGTTTCTTGCATCCAAGAACCACAGTACTTAATGTCTAGGAATCTGGATTCGAAAATAATCGAATCGAGTATCATTATATGTGGAATCCACATTCAACAAGTGTAATCAAGATTCACAATTCTAGAATCGAAAAACATAATGTTAGAAATGAGATTCTTTTAAGTGTGTTTTTTTTTTTGAAGTAGTTAACCTTGTATTGAAAGAGTAAAAAGTACAAAAATTGGTAACCCAAGGTTTCTTGTTATTAAAAAACAAAAGATTCTATAAGTGTTAGAACCGAGATTCCTAAAGTAAGGAATCGAGATTCCTGACTTCACGAAAACAGATTCCGTAAAGATTCTTTGACAGAATCGTGGAATCGGGATTCTGAATTGGAATCACGACCTTGGGTGAGAGATCCCAGAAACTATGAGCTACAATCATTCTATGACATAACACTTAGTGCATGTAATTGAATAAGAACTTTATGTTGCTTTGTTTTGAATTGGAAAAATCTACAGATTTTCAGTATCATCTCAATAACCAAAGTTGCAGCACAAAAAATGGTCAATACAGACTAAAAATCTTCAACTTAAACACCTTGGATTATCTTGCAGTCATTCACTTAGAATGTGATACCATCAATTAATTGCCCATAAAGAATATCACTCTCCAGAGGCCACATTCATTTGTCACTGCAATTTCCTTTCTTTTTTTTTGTTATTTAGTGAGCTAGGTTACCTCGACTCTAGCTTCTAACCCACAACCCAAAGTCTGCATGCTTCAGAGTGATTTCATATTTCTAGCTGTAAATTGAGAATTGAGAAAGAGAAAGAATTTGATTTTGGAACCTATGGTGATACAGGTACCAAAACTCCTTTTGGAATATGAATTCCCCAATTAGCTCAGAATTTCCCCTGCCAACTCAAAGATCAATTAGAAAATTGTTTTCAGACCCACCTATCTTCTGAGGAAACTTCATGTAATTCTAGAAAAATTATAATGGGTGAAAGATGATGGATCTCTTCCACTTCAGAAATCAAGCTTGAAGAAAATCTAAGAGAGAAATTATTCCAGATTCTTATTTATCTTTTATTGTTTATGATGCCAAAATAACAGAAACAAATATTTATGTTAATGTGAAGCATATTAATAAATTAACAATTAACTATACACAACCCTTTTGTGGAGGTAAACCAATCCACAAGTACACTAAGCTAAGTTTCTATCTACCAGTGATTCATTTCTCGGACTAGAGCATGGAACCGGGCAGGGCCCAAGCCCGCATCTATTAAAAATTAATACAGAAACCATGGGAACCAGTAAGAGTTGGCCGTTCCTGAGGTTTTAATGAGACCAGGTGTCCTGCCAGGCCCGAGTAATTCAGGCCAACCCAAGTTAAACTCGCCGAGTTTTAAAAGACTGCTATGTATGACTATGCTCAGGGTTTAGATAAATCAGAGCAGCAAGTCAAGTAAGGTTCAGTAGCAGGAACATTGTCCTAAGTACAAGGCCCTGCAACTATGGAATCAACCACTGAAAGATGAAGGCAAATGGATTCTAGATAACTTACAACCACACAAAAAAAGCAGAATCCTAAAGATTTCTCTTGGGAAGGTGACACCCTTTACCCACAATCCTCTTAAACTCAAAGCAATCAGAACAAATGCTAATAAAGAAACAATCCTGGAAAGAAACACCCACACACTAGCCGTAAGACCAAAACCAAAACTGACAGCCATCTTCTATCCTTAACTCTAATGTGTTTCCTAAATTTTAGCCCATTTGATAATAGAGTTTCCATTGTTTTAAAATGCGGCAGCATCGCTGCATATGCGGCCGCATCATGCGGTATGCCCCAAAGTTGTACTGAGACAACACCGACTTAGCCACCTCTGGCTTGGCTCCTTGCATGCACAACGCCAAAAGATCGCAAAGTAGTGCATAACTGCATATGCGCTTTGGTGGGATGCGCCAGCTTACGCGTCACATCCCACCGCATAGTGCATATGCGGCACATTGTGATGGCAAAAATAAACCCCAAGAAAAGGGGTATTTGAGTAATTTTTCCCCCAAAAAGGGGGGGAGGGGAAAGGTTTGGGACGGTACTAACCCCCCCTAAAACATCAAAAACAGCCACGAAAGTGGCTTTTATTTATCCATTCAATCATAGAAAAAAACGAATTGCAGAATTTTCTTTCTTTTTTTGAGAAAATATTTCTATTTGGCCTTTGTGGATCATTGCTTGTTGATTGGGATTAGTTTGGGTGTTTATTTGAAGAAGTTTGCGTGAAGATTTGACAACATATCGAGGGTTTCAAGGGCCGAGAAGATTGAGACTTGAGAAATGAGATTGATCTCGATTCTTGAACTCTTCATAGACTTTTAGTTTGTAACTTAAAGTTTGCAGTTGTGAATTTGTGATTATGGTTTTTGAATGTTTATGAATTATGATAATATGATGTCTTCGAAGTTCTATTGTCTTCTATAAAGTTTCTACTTTCTACTTTCTAACGTCTTATATGATCTACCAAGGGATAGTGGAAACAGAATCTCTGACAGCTAATACTATTGGAGTTGATGAATAAATTAAATACCTACTATCACATAAATCACCTCCATATTTTTTTCATGCATTAAACTATTTTTTGAGATCCTTTAGAAATATTGTATATTTATTGACCACATCGGGGTGATGCCCCTGTATCTGGACCCCAGGCCCCCCAACCGCATCGAGACCGCATCCTGCAGCATTTTGAAACACTGATAGCTTCCCCAAGCTCTTGACACTCAATTATGACTATCCAACAGACCAACCCCATGATCCGCCACTCATCAACAGTACAGCCGCTTATAAGAATACAAAATATAGCACTTATCCACATGTTATTAACATCAAACTCCATCAATTACCACTTCTCAAGAGACTATTATTACCTACCTCACGAGAACTGACATGAAGACCACTAAACATGCTTTGGATGACTTGCCCCAATTAGCCAACTGAAATTCAGAGATTTCACAACTCCTTTTCCAAACTATGCTTCTTCAAGTTCTTCCAATTAATCCCGAGCCCGATGGAATGCAGAATCAAGCCATGGAAAGGCAAAGAACTTGCTTTGTGTTGCAATCATGAGGGTTAGGAACTTGAAATTTAGGTTTAGGGCTATTTTGGGTTTCAGCTATTTGTGTATTTTTTGGTTGTAGAGAATAGAGGGATAAAATTGAAACTTTATTTTTTTAAGAAAAAAAGATGAAGGGTTGGGATTTAGTTAGAGTTTCTTAAGGAACAAGTTAGGTTCTAATGATGCTTTCTTTTATAAATATATAACTCTTGGATCAACAAAAAGGGAGAAGAGGAAAAGAATTCTTTTGGGTCTTGTGAAAATAACTTTTTGGGGTGGACTACCCTAAAGATCCTTAAAGAGGGTATATTCTCTCACTCTTTAATTGTATCTTTATTTTTCTGGCTTATTTATTTTCTTTCCCAAACTGCATCAGTTTATCATTTCCATGGAGCCAATCCTTCCAATTTTTCAACCCCAAGATCTAACAGACACTTCAAGGCTTTGCTTGCACAGTGGAAGCCCAAGTTGGGAAACCCATCCACCTAGCTTCCTGCTAAGTCAGATGCAATAGACTGTAAAAAGAGACTACAGACACCATACCTCATAATAAGCTCAAAGCATATCAAAACAACTCTCAAAAAGCAAATTTGGGTAATGGTATACGTGGTCCACTTCACTTGTGCCATGAAATAAGCGCAAAGAATCTCATTACAACCATCAAATTCTTTGTCCGTTCAAGGGTTTCCTTACTGAACAGGATGGTGTCATCGGCAAATAAGGGGGTGATTGAAGCATCTACAAAGCTCGCCTTAAAGTCCTCAACATAACTAACATCAGTTGTTTTAACCACAAAACTACTGAATGCTCCAACTAGCATGAGGTGAAAAGGAATATAAAGGGCACCCAGTCATACACATCTCAAACTTCTGAAGAAAGGTTTTGGCAAGCACCATAAACTATGATAGAAAATGGAAATTGGATAAGATTATGCTATCCAACTCTCCATTTGGCTCTGAACCCCCTAGGCTCATAAGGAAATCAAGAAAACCCTAGGCAAGGTAGTAAGCCTCCTTGAGATCAAATTCAACAAGTAGGTCAAGCTTTCATTATTTGCGGTATGAACCAATGCATTTATGAGAGATCATGGAACCATCCAGGATCTGCCTCTCATGATGGAATTTCCAGGGAGCAGTGATATAATGAACCTCAGCACTTCCTACAGCCTTGTATCAAGGAAGTTGGTCAAGATTTGTAACATTGTCACAGTTCATCATCATCATCGCCAAATCCTTGTCCCAACGAATTGGAGTCGGCTACACAAATCCTGGTCCGCCATTCTGCTCTATTAAGGGTCATACCTTCAGTGAGGCCATAAGTTCCCATATTTTTTCTCACTACTTCCAACCATATCCTTTTGGGCATAATTATCCCTTGCCCTTTTTGAGCATTCTACTTGAACTAACTCGCATGTCCTAATAGGTGTCGTATTGGATCTGTGCCACACATGACCATTCCACCTAAGTCCACTCTCTCTCATCTTATTGCCTATTGGTACCATACCTAAATAACATTGTCACAGTTAGAAGGCCTTATTTTTTGGCCATGACTCCCTAATTTCATACCCACTATCAGAATCCGCCTCACTTCACTCTTGATATTTGTGTAAGAAATCTAGAGGGGAGAGCTCAACGGAAAAATATCATAGTTGAGTATCCCAGCTGAAGCAAAAACCACTCTTCTGAATTCCTCCACCTCAAACCTTCCCTCCATGATTAAGGTCCCAGCAAAAATAATGAAATTAAAGCCATAACCATCCCACTTGACAACTCATGAGGCCTCAGAAGAGTGTAAGTCTTCAAAAGAAAAACCCACAACAACTTTAACAACTTCCATGTCATCCTAGTATCTTATATATCCCTAACATCTAGTAATTCTACCGAAGTTGCCTCTGCTTCAAGACTTCTCGATCTTACAGAAGAAGTTAATGTTCCTGTCCACCTTCCTGATCCACTTAGAGCTTAAGTTCTTAAAATTCTACAGCCATCTTTACCCTCACAATATCACAACACTCCTAAACTCAACTTGCCTAATATTATTCTCTTCTATAATAATAATGCATTGCTCCCTTCTTGCAAGGGCAGCAATTCCTCAATAAACAATGCCTTCCTATCTCCAATGCCACAAAAAGAAGAAAGTTCTTAAATTTTAATCTTTCCTTCACTATCAGCAGCCTTTTCATCAATCTAATTTTTATTCTAATAAAGAAGCACCCCACCCACATGTAGAACCAAATGCCCAGGTTGCATCAAGTTCTTCAGAAATCCCTATGACATAACCACAATTTTGAAAATACGAATGAGATCAGATACTTCCAACCAAAGAAGAGTAAAAAATAATGATGCAATGGTCCAACAGTTCAGAAAGGACCCAATGGATGGGCCCCACTAACCTGGATTCTCATTCCTCTAGGAAAGAAATGATGCATATGACTCCTTAATGAAGTGCAAGTCTATTAGAATAGGTAACCCGCAAAACCAATTACAAGGGCATGCCAGTTCTCATAACTACTGCCCACAATTCTGATCATTTACTTCTGGCCGCATCAAGCTCTGCCTGAAGATCACCCTGTGAATATTTGGAGCCCAAATAAGCCAACATAAACAGTGAAAGTCCTCAGTAAATTGTAATCGATGATTCTCATACATTGCCTCCCCAACAATGTGATGCCCATAGCAGATCACTACATACCAGTCGACCAAATTGCGGAGTGGCAAGCCAACCAAACCTTCTTTCCAACTAGAAGTAGAGAAATCCATGGAAAGAGCAATTTAGATCCGCGAATCAATACTATATCTACCATATCTTCCAAATAACTTCTTCAATAGGTAGTCTATGCCATGAAAGGTACAACTTATATGGTTCCCAAACAAGAATTTAAATAGTAAACATGAAAAAAGAAAATGATAGAAGCACTTTCAAGTATCAAGTGTATCATAACCTCAATCTTCTATTTGCATAGTATTAAACTCTCAGTAAGTATTTTTGAGTTTTCATGATCAACTAATCTTAATTTCTCCTTTCAAGGAAATCGTACCCATGGCACATTGACTTCCAAACTTCTCTGAACACAACAGTAAAATAGAAAGGAATAAGATCCACAGGGTCAATCTAATGGATACAGGTGAAATGTGTAATAGTAAGCAAGCATACCTTGACTTCCTCGTAAAGCTTCTTCTCCCAAATATACAGCTTTTGCAATGTTGACGAGAGGTTGCCAGATGACATTCCTATGTCTTCATCAAATGCCAAGAAACTGGGGCCGACATTTTCAGATGAGGATGAGGGTTGGTCACGATTTGATGCAGAAAGGTGTGGAGATGCCCCAAAGGAAGGAAGTACTGCACCAAAATTTTTTTGAGGAAATTGATGTAGAATATGTCTATAACTTAGTACAGCAAACAAATATACCTAAAAGGAGCAATTTTTATATTTTATTGAGATGGCTTAAACCAATGTGAATGGAGTAAAAGAACATCTAAAGGCCAACTCTTAAAGATGGAAATCATTAACCCATACATGGATGTTATGTGAACATTCAAAAGAATTTCGGTAATATCTTTGGGAAATCAAATTAAGTCATAAAGGAGAATCCTAGACAATTATTTTCCATCCTATGAGACTCAACAAATTATAGTTTTTTTTTTTTCTTCTTCTTCTGGGTTTTCACCTCTCTTCCATGCATGGGATGTTATGTGAACATTCAAAAGAATTTCGGTAATATCTTTGGGAAATCTCATAAAGGAAAATCCTAGAAAATTATTTTCCATTCGATGAGACTCGACAAATAATGGTTTTTTTTCTTCTTCTTCTGGGTTTTCACCTCTCTTCAACCGGAGGTGTGTAACAGTGTAAAGGAATTATCTAAATAAGGTTCAATTACTGCATTTGCAGAGTTCAGTCTAAAAACTTAGCATACTTCACAAGAATGTCGAGTGAATTTAAATGTTTAGTGAATAGTATGAACAAGATCCCCACAAGCCTCTGCCAACCAATGTCACAAAGAAAACAGGAACAAAGAACCAGAAGACCACATGAAAAAGTGGAAATGAAAGGAGAAAAAGCACACCTTTATATACGTTGCGCTTTTGATGATATGGCCGTTTCCCAGCTTCCAGCATCTTTGAAACCTCCTTCGCAGAATCCGACGACCTCTCAAACTGGCCATGAATTTCTCTCACATCATCGGATACATCTCTTGGTCCCCCATGACCTCCGGAAACATTTGCAACATTGCCTCTCTCTTGGGCTCCCCCCTCGTCTATAATACCCTTATCAACCATATGCACTACATACTCCACTGGATCATCTTCCTTGCCATACTCACCCTCTCCTCCTCCAGTTTCTCTGTCGCCATCTGCAAGCCCCGATTCACTAGGATGGATCTGCACCTTCTTAGCATACACAAACGTTTGATCTCCATGAATTTCCTTAACAACCTCTGCCTGGCTTTCATCCTCTAGATCTGGAATTCCCTCTTCTTCTCTCACTTCTTTTGAATCTCTACTGCCACCGTCAGAGTGAACACTGAACCTCTTCGGTGTATAAGAAGGATAGAAGGTATCAAACGATTCAAAAGGGTTAAAGAAATCCCAAGCTGAGGCCTTCGGTGGAGAAGGAGGAGGTGGGGCTCGATCAGGACTACGAGAAGTCGAAGGACCAGAAGAAGGGACTTGATGTACAGGAGGAGGAGCACCCATTGGTGGAGAACCAAGAAACCCATAACCCATCATACCGTAATTAGAATAGGGTTCTGACCATCTAACAGTTTCAGTTTCAGGGGATCGAGGCTTCTCTTCATAAACAACAGATGGGTTTCCACCGCCTGATCTCATGTAGTGTAAAGTCTGAGAGGGGAAATTCCACGGAAAGACATCACCAGAATTACTGTACTGAGGAATACCGTACTCAGGATAAGAGGGAGAGGAACCATGACTTAGCTCTTCAGAGAGAGATTCAGCGTCTGAACCCGAATCGATGTGGAGGTGAGAACCGGAGTGAGAGTGGTCCAAATGGTGAGAGTGAGAAGGTGGGGAGGATTTAGGGAGAGTTAAATCAACCGGTTCGGCATTTTTTCTCTGAGTAGGTAGCGTGAGACCAGGAGAAGAAGGCGGTAGCTGAGCGTCAGCATCCAAGAATCGTTGCAAAGCTTGCCCTACGCCACTTAAAGCTTGAACATAAGACACATGGGCTGAAGCCAAGGCATAGCGGTGATCAACTGCTTGCTTGATAAATTGCGTTCTCTCTCTACAGAGGGCCACAGCCTGCAAATCATCGACCTTCGAGCTTGAACACCCCATGGCAGGGAGAGAGAGCGAGCCTGAAAACCCCTAAAATCCCGATGATCAAAACCTGGTATCACACTTCACAGAGCTCCATGGAATTCTACGCCCTAGAAACCATCACCAAAAGTGGATAGAGATGGGATCGAAAGTAGAGGGAGAACTCTCTGGAGCCATTCTTTTGTCTTCGAGGGAACCATCAGCACCGCCAAACCTAGGGTTTCAGGAAGGGACTGGAGTGAAAAAAAGTTGCCCTTAATTCGGTGCCATTTTAGAGAGACAGAGGAGAGGGGAAAGAGGACAGAAGGGGGGGAATCTTGCCAGCGCAGTGTATCGTCGCGATGCAGCAGAGATGAAGGTCGGCGCGTACATAAACGCAGTTTTCTGTATTCGCCTTCTCTCTCTCTCTGTCTAACTTTCTTCCTCTCTCTAAAGCAGCAAGCAATAGGTGTCAGTCAGCCCAACGAGCAGAGCGGTGCTCCGACATGGACGGCCTAGAGAGAGAAACACAATTCTAGAGAGAGAAATAGAGTTTTGAGCGGCCCGCTCGAGATTGGAGAGAGAGTGTGCTCGTACGCTTTAGTGCGATATTTTTATAACCAGAGTAAAAAAAAAAAAAAAGGTTCTAGAGAGAGAAAAAATAAGATTCTAGAGGGAGCAAGTCTTGCTACGCATCCTTTTCCAGCGGCCTCAGCAGCCCCCCGCTTTCAAATTTCACCCTTTGACGCCTGCCCATGTCCTTATTGACCATGGACCCACCATTCGGCATTTATTTACCATAATGCCCTCATCGGTTCATTCTTGTGCCGCCTACCATACTGCCCTCTCTTTCGTCAAAATTAGCGTATTTGACCATGCGATTTTGACAAAACGAAAAAGGCCATCAGGGCCTAGAACCTACCGTCCGATGGTGTTTTGTCTGGAGTAGCAGCGCGATCTTCGCCGTTGCTGAGTCATGCGGTTGAATACGAGCCGTTGAAAAGACAGCCCAAATATGGATTGTGAATCGCAACGGATCTGGAGTGTGGTCACTTGAATGGCGCGCTTCATTCATTTTCTGGCTCAGATCCATGGCAAAATCAACCTTGGTAAAACAAAATACCCCATATTTTCAAAACTGACACTAATGCCCCTCAGCCATTTTCCTAATAATAGTAGTTTAACTTTGGTCCAAGGCGAAGAAAAAGCACCCCACTGTTACTCAAGTACATCACCTTATTAATAGTCAATGTTAAAGAAAGCACGCATTCGCCTCCCTCTCTCTCTCTATAAGCGTACACTCTATTTCTCTCTCTAAGCATATACACTCTCTCTAAGCATATACACTCTCTCTTTCTCTCTCTCTCTCTCTCTCTCTCTCTCTCTCTCTCTCTCTCTAAGCATGTACACTCTCTTTCTCTCTCTAAACATATACAGTCTCTTTCTCTTTCTCTCCCTAAACATATACAGTCCCTTTCTCTTTCTCTCTCTAAGCATATACACTCTCTCTCTCTCCAAAAACATACACTCTTATTTCCTCCCTCCATACAAGTTGCATGCGCACGGAACTTTGATTAGTATGTTTGAAATTCCATCCTAGTTACCTCGTCTCAATCACGCTGACCAAATCATTGGAAAAATTAAGAGAAAATGCAAAATAAATAAGCTAAAAGTTAATTTGTTCTTTAGGGAGTATACTGTATATCTCTTAGTTTTTTTAAAAAAACTCCACCTATTATTAATTTTAAAATCCCAAACTTTGGAGGTATAACCTTTTTAACGGATAGATTAATAAAAGAATTTCTTAATTCTAACTTCAAGGCATTTGAAGAAATAAATGTAATAGAAGTCTTCTCAAGGCGAGATCTAAGAGTTAGAAAACCCAAATTCTAATATTGTTTTTTTGCTGACAATAATCATCTAGTGATTTTTAGATGGTTGGCAAAATTTTAGATCGAAAAAAAATCCTCTCAAGTCATCTGGAGTAGAAGTGAACTGTGCTCCCGAGGGAGCATAGTGAAGGTGCTTTGTTGATCGTTATCTTACTTATTATAATAACATTTAGATGAATTTTTAATAATATGGGTACTTTATTTTTTCTTTATGGTTGATGTCAGTTGATGAATCCAATGGAATGGGTCCACCCACTTCTTCAATGAAATTTTGTTTGGACCATTTACATAAATGGGTAGTCTGGATGCCCTAGGCATAAATTCATAGAATAACCTGTCCATAAAATTATTCCCCATAATCCACATAGAGTATAGTAAACATGTGGACAGGACAGAAATGGCCATGTTTTGGAAGAGAAAAATCCCATTCTTTACGTTTCTCATACAATGGTGTGACGCCAAGACTTAGTTTGAAGAGGAAGGGAAGTTTCCTCTGATCTAAACAAAGTTAACCTACCCCAAAAGAAAATAAATGGGAATTGCAGTCCCTACATGCTAACCCCCTTAGCTAGGGACAAAATCTTTAATGAGTTTTTTATGCTACCTAGCAAAACCAAGATTGGATTGTAGCTCTTGCATCAAATGCCCGTCACATGCCTGATTCCCGATCATGCACAATAGACGGGGTTTGGAGGGTCCGGGTCCGGGTCTCGCTCTCACACTATAGTTTCAGTTGCATGTCCGGTTCCGGTGAATTTGAGTCCAGTCGGATCTGGGTCTCATATCACGTGGACCTATACCCGACCCGATCGTTGCAACGCCCCTAGTTTTAGGTAGAGCGACAAAATTCAAGGCTCGTAGTTCTACATCACATGCAATGCACTCTCAAGAAATGACAACTATATTCTTTGCCACCTCAGGAAATTCCTTTCTTTTATTTTCCTTTTTTGATAGGAAATAGAAGGTGGGAAGTTATATGGAAGCGTCCACCCATGGTCAAATGGGTCATCACTGTCCAATCAACGGTAGTGGTGAGAGCGGAGACTCGCTAGGATCTGACATGACTATAATCGTGTGCCCTAAGCTCTGGCTAGCCATCAGCGTCCAACCACCAATAAGAGGATGTTCATGTACTTCACGTTTGGATTTTTTCTTCTTTTTTTTTTTTTTTGCCAAAATGGATTATATCGATGGTTTAAAAAGCAGATCGATGACCTGGATCAGGCATTTCAAAAATCTATCCGAATCGACGAATCGGTGATTCGGATCGAGAATCGGTCGGATTAAAGCTTCAAAAAAATCCAAAAAAATTATTAAAATTTATTATAAATATTATTTTTTAGAAATCCAATAAGAAATAAGGGTACTACATTATTAACTTTCATTGTTTTCATTAATTTATGAATATTGAGATGTTCTTTCCCTGTATGAACTTATGTTGACCATTAAAATTTACATCACACAAAATAAATCATAGAATTATCATGGATTAAGTATATAATCATATATGAACTACAATAAAGAGTTGACTAAATCGATGAAAAATTGGCCACTAAAATCTCGAATTGACGAAAAACCCTAATCCGCT
>NW_006495273.1:4980985-5017979 GCF_000471905.2 Amborella trichopoda | reverse complement strand
TTATCTTTTTTTTTTTTAATAAGAAAAATATGATACTTGTTGATTATCTTCTTCTTTTTTTGACAAAAGAAGAAGATGTTGTACTACATTTTTTTTTGCTTGTTGTATTACTTTTTATTTTTTTTATCCTATGCCTGAGTTGGCCGAGCTGACTATGTGACTTGGTAGGTTTGGCTCAAGACTTGTGGGTGTCCAAATTCAACCACTAAAACAAGTTTTTAAACAACTAATTATCAGTCAATTATGCTTAAAACGAAGAGTACCTTTTGTTTGGTTTTTGTGGCCATTAAAGGCTTTATGAGAGCTTGTAATCAATATTTTGATATAGTGAAACATAAACTCAGTTTGAGTATGGTTCTATTAGACTGAGATACACAATTGTTATTTGCTAATACTCAAACTTGGTTTTACATGTTAGGCCAGTCAAGTTGAAAAGCCCTTAATTACCTAGGCAAAGTGCTCAACGATGAGGGTTAGCAGGGTCATCCCTTGAGGTCAGAGTTCTCCAGAATAGAGAGCCAATGGATTATATGGCCCTTGTGTATGATGGTTGGCATTTAGATATGAGGGACAAAGCCTCATCATTTACACAACATATACATATGATAACTATATTGGGAAAATGATTCACCATTGAGGGTGATGCATGCACATGTACGAGAGATTATCCTCATGTACCATAGAGCAATGGTTGCACCAGGTTTGTGTGACCTAAGACTTGGCTCTAGGGGAGAACCTGTAATTCATGGATTGTGATTATGTCCTCTCGCTTATTTGCTGGCATTGGTGACCAAATCATGAATATCTGTCATGGTCTATGGGTCATGGGAATCACTAGATCAATTTGATAAAGTGAGGTCCACAGTCCACAATAGAAGATGGAGTGCTTCAGCAATTTTAGAATTCCAAAACCTAATTAGGTCTAAATCTCATCAAAATTATTTGTAATTAACTATTTTGATTTCAAATCATTTTTAGATTATTTGAATTTTTAGAAGTATCGAGATATTTTATTTTCATAAAATGGATTTATAAATAGAGATATATTGAATTTTCAATATTTAAATATTCACAGAAAAGAATTTTTATATCTCATATTCTAAAAATCTGTTTTTATAAATTTATAAATCAAATGTTATATGGGGGCCTATTGGGGCCCACCATATTAGCCCATGTAGGAGTGCATGGGGACCACCAATGGTCATCATGGATGGTCACCATGTATGGGGACCACCAATGGTCACCATGGGGGTCCACCATATTGTTTTGAAGCCTTATAATTTAAGCCATTCAATCAAGTAATATGTTTTGGAAAGTTTTGATATTAAAGAATGTTTGAATAGTCAAAGAAAGCATGTATAAGATATTTATATAAAAGATGTGAAAAAATGATATTATTTTTCATATTTTATTTTTTATGGGATTAGGTTTAGGAAGCTGAAAGATAAGTTTCTAACACAACCATTTGAATCATAATAGTAGATATAAGAATTTGATGACTCAGATCTCTCACCCCACATGTCTCCTATGATCAATACTCTAAATCTAATCTCTATAAGGATGACTAACCTTAAGAAATCCAAACCCTTAAAAAACTCTATAAATAAGAGCTCAAATCTCTATAATCTACTCTCTCTCTCCCCTAAAAGTCACATGCAACCCTCTCTTCTCTCTCTCTCTCTCTCTCTCTCTCTCTCTCTCTCTCTCTCTAAGAGCTCTCATATTTCACTTAGAATATTTTAAAAATAAAATTAGGGGTATGTCCCACACATATATAAGGCATTGAGGTCTTAATCTAGTGCATTATTCCATTGTTCTCTGATAAGGATCGTAACCAAAGGCTTTCCCATACTCTGTAGATTTGAGATAGATCATAATCCCATGCACCATTCGAAAAAGAGACTCAGAGTGGGGTATACTAAGTTTGGTTGAAGTAATCTTTTGATATCTTGCTTTGTGCTGCAGTCTTATGTTTTCTTGTGATTTCTTATTCCCATAAACATTATATTTTTATTTATTAAATAAAAGATTTAATTAGTGGCAGCAAGTGAGAACCTTTTTTGGTTATTTATTCGAATTATTTTGAATTTTTTTTATTGTATTTGGACATTTGTGAGTTCTCTAATCCGTATAAATAAGAAAAACAAAAAACTATATATACAGTGTTAGATCACATTGTCCAACTTTCACCCTTTGCTAAAGTGGATGGTGATGTGCTTGAGTTAATAAATATTTTACTAGGGCTACTAAATGGTTCTGGTCGGCCTAGCGACCATTAACCATGTTATAGATCTCGATCTTAACCTCATGACCCTACAATCTAGGGCCTGATCCATGTATGTATGTGAATATGTCAATGGAAAAAACTATATAAGAATAACATGTTCGATTTTGTGCTATCCAAAATCACCCACATAAAAAAATCTCATATTATGTGGGATTGAGATTGAGATTGATATTGATATGTTTTTTAAATGAAATAGAAATCCATAAAGATTATGATTATTAATATATATTTTGGTTTTTGAGATATATGTAACATCTATAGGAAATTTCTTATTTAGTGTATATTCATAATCTTTATATATATGGGATGAAAGTGCAGAGAATTCATGTGCCTCATTTGAGGTCATCGTATGAGAATGATGGTTCTTCTAGAGAGAGAGAGGGGCAAGGCCTCTTGTGCATGAGATGCAAGGTCTCCCTAAGAGAGTTCCTATAGAGATAAATATTGTGATGTGATGATGCCTCATGTAGACTCCTGAAGAATGAGATGTTTGTTTCTTGTATAGAAATGGTTCTCATGGAGATTTTGGGTGGCTTCTCTTTTAGTGAGATAAAGTATCATTTGCTCTTAAATTTCTCTTCCTAGATGTTGGTCTAATTATGGTATCTTCCTTGACAGTGGTCTAGTTATAAAATAGAGATGAGAGATCGACAGTGGTGTCATTTGGAAGAGCAGCTTTAAAGAGTTTGCTCGACAGGATTTGGTCGAGAGTTGGAGAGGTAACTTTATATCCCATTTCATTAGTATAGTGGATTTCAGTTTGCTGTGCCTATGGATGTAGTCACATCTATGACAAACCACATAAATCTTTACGTTCTTGTGGTATATGTTTCATGTTTTATTTCTCATACTTTATTTGTCAAAAATCAACCCATCGGCTTTAGAGTTTCCGCTCACACCACAACCTCATAATATAAAAGTGTGGTGCATATAAAAAACCCATCAAAGGTTGCTCCTATTGCTGAAAACCTCTCTAATTAATCATATTGACCTCAAAATATATGGATATGAAAAAAGAAAAAAAAAAAAAAGACTTTCAAATCTTAAATAGTGTCTCTTGTAATATATTATTATGATTGTCCTAGTTCATATTATTTTTGGAGCTTTAAATTTTATATTTATGGATAGAAATAAATTTAAAGGCCATTATAAGAAATATGGCACAATAATTGTATCTTTCATGGCGTTTGGAGGTCCCCCTTTATTTGATAGTTTAAGGTGGGCATCTTATGACACACAACTACCAATAGGTTGCCATATAGAATAAATAGTAAATTTAGTTATGCAGGTTGCCATATAGAATAAATAGTAAATTTAGTTATGCAGCAGTCTAATCTTGATCTGATGATTGATAATACATGTTACTACTTGAATTCAATGTTTTTTATATAAATCAAATTCAGCTGAAATTTTGGAGTATCTATTTGACACCATCATGCACCAGAGAAAAATATGAAACAAATGTTTCCAAAAACTTAAGACGTTCAAAATACTCTTGACATATACGAGAAGTATTTTAGTTATTTTATATTTTGGAGTATATTTGTATTATTGTTTTTGTATATCATAATATTAAGAACATACATGAAAAATTTTAGATTGATCTGATTTGTGGAAAACAAATTAAAATTCAAACAGTAACATAAACTCTCAACCATCCACTCAATATCTGAAGACTAGAAGTATAACTGAAACTACTTTCATTTTAAATGACAACCTGTTAGTAGCTTTTCCCACACTTACATACACTACTTTTCGAGAAAATCCTTAATGTATTAAAGAGAACTAAGACCAAAAAGAAAAATACCAATGAGGTTAAATAAAAATAATTTACTTTATAAGGTAGTTTTGTCTTTTTAACTAATGATGCTTTCCATGAGATCCCTCTCCTAGTGGACATTTCAAATTAAAGAAACCCTCCTCTTTCTTCACGGTTACAACAAACTCTCTCTGTATAAAACATTTTCTCTCTTGAAATAAACTCTATCTTTACATCAACATGATCTTCTTTCTTCCCACACAAATGGCATCAACATCATCTTCGTTCTTCCCACACAATTGTATCAACATCATCTTCTTTCACATGTTGATTAAGGCCCTCTCTCTCTCGCCGCACAATTACATTAACATCATCTTCTTTCTTCCCACACAAATGGCATCAACATCATCTTCGTTCTTCCCACACAATTGTATCAACATCATCTTCTTTCACATGTTGATTAAGGCCTTAAAGAGAGAAGAAATCAATATTTTTTGTCTATATAGATAAAAAAGGCCACATAGACTTTCAAAATAAAAAATAAAAAATAAAAAATAAAAAATAAATATCCATTGAGAGAAAGAAGAAAATGTCTTAATGGCATTGTACAAACTTAATCCTTTTTTTTTTAATTTAGTGAGAATGAAAATTATAACAAAATAAAAGAAAAATAAGTACGAAAAAGGAAAAAAAAGAATTACAATAATAATAAAAAAGAAAGAAACATAAAAAACAA
This sequence comes from Amborella trichopoda, assembly GCF_000471905.2. The sequence goes on along the minus strand of NW_006495273.1, from coordinate 5,013,197 downwards.
GGAACATAAAGGGAGGACAAGGTGAAGGGAGAGCAGAATGGTTAGCAATAATTACATCACATCACTTAATCTGGCCAAAGAATTTGCTACTCCATTTCTCTCACGTTTGATATGGTTAAAAATGACTTCCCAACCGTGAAGTATTAGTAAAATTCGATCCAAAATCTGAGTCCGCTGCCATGATATTATTTCTTGGGCTTTGCACTACTTGATGACATTTAAGGAGTCACCTTTACTTGTGTTAAGTCCTCTGTGAATCTCCTCACTCCATAGTGTAATGCCCATAATTCTGCTTCATTGGTTGTACAAGGATGCAAATTACCATTATAGATCTGTAGAACCGCCTCATCACTGTCCCTGAAAAGACCCCCATAACCCATCACCTGTCTATTATTCTTAACACTCCCATCAAAGTTGAGTTTCACCCATTCTCTTGTAGGGGGAATCCATTCACCGATCTTAACTATCCTCTTGTTCTTATAAGTGTACAATTCCTTGAGATATGTGTTAAAAAGCTCCCTTTGAATTGGCATATATGCTGGATGGAATTGAGCACAAGAGATGATGGTTTTAAAAATATAGTCCATAAAACAACAGCCACACAAATTTGCCGCAAACCATGGCCAATTTTTTAGTATGGGGGTGACCATCCTTGCTAAAAAATACCTCATATGTGTCATGGCATTACTTAGTACCAATTACACGTTAAAAGATATGTGAAGCCGACTTAGCCTTTTGCTTACACAGAATGTAGATGCTAAATACACCCCTAGTATGCAGCTGGTCAGTAGTCAAGACTTGTTCCCAATTGAGAGGCCATGTGTAAGCTCTTACCCATTGCAGACCCTTACAACTCCAAACTCTAGTGGACCACTGATTGTGAGGGATATATCTATCCTCTATAATGTATACAAGGATTTAACAGAGAAGGCATCTCCTGCCTCCAATTCCCAAACCACCATATCCACTTTAGTTAGTGCATAACAGAAGTCGTAAAACATACTCATGAGGTTAGAGTATTGGAGTTCCACTACATAATCAACCCTTCTAACATTCAACATTAAATTCTACCGCACTTGACCTGTCTGATATCCCACTATATCCTTGACTTTGGAAGTCTTGCGGAGCATCTTCCAATCCATTTCGAATTCTAGAATGATGTTTTGATCTCATCCCCACACCATAATCCTATTATGTGCCAAAAATAAAGTCCGCACCGAGTTAATACCCATCCAAACTGAGGTAGCCAGACATCCCCTCGATGCTTTCCTTTGAGATCCATCCATACTTGGCAATGATAACCTGCAACCAAAACTTGGTAGGTGAAGAAGATGCCCTCCACCACTATTTAGCAAGAAGTGCGTCATTAACTTCTCTTAGCTTCCTGATTCCTACTTCCCCTTCCTTTTTAGGAAGACATATAACATGCCAACCAACCTAATGGAATTTTCATTTCTCTTGCGACGACTCACTCCACAAAAAATCCCTCATCATGCGCTCAAAAATATTGATAACATATTGTGGTGCCTTGAACAAGGAAAAGTAATAAATAGGTAGATTGAACATAGTGGCTTTAGTCATGGTTATCCGTTCCTAAAAAGAGAGGTACATACACTTCCAACCATCCAACTTATTCTGAAATCTTTGAATGATTGGGTCCCAAGTAGCTCAAGGTAGAGGACCATCTGTGAGAGGGATTCCTAGGTATTTTGTAGGAAAACTATCAACCTAGCATTACAATTAATGAGCTCATTCCATGACTTCCTCTTATGCACAGTTAATACTTAGCAATGTTGTCTTATGCATATTAACTCTCGCCCCTGACACCACCTTGTAACATTTAAGAAACAACTAAAGGTGATGGATGTGCATGTCCCCTTCTATTACAAACAATACCAGCATATTGCAAATGGGTTATAAGTGGGCCATCAATACTAACGGGTAGACTTTTAAAGAGATTGTTCTTTTCCACCAAAAAAAAAACCGAGGTTTTTTACTTACAATTCAATCAACTTCTAAGATGGAAAAACTCCAGGGTTTTCATGGATCTACAAAGATTAGAATGGCCAAAACCCTGACATTTATTTAAAAGCTTCTATCTCTAAAAATGGGAAAATGATATATATATATATATATATATATGCATCCATAGAAACATAAAACCCAATGATCAGTGGCTTCTCACAAGGGATCGCTAGCTTGTGTTTTCATAAAAAAAAGACTATAGGTTATTTCTAACAAACCATAGTTTTTTAGTAGTTATTTTTTGTCTTATTCTAGAGAGAGTGTAATAGATTTTAATCTCTCACTAAAGAATTACAATGAGAGAGCCAAGCATATATAAATAAACCTATGTATCCTTGTATTAATGGAACACATGATACAAAAGGTAGATATTGGATATGGTGATATCCAAAATCACCTAAAATAAAAAAATCTCATATTATGTGGGATTGTGATTGATATTGAAATTGATATGTTTTCTAAAGGAAATAGAATTCTAAAAAGATTAGGATTCTTGGATATATCTATTTGTTATATATATGTGTGTGAAGTTTCCTATTTAGAGTGGATTCCTACCTTATATATATGGGATGAGAGAGCAATAATAAATGTACCATATTTGAGTCAACATATGGGAAATGTAGCTTCCTTTAGACAGAGAGGTAAGGGCCTCATATGTATGGGACGCAAGGCCCTCCTTAGAGAGAAGATAACTTTCTAAGGAGAGAAACGTTGTGATAGTACCTCCTGTAGACTGAGATACTAATTCTTTTTAGAGAAGTAATTCCTATAGAGATTTTGAGTGATTTCCCCTTTTAGTGAGAAAAAGGCTTAGTTGCTTTCAAAGTTCTCTTCCTAGACAATAGTTTACCTGTGGAATAGTGATGGGTATCTTCTTGGACAACGATTTGGTTGTAAAATAGAGATAGGAGATTGGTGGGTGATGCCGGTTAGAAGTGTGGGCCTAAAAGGGTTAATCGATTGGGTTTTGTCGATGATTAGAGAGGTAACTTTGTATCTCAAAATCTATGATGCAACTTTTATTGGTATAATAGATTTTTTCTTGTGGCGTGCATGTTTTATGCTTCATTTCTCGTATCATGGCTCATAGTCTTGCCTATTTCTTTCTAGCTGGATAAGCACATGTTCCTAGTGGGATCTAACTTTTTGGGATTCCTGTTTCCACATCTAAGCGGGCTCTTAAATCCTAACAGATAGGTGCATAGGCACTTCAAGTGCATGCGATGCACGAGTGCAAGTACATAGAGTATTTGAGAGCCAATTGAAGTATCTGACATGTTCGTGTATGGTTACAAGGGTACTTGAGACACAATTTGCACTTTGATACGTCCGCATAAGTGCATATGAGCCATTAGGCCCATGCGCAGGGTTCGTACTTCGTTTAGCTTTTAACTGCAATCTATGTTTACAACTAATAGTACTTTTTTATTTTTATTTTTATTTTATTTTTTTCTGACAAAGTGCAAATTTATTTTATTAGGAATCAACCACAAAACAAATAGCTAAACATCAGTGAGCAATACACGAGAGACAAATAGTGAAGACAACATTAGTCTCGTTTTAGCTAATCCATCAGCCTCCCCATTTGCATCTCTATACATATGAGTACATGACACATTCAAAGAACTACAACAATTCAGATTTGTATCCAAACAGATCTTAAACTCCATGGCACATCTCACTATTTCTTACACCATTTTATAACATTAAGAGATTCCCCTTCTGACAATTATAGGACATTAAGCCCCTTTCTCTTGAGCAATTACCAAGCCATTCAACAGAGATTTGAGTTCCACTTGATCGCTGAAGTTAACTCACATGGAGCCACATGACAAAAAATCATGTATTGCCAAGAGAACTACCATCAAAGTTATGTTTGAAGCTTCCTTCAATGGGTGGAATTAATCGCCCTCTTGGCTTATTTGTTTAATATGTTGGTTGATCACATACCTAAAATTCATCTTGAATTCTATTAAAGATATCCCCAAATCCTCCTTAATTATAGAAAACCAATTACATGAAGAGTATATGAGTCAAACTTTATTCCTCTCCTCATCCAAGAACACTCCCTCAAAAGTCCTATTCCTCTCCTTTTAAATTTCCCAAAGTATTGCTGCTTTGAGCATGCTTCATATCAACATCCTTGTCTTGGGTAGTCCCAGCAAGTTAAACTATTGTATGATATCCCTATTGTTTCTCGAGACCACAGGGCACCCTATTTTCCCCAAAGACAAGACACAAATCTTACAAGCAAAAGCACAATGTAGGAAGAGTGATCTCCGGTTTCCTCATCTTCCTTATACATTAAACAAATATAACCACAGTTGTATCCCTATGTTTCAGATTGTCTACAGTGAGATTACATGGCAATCCAAAGAAAAGCTTGGACTTTATGCGGTTAGAGTGCAACAAGCTATTTGTGTTAGTCATTTATTTCAAATAATATTGCTTGATTGCAGATAGTGTGAATGTGATGTTTGACTATGGGGATAAGGCTAAGTCACCATACTTAATGTCCTTACTGGATATGTAATTAAGGCGCATTACATTATGTTGGCCGCTGATAGGTTAGAGTGCAATGAGCTGTTTAGATAAACGACTTAGCTCGCATAACGTTGTTCGACCGCAAATGGTACAAATGCAATGTTTGGCCACTCAGATAAGATTGTTTCATTGTGCTCAGACTTAATGCCCTATTTTTTATTTGTAGTTATATGAAGCATATCGGTTTGCATGGTGCATTTATCATAGTTCAAGAGTCTCTGTTATCTAGAAAAAGAGCCCAGGCTTAATTGATTAGCACACGACGATTTGCAACGCTACGTTCTAGGGTCAACTCCTACCAAGGGTAGGGCCTCTCTCATTCACCCAAAAAAAAAAAAAAAAAAAAAAAACGGCCTCTTCCACCAAAAGTGATGGCCAAAAAGAAAAGTGTTTGAGAAAGGGTAGTGTTGTAAATGAACCACCCATTCATTTATGAGATAGATGCTACAACGCATTTCAAAGTTAGGGTTGGTGATGGGGCTGACGCATGTTTGGGTGAGTGGTGTTGTTGGGGTGGGTGTGGGACCTCAAGACAAAGACCACTCCCTCTCCTTGCTTTGAATTTAAATTTCAAAGGAGAAGAATGAGGGACCAACGGATTTAGGGTTTAGGGTTCTTTTACCTATTGTGGGCGCGCGCTACGCCTCTCCAACTACTTTTTAAATCCATTTATACACGTAACTTCATCTACTGTTTATTAAGTACTTTGCCTTTTATATATGCATAAAACTTTTAGGGTGTCTGTCCTTCCTTTCACCCACATGCTGCAAATAACAACAACGTCGAGAAGAGCCCAAAAACTAAAGGACAATGGTTTTACAGGGCTGCAGCTTTATCAAAATAAGTAAAGCCACATCTCATAATTTATCGAAAATTACAATTTAAGCATTGAAAATCTTTTACATCAATTATTCCAGCTGAAAACATATTAGTTGTGAAAAAACTTAAGATTTTTAAGCTCTAAAATCCGTATGTATTGTAATAAATATATAGATTGTCCATTCACCCTTAAAAAATAGTGTTCATAGACCCGCAAGATGTGTACCATTTTTTTAGTTTCAGAATTTATTGTCTGTGTTGAAAATTGATTCAGATACATGATAGAGATTTCTATTGCCGAAAGTGCATTTTAGATGAGGATTTGAGGTGAAGATTTATTTTATTTTCATAAAGCCTAAGACTTATAAAACCTTCGTCTAAAATTAAACAATCTCCAACACCTCTCTCTCCACTTTACCCATACCCATGAGACCCCACTTTTGCCCTCTTCCTTTAATAAAGTTACCATCATAGGATCCCATGTCACCCCTATGACTCAGATTTGCATTATTTGCTCATGGGATCTGTGTAAAGACCAAGAAGGAAGATAGAGAGAGAGAGAGAAGGAAACGAGACAGAGAGTATTGCAATGTGTGGTCAGACATGCGTTATCAAGGGGAGCTCCCATGGGTGGCCATTGGTGAGTACCATGACTGACCATCCCTGCCAAAAAGGACAGACAATAGTGAGCACCACCCCCATATTCAGACCACACAGAGTGTCCCTCATGGCTCCGTAGGCCAATTATGTTTTGCATATGTGGAAAACTTATCTACTCTCTTCTTTAATCCTTTCTTTTTAGAGAAACTTTTGTGATTGGGATGATTCAATAATTGGTTTGGGAGATGACAAGACTTAAAACAGGGAAGGCATACCAAAGGAAAACATATATTCAAATTTTAAAATAACTCATATTCGGAATAGGTGGATGGGCGATCCAGGCCCACAGAATCTCAGGAATTGCTCGAGTTCAAAATTTTTTATTTTCTTTTGTGTCATTGTATCGGTTCTACTTGAGAATCGCTTGACTCGGACATGGTGAACCTAGATTGTTCATCTGGTTCTGTTTGGTCATACTACAAATGTTGTTCTTGTTTTTTTAGGTAAATCAGTGGGGGGGGGGGGGACAGGAGGGGGGGGAATAAGCCCTCTACCCGTTTTTCATTATTTAAAAGTGGATCACATTTTTTGGGGGGGGGGGAATAAGCCCTCTACCCGTTTTTCATTATTTAAGCCCTCTACCCGTTTTTCATTATTTAAAAGTGGATCACATTTTAAAAGCACAAGTGTAGGGCAATTGTGTCAAATGTTGTTGTGATATGACAATTGTGCACTCTCCCCTTACCTGATGCGAATTCCATCCTTCAAAGACTTGACGATGGGACTACGCGACTTTTAATGACACAATGAAAAGATGGGGATCCATGTTCACTTATGGAAAATATGGTCCACAATGTAATAATAACCAAAATGACTAGAAATCATCGGTGACTCATAACATTTTTTACCCAACATAGAATTTGAATTATTGGCATTACCTATCCAGATTTGTCTGGTTAGGTTGGCTGATCCATATAATGGGAGAAAACCAAACGTGAAGGCATAGGATTTGATTTCCATTTAAGGGGAATATACAGTTTCTTAGGAAAAAAGGTAGGTAAGAAAGCATTGATGGGACTTGAGTAAATGGTCGGTGAGAAAACGTTGAGGGTTTGATCCACTTTCTTCTGCAATTGTGTTGCATTCATTTCTATCTGATAAGTTTATGTTTTTTTGGGGGGAGAGAGAGAGTTTCTCTGTTGTAACGGCCAATTGGCTATCGTGATGATGTAATTCGTCAAAACATGACGTATGTAATCACAAAAAAAAAAAGAAGAGAGAGAAAGAGAGTTAGCACATCGATTTGTTGATGATGGAGATCTTGAGGAATGATTACCAACTAATAATTGAATTCATGAATTTGCCAAAGTTCTTACTGTGTATAAGGGAAAGAGTAGGACCAGAGGATGTATCCGATGCTAATAAGGTCCCACACACATGTAAGGTTGAATGAATCTCCAAAATAATTTCACATGTTCCTGTTTAGAGCCTTAGACAATATGGTACTATGAATCGAACAGAATATTATTGAAAATTCTATCGACCCCACCTTTACCCCACAAGCTGTCCTTCATCAAACTTTCGCCTTTTCTTATCCAAGGGAAAACCGGAAAATCATAGATCTACCCCCCAATGCGACTTCCTAAGCATCCCCCAACCCACCTCCCAAAAAAATTACTTGTCGTGACCGGAAAATATCATTAAAGAGGATTCAATTTTTTGCCCTTACATATGAGCAATGATCTAATGCAACGGCTGTATTATAGTATAATGCAACGACACTTTTAGAAAACTATGTTTGAGGTATTTGTATGACCCCAAATTTTGTATACACACTCTCTTCATCTCAATAATCAATCCCAATAATAATAATAATAATAATCAATTTGAACCTTAGATATGGTCAAAATGAGTCCCCTACAAAAATGAATCTATACCATTCATTTTGTGAATTCCAAGATCTTAGCCTTTATAAACTCAAAATTATTTTTTTCTTTTTTAACATTGTTCATTTAATGATAATAAATCCATCCAAAAAAATTGGAAATAAAAAAAACATTCTAAGGCTTAGATTTAGGCATCTCACCAAAATGAACGGCCTATGTTAATTGGGCTAAAAAAATACTTTCTAGGTTGTGTTCAAATTTTCTTCTTTTTTTTGTGATTGTTCATTAGAATGAAAAAAATGTATATTTCAAAATTTGGATCAAACAAATGGCCATAAGATGGTTTTTTAAGGTTGTTGTTTCATATTACTATACAACGAGTTGCATGAAATGATTGCCCTTTGCATAGAGCAATGATCTATTAAAGGGGTCAAATTATCTCTATTAACATTTGAGGATATATATTTTTATTTTATTTTAATTAAATACCTCTTTAAACAGATTAAAATACCAAATTACCCTTGCTTGGTATTTAGAATGAGGAACAATGATGGCCATTTTCGTAAGAATAAAGTTTATATAAAGTAGCAACCTCAACAGTCCATCGGAAAAAGGTTGTTTTAATATTGAAAACCGTTCTAATTGATCATCTCGACATCGAGATGTATGAATATGAAAAAATAAAAGATTTTGAATCTCAGAAATAGTATATCTTGCAACACATTATCTAGGCTGTCTATTCCATATTTTCATATGTTTGTAGATCTACTTGATTTTAACTATATTTGTAGTTTAAAATTTTATAATTAGACATGAAAATAGATTTTCAGATAATCCTTCAAAAATTTTACATAAAAATTATATGTTATGTTAAAATTTGGAGGTGCACCTTAATTGGATTGTTTAAGATTGCAACCTTATAGAAACCACACATTTTTTATAATTTGACTCTTAAGAGGTCTCAACCGAATGACTAAAATACCCATAATTTTTCCACATTACAAATAAGGAACACATTGTTCAATATTAACAATGCATAAAGTTGTCAAAAGGCCAAGCCGGCCCTAGCCTTGGCCCGGCCCTGACTGGGCCAAAGAGGCCCTGGCTCTGGCCTAGCCCTAGCCCTCTCAAGGCTAGGCTTGGTTGGGCTAAAAAAAATAATAATAAAAGAAAAATAAAGAAAAATAAGGGCTGGACTGGGCCGACCTGTCATGGCCTTGGATCGGCCCGGCCCTCAAGTCACATTTTGTGGCCCAAGCCCTATTTTCTTAGGGGACTGACTGGTAGGGCCAGGTCGGGCCACCAGGCCCATTACTGCCTCAATACTATTTGCACTTAAATATTTTGTATGTATTAAATTATAAAAATACCCCTAATTGTTTTACATTATTACTACTAGACATTGTCTCCCGTATTTGTAATGAAGAATAACTTGGGATATTTTCATCATGCAGATGTGTCCTTTTAGGGGGGCTAATTACTAAAATGCGCACCATTGTTCCTCAATCCAAGCACTAAACAATGGCAATTTGAATATCTTTTAAAGTTTTTTTTTATAAGGTATCTTAGTGAAATGAAAAAGAAAATATATGCCCTCAAATGTTAATAAGGATGATTTGATCCCTTAATGATTTTTTAAGAGGCTCTTTAGTGATATTTTTTTTATTTAAACTACACTATTAACTTCAAAACTATTTTTTATAACACGTAGCACCAAATAAGAAGTTAGTTTTTTTTACTAAAATAAACCCTTTTTAACCCATGTTTCTCTCTTATATAAAGACCCCACATACACAATTTTTTTATCTAACCACTTCTGCTCCCCAAGAAACTTCTAGCCCTGAAATAGCTGGTCCGGCACAAATTGTGCCACACTTGCTTAAACTCCCAAAGAAGTCAGCCCGACACGAAAACATGTCGGACCAGGTTAGCAATACAGATCAAAATTTGCTTGCTACAAATTAATTTATTATTTTTTGTTAATTTTATTTTTAGAGATTAGGGAGACTTTTTATTTATTTTATTAGGATCAATTTTTAGAAATAGGATTTATAGGGATTTTTGGGATTAGTTTGATATGCCATTATAAATCCGTTTTAGTAACAAGTAGTTTGTTTTTTGGAGTTAAAATCATTTAGATATATCTTTTAGAGATGAAGAGAGAGTTTGCTTTAATTGATAGATTTGTCTTATATTTGTTTTAATTAGTTACCATTTTGGTTATTTAGTAGGGGGATATTTTAGGAGGTTTAGAATGAGAGTCCACAAATTGAAGGAAGCTTATCCCCTATCATAGGGGTGAGAGAGGCTAGGAAATTGTATGGCAAAGTACTTATTTTTTCGTTATAGAAAGGAAATGCCTAATTTGTGAAGGGTAACGCGTGTAGGAGTTGAATTAGGTGGGAATAGGTAATAGTTTTTTTAGTTATCTTCTTTTATTAGTTATATTAAGTTTTGTAGAAGCAAAACTCTTTTAAAAGGAGCACATAAGTTGTAATGGAGGAGAGGGAATTTTGATTAATAAAGAAAGTGTTTTTTTGGAGAAAAATATACCGAGTGTTGTTTATTCTCTTGTGTTTTATGGGCCCGTGCTGGAATGCTCATATCCGTGTATTTTGTTTTTTGTTTTTGTGATTTCCTTCATGATTTTTATTTCTCTCTCTTAAACGCAGTGATTTTTATCAAGTGTAAGTCTCCGATAATTTTATATTGCGTTAGGTGGTATTAGAGCATAGCTGATTCTTTGGATTGTGGTGTTTATCGATTAGCATCATGGCTCATAGACATGGTATATGGCCGGGCATTGCGACTCAATCCATCCAGCGAGAACGAAACCTTCGAGTTCTTCGAGAGATGGAAAACAAAAGGTTAAAAAGGCAAGTAGAACAGCTGACCTTGAGCTTAACATAAAAACTAGCCTTGACACAATATGATGACAGTAGTAAGTCAGATGTTATTTTCGAGAACTCATTCTATGCCAACGCTCTATGTCGAGAGCCTCGTGGTCGGGAGAGTAATCTATTTCCCCATGTTCAGAAGATTGATCTACCTAAGTTTTATGACGAACCAGTTGAATATGAAGAACGTGTAATTTTGGATCTTCAATTGCAATCATCATTCTTGGATGTCACATGTTACCCCATTTTTCATGAAGTTCATGTTTTGATGAAGAACTATAGGAAAGGAAAAAAGTTATCCTTGAAGCAGCAATGATATCTAATTTTCTTATCGATGGAGAGGTGAAAACTCAAGATATTGACTTAAATACAGAGGTAATTGAGCCTTTGAAGATCCATAACGAAGAAACATAAGTATACGTGATGTTTTCTAACGTGAAGTTTGAGCAATTCAGCAAGTTGATGTGGCTGAAAAATCGACCTACAACGACCCTTTCCTCGAGGGTTCCACAATTTCAGTGTACCATCATTGTGTCTTGATCAATGCAGTAACCCACAGGTTACATGATCGTTTTTTCAATATTGAGGTTGAAGAAGACAGCGGGACTACTACAAATTTTATCTTAGTGTATTTTAAAACTCGAGGACGAGCTTACTCCAACCAGAGGAGAATGATGCATATCAAATTTTTGTGGCTACAAATTTAAATTTTATTTTTTATTAAATTTATTTTTAGAGATTGAGGAGACTTTTTATTTATTTTATTATGATCAACTTTTAGAAATAAGATTAATAGGGATTTTTGGGCTTAGTTTGATAAGTTTTTTCTATAAGTCTGTTTTTATGTATGAGTAATGATCCTATATGACCCTCCCCTACCCATGTGTGTAGGACCCTAAATTATCACCATTAAAGTTGATACGGATCTCTAGAAAAGTTATCACATGGTTGTGAGACTTGATTTTTCTAGATCCGTGCCAAATTTAATGATAATCCGTTGGGGTCCTACACACATGAGTGAGAAACGGTCCTATAGGATCATTTCTCTTCATGTATATATTGGATTTAGGTATGGTTGTCTTCTAGATAAGACCCATACTTTTAAGATCAACGTCAAAAAAAAGTTTTAGTAAGAAGTGTTTTGTTTTTTGGAGGCAAAATCATTTAGATATTTCTTTTAGAGATGAAGAGAGAGTTTGCTTTAATAAATAGATTTGTCTTATATTTGTTTTAACTAGTTATCATTTTGGTTATTTAGTAAGGGATATTTTAGGATATTTTATGACAAAGTTGTTATTTTTTAGTTATAAAAAGGAAATGCCGCATTTGTGAAGGGTAACGTGGGTAGGAGTTGAATTAGGTGGGAATAGGTAATAGTTGTTTGTAGTTATCTTCTTTTATTAGGTATCTTTAGTTTTGTAGATTTAGTTTTGTAGAATCAAAACTCCTTTAAAAAGAGAATGTAAGTTGTAATGGAGGAGAGGGAATTTTGATTGATAAAGAAAGTGTTTTTTTTTGGAGAGAGAGATACCTTTTGTGGGTGTTGTTTTTCTCTTGTGTTTTATGGGATCGTGATGTGATATCGTATCCGTCATTGCTGCTGAAAGGCCCGACGTCCGCCCTTTGCTGCTGAAAATCGACCTCACTATTATGCATGAGAAAGCCTCGGCCTCCGCCTCCGCCATTTGCTGTTGAAAATCAACGTTGCCATTGATGCTGAAAATGATTGACCTCGCCATTGCTGCTAAAAATCGGCCTCGCCATTGCTGCCGAAAATCATTGACCTCGCAATTGCTAATCAAAATCATTGACCTCGCCAATGCTGTTAAAAATCGACCTCCCCAATGCTCTCTTACCTCTTTCTCTCTAGAGCTTGTGCATGTGAGTGTATAGAAACCAATTCTCTTGATTTAGATTACAATGTAGGAATAAACAAGCCAATTCACCTTGAAAATTTTCAATATACTTTGAAAGTATAATATATAAAACAAATTACACCAAGGTCACTGTAACCATAGTGAGCTATTAACGTTCAAATATACTCATTTGAGAGGATACAACTCAATTGCGGTCCCTTGCATATAAACAAGATAAGTAAAAAAGGATACCATCAAACTAAACATGTATAATATAAATTTGAAAAATTACACTACTCAAACTTACAAAGCAAAATATATATCAATGAACTAATAAAAACTCATCACAACATGATCTCCATTATATTAATATACATATTCTTAAGTGTGCGAAGCAACATGACCAAGGGAAGCCAATCGGAGCTCTCGGGTGCTCGGTTTATGGCCTTGGGTCTTATCTATGTGCTATTTATTGGGCGACATGCGATGATATATCTCAAAATCGGATGAATTCATCATCTAATTAAGTGAGAAGCCAAACATCCACTGATACACACTTAGACATGAAAGGATTTGTAGAGATCTAGATATCAAATCGAGTGGAGAAATCATGGGAGAAAATCTGGATCTTAAAACACAAAACCGGTTCAATTGAGTTCACAATCTGGCATATAAAAATTCGGCATAGTCTCTCTTTGTAAAATCATCAATTCAAGGGATCAAGAAGAATGTTCAAGTGGCTGATATGTTCATAAAAATCTCAAAGAAATATCAATCGAAATATTCCAAAATCTAAGTAGGAAATTTCATAGAATACTATGTCAAAATGTGCATGGATGAAGCCTTTAACTCTATGGATAAAGAGGTATCAATAATCAATCAAGGGATCAATAATCTAATAATCAAGAGATAAAGAAATGCTGCTGTAATTGAGAATTTACAACATGAACAAAGGAAATCAATGAAAATACAATTGATCTTTTACTTAATTGTTGAAGACTTGGAGACTAGATCATCCATAGCTTGAATTTTGAGCTTTGGATCACTATTAATAGAGTGGAATGAAACCTTCAATTGATTTCTTTTCTCACCACAAGATCTTATATCTGCTTGATTTGAACCAGTTTTGGGGTTTAGGATTTTATATTTAGAGCTGAAAATAGATTTTCAAGCCATCCTAAGAATTCTTTATATCAAAATTATATTTATAATAAAATTTGGAGGTGCATATTAATTTGATTGTTTAAAGGTCGCAATCTTATACAAAACACACTCTTCGTATAAAGAGGGATTTTGGGCACCGGGCATGGAACATTTATTTGGTCCCATTACAAGTTATTCCGAAAGAAATAATGTAAAGTTCGACTTTTTTTATTCTGGTGCAGCAGAATTTGGAAACATAATAAAGTTTGAGATGAACTCGTCATGGAAAGCTTAATGTATGCATTGATTAAAACCCCTTTTGCTGACCGTCTCTCTTGTCATCCATTTCATCCCTCATCTGTCCATCTCATTACCAAAGCGACCTTTTTCTTTTTCCTTAACATAAATATATAATTTCATTGATGAATCCAAAAAGATCCCTATACTTGATTGGGGTGCAAATCACAAGACAACAAATTTCGGTTTCAAAAAGTTTGCTGCATTTTACTAGAAAAGTTACCTCGACTTCATTTCACTAGCAAAGTTACTTCATTTCTACTTGGCTGAGTTACTCGTGCTCGGGCCCTTTCTGAGCCCGAGTTGTCTTGAGTTTGACGTCCAACTTGAGAATCTTAAAAAAAAGAATTACAAAAATTATCAAAAATCCAGAAAAACCAAGAAATATAATTTTAACATCTTTATATATGTTTTCTATCATTTTTGGCAAAGATTGGAACTATTTTAGTGATGAAGACTTATTTTTGCTTTCCCATTGAAAATTTTTAAAAAATACCCCTGGTCACAACTCATTTTTTAAAATCTATTTTTTTGCTACCTTTTAACGTCATTTTTTAAAATCTATTTTTTTGCTACTTTTTAACCATAATTATTTGTGTTATGTTAAATTTTATTTTCAATATATTTTTTCTATTTTTTGGAATTTTTTATATATATTTTTAATAATTTTCAGGTGCTACGGTGCTCGGCCCTATTCAGGTGGAGTTACTCGGACTCGGGTGACTACTCGACTGGGGGTATGGACAAAATAGTTGGCTGGGGGTGTTATTCCAATGACTTATCATGTTGAAACCAAAGTCTAATCATGCATGTGACTCCATGTAAGTGCCAAAGGCATGCAAAATAAGTAGGAAATTGTGTGATTATGACTTAAAAATGGTACAAGTTATTTTTAAAAATCTTTTTGGAATGGTGATTATGTTATTATTAGAAAATCTTTTTAGAATGGTGTGATGACGACTTTAATTCTGCATTTCAATAGAATTTTGTAACAAAAAAAAAAGAAATGATAGTTTATAAGCAAGTGCTGGTAAAATGTTGGTAATACATTTCCCATATTTCTTCTAGACATAGCCAACTAGTAGCAATGTATTTCCCAGATTGCATCTAAATACTACCCAAGCAGTAACAATTCATTTGCAGTTAATGTATTACACAGTAATGTATTACACCAGTAATATATTTTACTGGCAACATATTTTCAAGTACCCAAACAACCCTTTAAGGTAGTATTTAATCTAATGTTAAAAAAAAAATATTAATGTTCAAATAAAAGGGTAGTGTTGAATCTCGTCATACCCGAAATCAAAGCTCACCGGATTTTATGATTTCCAATGCACCAATCGATCACATTGGCAACACCACCCCTTATAATTACTGTGTTTTGGGAGGGAACCATTGCTGTCCTTGTTTGATGTTACTAAATATTAACTCAGCCTTGGGAAGGACAAGAGAGCGATCCCATGCTCGTCACAAATTAAACATCCGATACTCACATGGTTAGGATTGCCCCTAGAACTTCTATCAAAGTTTAACTAATACTCACATGGTTAGGATTACCTCTAGAACTTCTATCAAAGTTTAACTGTTCAAAACTGTGGGGAGAGCGAAGCTGGAGTAAAATCTTGGCACAAAGATGAGCTACATGTTTGACTTCTACAAGCCTTTTCCTTGGGTACTCCTTTAGAATGGGCGCCAAAAGTATAACACCTTCAAGTGCCTTACCATTCCTTTTCTTCCAGAGAGAGAGTCCTAGGGCTGTGGCTACTTTATCTTCTCTTAAATCAAATAGAATGGATGCTGTTTGGACAGCACCACCTGCTAATGCATACAAACTGAATTTTGATGGAAGCACTTTTGAAAACCCAGAGCAACTGGTTTTGGTGGACTAATAAGAGAACATATGAGGCATGCTATTTGATCATATTTTGGCCCTTGTGGTCTTAATACAGTTTATAAAGCTGAAGCTAGAGGCATTTTGGAAGGCATTAAGCTCTTGTCAAGATTTGCAAGAGCAGAGATTATGGAAGGGGATTCAGCAAACATTATAGCTTGAAGTATAGGCAAAGCTAATGTTCTATGGAGGCTGACTATAACATTTCATGAGATATGAAATATTCTTAAAACAATAATCGTTGAAATCCACCATTGCCACCGGGAGGCTAATGCCGAAGCAGATTGTCTTGCTAAAGAAGAAATACACCAATCTTCGTTGGTGATTATTTCCTTCCAATGAGTCTGTATCTTGTAACTTATTTTCTTTTAATGAAAATTCTTTGGTAATGTTCAAAGAGAGAGAGAGAGAGAGAGAGATCCCGTGCCCCGCTGTTCCTTACCATCTCGAGCTGGAATGGGAGTAACAAGTCGATGTCGAAAGGCCAACACAATAAATAATGGAAAGGGATGGGAAAAGACCAAGATTAACATCTGTTTCCTCTCTTGATTTTCTTCACACTGCTGAGTATCACGGTTCGTAAGTATTCATGCACTGTTGAGCAAAGATTGGGATTGTGCTATTTCCAAGAGTATCAGTTGAGGGTTCGCACTGATTCAAAAAAAATGATTATCAGATGAAGGCAAAATGGCCCTTCTAGAAAAATGGATTGAATAGATGTTTGACGATATTTAAGAATGGGAGAGAGATTATATAAGGTTGACACCTTAAAATCTACAATTAAGGTGCACCTAAAAAATCAATAAAAGCAGTGTCCAGTAAAGACTTTGAAACAAATGAATTCCTACAGCCACATCAACATATCGTCAGACTTCTCACTGAAGTTAAAATATGAGAAGTTGATTTTGGTATGCTTTTCAACTTAATTTTGTTCTTTCCTTGGAGACTACAAGATCATCATCCCAATTTCGATGTTTGCAATGTCCAGCAGTGGAGCAATCACAACATATTGCCAAACTCCATGACTAGTATGCGACCAAAACAAGAAAAAAAGGTCATGATTAGTAGTTCATCTAAACTCACCTTCTATTTTTAAGTTCTCAACTTGAGAGCTCTAGAGATTTTTTTTATATTTATTTTTTGGGCACATGTACTATGCTCTTGCAAAAGCAAATTTTATGTGTTCCCTCCAGGAAAAGACCTACGCAGACGGTTTTTGATGACATGAAATTTTAGGATCCCCGTTAAAATCATCAGATGAGTAATTATAAAAAAAAAAAGGTTCAACAACAAGATATGAGACCATCCAAAAAACATTATATGTGTTCAATCTTATGGTGTGATTCTTTTTAAGCACTTCTATAGTGTGCAATCTGCCTGTATTTGTTCCATATTGGTTGCTAGGTTGAATAGGTTGCAGCCTCAAAATTTAGGGTCCTAGAACTACTCCTAGCTAGGGTTTTGGCAGAGGATGCCTATGTACAATTTGCTCTTACAATAACATATAATCTATTCGCTAAATGAATACATCCCTTGTGCACAAAACATGCAACATGAAAATAAATGTTCAGATATCCATATGTTCAAAGTTTGGAAGGTATTACCTTCCTATCCTTGAACTCCCATGTCTAAATTCTCAATATATGTTCCTGTAGTACCAACATGTTTTTGCCGTGTCAATAAGTGTGCCGAGTCATCATGGTTCCTGTAGTTAACATGGCTACCAACATGTTTTTGGCGCGTCAACAAGTGTGCCCAAGTCATCATGGTGCCGATACATGCACAAAAAATGGGTTTGGCAATGCCCCGATAGTAACATACGTATCCGATGTGTTTTGGGTGTGTCGACAAGAATGTCTGCTACCAAAACAAAAAAATAAAATGTGTGTCCAAGTTACATAACCAATAACCACTGGGGAAGTGCACATAGAAAAAATGAATTAATTGAAAGAGTAACATGGTTCGCAGTTCACAACAAATTGAATTTTACCAGAACGAAGCTCATTGTCCAATAGAATAAATAAATGTTTTCAGATACTCAAAATGGAAAAAAGAACCATATCATGTAGGTGGATGAGGGTTTTCTGGTGGCTGCTGTTCTTGGGGAGTTGATCCAAAGTCCATAGTTGGGTAAACACCAGGGGGTCTTTCACGGGGCTGGATGGACAACAATTGGGTCGAATCACCCACAGCATCAGCCCATCCATAATGAGGCTCAGCCCTTGCATCACATATTCAGAAGATATATCAGTATGACATAAAAGTACGACAACTCAAATTTCACCAATTTCTTAAGGCTTACTCGTAGTGGGTTTCTTCATCAACAACGATATCCCAGCTTTCTCCTGTCGTGCTTCTCCCATACTTATGGACTTTCCTAAATAAAATATATTAAATAGTGGTAAGACAGGCATTGCAGCAAAGTAGAGAATTACAAATAAACTTTAGTCCAATAAGAAGAAAAAAGGAGCAGCCAGAAAAAAGAAGCAACAAGTAGGGATTCAAAAACATACTATCAAAGGTAAATAAAAGCTATCAAAAGTAAGGTCAGAGATAGCAGGTTCACAATAAAGTGATGCAGCTTAAGAAGCCATAGACATTTATAATAGGTTGGTTTGAAAGGAGGAAGAACCAGACCTCCAGCAGAGCATGATCTTACAAGGTAAATGTGATTAATTCCAGGGCGATATTAAGAGATGACTACAGAATTTGACAAGAATCAGTAATTTCTTAAAAAGTGGCCAGAGCATTGGAAGCATCACTAAGGTGCTTATTGAAAGCATCCATTTTTGGTCATGATATAGATTCAGCAAAAGACAATCAATATCTGCGTTGGAGCATGCACATTTAGTCGATGTTGTGAATAATGGACCTAAAGGAGAGAGAGAGAGAGAGAGAGAGAGAGAGAGAAGCAGCTTAGACAATTGCTTACCAGGTGTGTACCCAAGTTTGTTGCACTGCAATACTAGACACAGCAAAAGAGCTGATTACCTATGTTGTTGGTTCACAACACTCTGCATCATCTAAGTTCTACTCAAAATGTTTGAGGCAGATATTGATTCAGCACTGTGATAGAGTGATAAGTTTACCAAATCCATCTGTATATTGATTCCTATTCCAATTTATTGTATTAAATTAAAGGGCTATGTTATGGTGCTCACACTATGGAATAATTTATCATTGTACTCGACAAAATTTGGATACATATATACCCTTGTTTTGTATACGGAGCTTAAGTAATGAAGTTTTGGTAATTAGGAGGGGTGTGACGTTATCTACATGGGGGTGACATCACCTATATGGAGCATTAAATGCTACTAGTGTGCTCTATGTGGGTGATGTCACACCCCATGTGGATGATGTCACACCCCTCCTAATGACCAAAAATGCCCTTATTAAAAAAATACGCTACATACAAAAACAAGGGTATAGAAGTATCCAAGATTGCCGAGTACAATGCTAAATTACTCCATAGTGAGAGCACCCTAACATAACCCTAAATTAAATTACTATTCTTAATAACGACTGACAATGTTCATTAACAAAATGGAATTACAGTCTTCAGAAAATGCAAATATTGAATAAATTAAAGTCATGTTCCCCAATATGGCTTGTAAACTAGATGAAAACATTCAGATAAGCTTAATAGTGTTACATAATTGATTTAATAATGCATTTTAAACACTGCCTCAAACAATAATATTCATATATACATAAGCCCAAAGAGAAGTACAGGGTAAGCTAAATTTGATATTTCAAACAAGCACCACATATTGATATTGACAAATAACAAGTGCAGCATAATCCCACTTACGTACCCATTTCCAAAATGTTCTTCACCCCAAGTCCTCGACCAACCTATCAAAGCGGAAAACAAGTTAACAAATAGAAAGACTCTTAGGTTATGTCTAATTTGTCGAGTCAAAATGCTATGTGTATGCTAATAGAAAAAATGAAGCCTTTTCCACTCCAAGCTTCTCTTAAGAAATCAAACCGAAGAAAACACCATATATCATGAAGAAATATGCCAAAGTTTTACTTTTAAAGTGTTCACTTTTGCATTGCTAAAGAAAGAGAGGAGTGCAAAAAATGTGCCACCCGCCATGCTGGTGAATGTATATGAAAACCCACTACACGGTCACCCAAAAAATGCTCTACAAGCAAAATTACAAATAGGCATTTAGAGCTCAAAAAGTTGCTCGAGATGAGGCGCCTTCCTTAGCAAGGGCGTCGGCTGTGTTGTTGGCCTCCCTCCAAATATGCCGAAATACTATGGAGATAGCTCTGCAGAGGTGAGAGATTTCGTCAAAGATGGAATAAGTCTCCAGGGAGGTGAAGAAGATCCAGAAGCCTAGGCTAAGGCGTTATGGGAGTTGCCTCGATAATTAAAGAGTTGCTCCACAAAGGGTCAAATCTGCGGAGGCCCACAAGAAGGGAAAGAGCTTTTGCAACAGTAGAGTTGCTAAGGTGAGGATAAGAAGAAGAAGAGGATGGTATTGCCGTTGGAGTCTTTGAAGATTCCTCCAATGCCGATTAGGCCAGGGTTTTCGAGAGAGCAGTCATAGAAGTTGAGCTTCACTAGACCCAGCTCGGGTGGTCTCCATAAGGATGACTAAGAGACCCTTGCTGGTTTAAGAGTCAACAGAGCTTTCCAGTTAAGGTGGAAGTCCAAAGGGGAAAGGTGCCAAAAAAGCTTGTGGTTTTTTGCCTAAAAGATGACCAGGGATGTCGCCTTGTGAAACAGTGCCTAGACAGTAGAAGATTCACTTATGAAAATCCAGCTATTTCGCTCCAGCCAAATCACCCAGAGAGTTGCTACTACCAAGGCAGCCAAAGGTAGATGCTCTGCTTGGTCCAGGGAGGTATAGAGGAGATGCGGAATGGAAGAAGGGTTCACCCTCACCCATCCAAAAATTTGGAGCAACAAACCCCAGAGGGCATGTGCAACTCAGCAATGCAGGAAAAGATGTGAATTGGTTTCCTCCTCCTCCAAGCATAAGGAGCATCTACTGGGTAGTTGGTGGCCCCTTCTTTGTTGCTAGTCAACTGTGAGGGCTCGTTCCGAGAAGAATATCCAACAAAAAAATTGGATTTTAGGGGGGGATGAGAGGGAACCACATGCTGGATACAAGAGAAGTGTTGTGCAGAAGCGACGAAGGTGGTTGGAGGGTTTTGTAGAAGGAGGCTCCCGAAAAAACTGCCTGAGGCATCAGGAGACCATATGGGTAGCCCAAAACCTTGAGGAAAAAGGAAGAAAGAATGAAGCATAAAGGAGAGAGCAAAGAAATTGGGGATCTCGGGGATCCAAGAGAGGCCTCTTAAAACAGGGATTCCAAACACTTTTGTCACCCAAAAGTTGGAAACTATTAGCCAATGAGCCCATAAGCAATGAAGTCCCTCAAAAAAGGTGGGGAAATCTATCTTTGAGAGGGGTATGGCCTATCCATGGGTGGAATTAAAAAGGATCCGAAGGACAAGGCTGGGGTGAAAGCAAAGGTTAAGGAGAAAGCAGGAAGGCAGCTAAGCATAAAGCGCCAAGCCCCTGAAAGGTGAGGGCCAGCTCTCACAGTGGGGAACCAATCATTATCAGCAACACGATACTTGAGGTGCATGACTGCCAACCAGAGATACTTGTCTTGGGTAGCAAAGTGCCACCGCCACTTGCTTAGGAGGGTTTGGTTGTTGAGCTTCAAGTTGCGTATGCCCAAGCCTCAAAGGGATTTGGGGGTGAAAATTTTGGCCCAAGAAATGAGGTGGTATTTGTTGTCCCCTTCACTAGACCATAGAAACTTACGCATGAGTTGCTCAAGGTGGTGAGCGACTAAGGTTGGCATTTGGAATAAGGACATATGTATGCTAGGGATGGTGGCAAGAGATGTTTTAATAAGGGTGAGGTGGCCAGTTAGGGAGAGTTATCTACCCTTCCACCCTGCAAGGCGAGGATCAAATTTATCGAGGATGCGACTCAACTGAGCGGCTTTGGGTTTGCCTATACAAAGGGGTAGGCCATGGTAGGTAGAGGGCAAGGCTTCGATCTTACACCCTAGATATCTGCAAGGGCAAGAAGGGTCTAGGGTTGGTGAGCAATCCCCATAAGCTTGGTTTTGTCCAAGTTTGCCCCGAAGCCAGTGCCAAATTCAAAACATTTAAGAGCTTCAGGTTATGGATTTGAGAGGGGCCCGCGTCACAAAACAGTAGGGGTGTCAACTGCGTATTGGAGGTGGAAAACTACCGGTCCACCCCTCTCCACCTCAAAACCTTTAAGAAGGCCAACACTATATAAACCCGAGAACGACTGGCTGAAAACTTCTATGGTGATGGAAAAAAGGCAAGGCACCAAAGGAGAGCCATTAATAAAAACAGATAAGTGAATATTTGAAATGCACCTGAAGATCCACCTCCTCCACCATAGGCCAAAACCCATCCTTTACATGGCTTGGTCAAGGATGGGCCAATCGACATGATCATAGGTGTTTTCCTAGTCGATTTTAGTTATGATCCCCGAACCTTGGAAAGGTGATGCGAATGGATGCATTCGTGCGCCACAAGGGCTCCATCTAGTATTTGTCGGTCCTTCACAAAGGCCCCTTGGGATGTGGATATGACCCAATCAAAGGTGGCTCTCAGCCTAGTCGCCAGGACCTTAGATAACAGTTTATAGGAGCTGTTGATGAAGCTTATGGGGCAAAAGTCCTTGAGTTCTTCCATGCCTTCGATCTTGAGGATCAAGGCCATGAAAGTTGCATTCATGGCCCAACAATCCCCCTGTCATGGAATTCGTTGAACAAGTCAAGGCTGTCGAGACGAAAGATATCCAAGAAGTGTTTGAAAAAAATCGCCGAGTAGTTATCTGGGCCTAGCTCCAGGTCCTGGGCTAGGTCCTTAAGGGACGTGAGGATTTCGTCTTACGAAAAGGGTAGATCAAGCCAGGTGACCAGGTTGCAAAGGGGGTGGGTGGGTGGGTGGGGTGGGGTGGGGTGGTTTGAAGGGAAGAGAGGACATGGGGGGTCTAAGTCCTGCTGGGGAGGAGAAAAGGTTCTTGAAGAAACCAGTAATGGTATCCTCGATTTGGGAGCGTTGGTCAAGAATGAAGTTATCGACTTTAATTTGGGAGATGAAGTCATAACGCCTTCTGCAATTGGCAATAATATGAAAGAAAGCGGTGTTAGAGTCTCCCAACTTAAGCAATTTGATTCTAGATCTATGCTACTAGTACATTTCTTCCTTGCAAAGGATGCCTTGGTACTCGAGCTTAGCTTGGCTCCTCTGAACTACTTCTGCAAAATTGAGGGGGCGAAGTTCTTCCTGAGAATCTAGGGAGTGAATGGTATGCAAGAAGGAAGCTTTTTGTGTCCTGAAGTTACCAAGGTTTTGGTGAGCCCAATCCTTGAGAAGGGGTTTGAAGAGTTGGAGCTTTCTTTGTATGTGGAAACCCACTCAACCCTGGATTTGGAGAGGTTGCGACTGTTTATTTAGATAGGACAAAGGAGTTGAAAGATGATTCTTCCAACTAGACCATCTCGAACCTAAATGGCTTGGGCTGCTAGAGGGCGGCTAGGGTGTCAAGGAGGATGGGGCATTGACCTGAAATGGGTTTGGGAAGAGCAAGGGAATGAAACCCCAAGAAAGAAGTGCCTCAATCAGCCGAGATGAGAAAGCGGTCAAGTTTGGAAAGGGTTGGGGAGGCCAAGTGGTCAGAACAAGGGAGATTGACCCCATGAAGAGGTAGGTAGAGCAGATAATGACATTGAAGTCACTTTCGATGCACCAAGCAGGAGTAAGGAGAGAGGCCATGTGGTCTAGTTCAGACCAAAAGTTCTCTCGAAGAGGGGAAGTTGGGGCCATATACATCTGAGAATTTCCACAGGTGCCCATCTGAGACTCTAGAAAGGATATCGGTTACAGAGTATACTCCTATATGGAAGAGGGAGAGAGAGTAGACCGAAGGGTCCCACACTATCCAAATCCCACCCAAGGCTCTGTGCGCCTCGAGAGAGGCCCACTGTTAAGGCCAGCAACCCCAAACTTGCATGATCAAAGCGAGGTCTGGGGAGGGAAGTTTGGTTTCCATAAGTGCTAAAAGGGTGGGTGAGTGTTTCCTTGTAGAGGTCAAGGACTGAGGAGCATTTGAAACCCTCGACGAGTCCCCTAATGTTCTAGGCCATGAGCATCAGTTGGAATGAGTGGATGGGGGGTGGGTCCTTCTCGATGAATGTCGAGAGGACTCAGGAGCAACAGTGTCCCTGGTTGGGGGGGGGGGGGGGTAGTTCGGTCATAGTTGATAGATCTCAACAAGTTTTGAAGTGGTGACCTTTGGAACTTACTCTCATTTTAGTATCAGCATCGGCCTTCAAGAAGGCACGGAGAGCGCCATGAAATCAGTAGAAGTTGAACCCCATGACTTTGAGAACCTGGTGAAGATTTCCTTGTGCTCTGTCAAAGACTTCCACAAAAGAAGAGTCCACCAAGGTAGGGATGGAGCTCGATTGGTCAAAGAGAAGGGAGAAAGGGGAGGAGAGATTGTTTATGGAGAGGGGAGTGGCTAGAAAGCCCAAGGGCTAGGAGACAGACCAGGGATATAGGACCCAAGGGGAGAACGAGGAAGAAGGGGGGAAAGGGGCCATGTCGAAAAAGAGGGGGATGGGAAAAGAGGGTCTGAGCTGTGCAGGGGCACAAAGGAAAGCGAGGAGGTAACAATATCTCCCGAGAGAGGCCATTGGGTAGCAGGTGGCCCAGTAGGGGAAAAGGTTTTTTTGGGGGGGGGGGTGGATGGGGCAGGAGAGAGGGGTGGAAGGGGGTGAGAAGGAAATGAGAGGTAGAGGGCTAGTAGAGGCTATAGAAAAGGGTGAGAAAGTAATGAGGGGAGATAGAGGGGTAGCAAAGGAGGGGTCGCTTTGAGAGGAAGAAAGGAATTGAACGAGTGGAGAGAGAGGAGATGAGGTCAGGGAAGCTAGTGAGCAGGGGAAGGGGGAATTTGCCTAGGCAAATGGACGGTGAAACGAAGACATGGGGCCACATGGAGGGACAGTGGAGGAGAGATCGAGAAGTCAGAGGAGCGAGAGGAAGGGAAGAAAAGATGGAGAGGTCCACCAGAAGGACTTGCACGTCATTATGAGGGAGGGGGGAGATGCCAGGTGTCCAAAGAGGGGGGCCTGATCCATGTGAATGAGGGGGTGTGTTTTGGGTACGAGTTGAGGTATTGGGAACGGTTAGGGGGTTTGAATTTGGCATGCGAATGGGGGAGGCACATGTCAAGGAGGAGTCCTAAGGATGGGGCGTGTCTCGTTTCACATCATTGTCGAGGACATCGAATGGGTAGGAGGACCAAACCACAAGAAGAGGGTGGGCATGCAGATCACAAGGATGACAATGCGTCGGGACCAATGTGGTCGAGTGAGCCTCCATCGATGGCAAGAAACCCTGGTCTAGAGGTTTGCAGCTTGGGCAGAAGGAGACGGGGAGGAGGGTGAAGGATGCACCAAGGAAGGCGAGAAGAACCGAGTTGATGGAGGAGAAGCTGGGGTCCATGCCAATTTGACGAGGAAGAAAAGGTTGTTGGTATCTAGCCACAAGGACGAGGGGATGCGAAGGTGATTAATTGTCTCGATGAGTAGCCGGGTAAAACCCAGAGGAAGAGAGTAAGTGGAGAGCCAGTGGACAGAGATCAACCCCCACAGAAATTCCCCAGGAGCTTGAAGACTTCCATACGACAAGCATGTAAAGGGATGTTGAAGACTCTCAGCCCGACGCATTGTTTAGAGAAGGCCCCTAGGTCTCTGCTCCATTTGGACAAAGAGAGGGTGGCCCCTTTGAAGGAGTGTTGGGTATGAAGGAGGCTGAGGAAGCCGCTTGAGCCGAAGAGAAGAGAAAAGAAGGGAGCCATTAGATAACTTGCGTCAGCTGACGTTGGTGTTGTCCCATAGTTCTTGTCCCCATTTCTCTATACCCTTGAGGTCGTCCCGAGGAAGGGAAAAGGAATCTACCAAAGAGCACTCCAGCGAGGTTTGGCAAAGGGAGAGAACAGTGAGAGAGGTGGCTGAGGTGGGGCTCAAGAGAGGGTTCGGATTGGCTGGCCAAGGAGTATGGAAAATAGGAGGAGAGGAGGGAAGGGAGGAGGAAGGAAGGGAAGCGGAAGAGGGTGGGGTTGGGAAGGAGGGAGGCAGCACAGGTGAATGTAGTTCTGGTAGATAGGAGGTAGAGGGGGAACGCTGGGTTGAGGGCCTCTAGGCTGAGAGACTCTCATAGTCATAGGGAAGGATATGATATAGACCTCAAAAACCTTTTTATCCAAAGAAATATGCAAAAGTTCGAGATGTAGTTTGGCATTTAACGCTTCCATTATAAATTAAAACTACAATACTTGGTTTGGTCATAGCTAGTGATTGCAATAGTGTGTTTTTGCATGCGCACAACAATTCTAGAGATACAAGTAATGTCTTCAGCCTTGGGCCTAAGATCAC
Source organism: Amborella trichopoda (assembly GCF_000471905.2). The sequence goes on along the minus strand of NW_006495273.1, from coordinate 4,986,776 downwards.
AAGGATCATGATGCTAGGGACCGAGGATACAGTGCTTGTTTTACATAGAACCAAAAACAGGTATCAGTTTTAATACATGCAGGCATCAAGTACTTCAGGACCAAAACTCACTTTGGCTAGACATGTATGTACAGGTACTTTTTAGAAAATTAATAAACATATATTATATAAAAGTTCCAAAAGACAATGAAAAGAGAACAATGGAAAATGTAGCAAATAACAATGACAACAAAAGTTGTGCTAAATAAAACTAGTATGTAGTTATATTTTGTTCTTTTTTTTATTTTTAAAATAATGCTTTTTAAGAGACACCATTAACCAAAAAAAAATAAAAAATTCAACGATAGTTTAGAAATAACACTTTATATATAGTGGCAGACCCTTCACTCTGTCCGTGAGAAGTTGGAGAATTCAAATCCCACAAGGGATACTCTTTATTATATAAAAAAATATGTTACTATGCATTTAAATAGTCAACCCATCCGGAGATGTCTCAAAAGAACTCCAAAACAGTTAAGACACATAAACATCATGTGTCGGTACTGGCAACATAGTCCTCACTTCTAGAGTGTGGCACACAAAGTGTAATTGCAATATAGCAACTACGCAACAAACTTAGTTCAAATGAGCTGTGAGTTATCATATAATTTGAGCCCATATAAACTTCTGCACTGCTGCCAGTTTGTAGAAAGAAAAGGCTACTAGTCCGGAATTCATGTAAGAGTGCATGGGAGGATGATTATTTTAGACAACCTTTTGCGAATAACCTAGTCAGCATTTATTGGAAGTTAAAAGGAGAAAATAACATCAATTTTATACTAGTTTTCCTACTTTCATGTTAGGAATTTACCCATTTAGCCCCAACACTGTCCACCTATGAATGATTAATGAATTAGTGTAACCAATTTTGTTACTATAAACATTCCATATTTGGAAAAAACTAGGTATTCCACCAGTTAATGATAGAATCCACACCAATGGAGTGCAATATTATCAATCTTACATAATATAATATAAGCACCTTAGAAAAATGCGAGTATTAGTTAATTTAAAAACTCAAGGATCCGAATGATAAAAGAGATTAACTTACGATCGCCACTGGGAGATACATGCCATGTCTCCCCTTGTCGGGCACCAATTCCAGAGAAGAACTTCTCTTCCCACTTGTCACCCCACTTGGTCCCAAGTTCTGTTTCAGCCCATTTATCAGTCCTACAAAACAAATGAGCATCATAGAAACCTTCAAACTGAGTAAGAATAAGTAGAAAATCAACAGAGAACAAATGCAAAAAAAAAAAAGGAAAAAAATGATCCACAAAGATTATTGCACGTGCATCATATTATGGACACATGAACACACTGAAACAGCATGAGAAAGGTACAAAGAATTTTGATGAATTTGAGATATTGGCTTCATTTGTTTATATATGGAAATGTATAAGATGCCAATGTACAAGTTGATCATATATCTTTTGGGCATTTTTTCATAATAGAAGATAATTTATTAATTCCCTATGAAAAAAAAAAATGCACATTACAATCATTCCAAAACATCAGAGATGACTCAATTACTTTTGAAAAATCAAGCCTTGATCATTTTTGTGATAGAGGCTATCTATTATGTCCAAAACTTCAACAGGATTGCAACGAATGTTCATGGAAGGGCTCCTAGAGATATAAAGAATTCCAGAGGGAACTACAGAAAATTATGTTCTGTGGTGATCCGGAGGTTGCAGAGGAACTTAAATCTCACCAAGAGGTTTCCAGATCCTAGTAGATTCTCCAAGTCACTAACAGGTCTTGGGAAGTCATGCAACTGAAACTCGCGTCATAGGTTGCAAGAATGCTAGTTCAATGTTTTCAATATTTTTATTTAAGCTTGTGGGATGTTATTGGAACTTCATAGGAATTGGCACTGCTTAATGTGTCAACTGCTGCTCAAAAGGTCTCACAATATCATCCAAGACCACTAGATAGTCTCTAGGTAATTACTGCAAAATACAACTATGTAGAAATAGCAGTGCCTAACGTTATAGGGGAGACTTACGACACTGGTCTTGTACTTCTTGCCCTTCAAAATCAAGTTGTCACTAATGTAGGCTTGTCCTGTATGTTATCTCACTTTTACTACAAAGAGGATCATGGTGAATCCATTGACAACCAACACCACTAAAAATTCCTTTTTTCACCAATCTAGTAAATCTGCCCCTCACTCATAAAAATGCTTACATCATTCTACCCTTGCTCCAGTAAAGCAGATACTATTCAACATTGGACAGCATTAAGACATCCTTGCTCTCATTACCTTATAAGAATTCTATAAGGAAAACATATCGAGAATTGCTTTGAGAGCCAAATTTTTGGCCTGGCCATCCATGAGACCACATGTTCCGATTGAGATTAAAAATGCTCAGGCTGACATATACTTTTTATCTTGTTTGTCACTGTTCGTGCAATTCTTTAGATCCAACATAGAAGCAGATCTTTATAATTTGATTAAAGAGGCGCACAACGACATGAAAAAGAATGATTAAAATGGATCTATGGATTCTTCTAACTGAAAAGACTGTTTACAACTCCATGAATATTACTGGAAGGTCAGGAGTTCTAACAAGACTCTTGGACAATAAGAATATAAGCAATAGAACAGGTATAGGCACATGCCACACGAATGAAATATTACATGCATGAAACCTCTCCCTAAAGCACATAAGCAGTTATCTAGAGTCAATGACTTGCCTAAAAAAAATTGTATCTCCTTTCCAATGGTCTTAGTCAAAATATCTGCAATAAAAAATTAAAATGAGAGGGTTTCATGGAAAATATCGCTTCATTTATTTCTTACTTAAGTTTACCAACTAAAACATGCATTCCTCTCATAGAAAACTTTATGCATTATGGGTGATCTGACATTATAGTTATCATTCTGGTACAATACTTGAGTTGTAGATTACACTCGTACAGGAGGGCTTGCAACGGAATTAGTTCAGTCAGCATGGCATCCATAGCAGATAATTAACTTTGGAGCTTCATATGATAATATGTTCTTTTCAATGAGATAGTTTTCCACTTATAACTGTTTGTGAGCCTTGACTTTGTTATGTGCATGTAGATCATCACAGTCACCCTTTAGCAAAATAGCTATTTAATAAATTCTAGGTGCCAGGCTTATTCACTAACAGGAATTCCATTCTCCAAGTTAGGGATTTAAACTTGTTAAAAAGGTATCCAAGATATCTAGTGTTATTCAAACTCATCATGAGGCTCCAGTTTTAAAAAACCGAGCATCATTCTAAAGGTTTGGGTGAAGCTCAGAATAATGAGCATCTTATTTCTGATAACATACATGGTAGAACCTTGTTACAAAACTTGCAAGTAATTACAAACTTAGATATAGAAAAAAGCAATAAGCATCAAGGATGGTTGGCCTGCCTAAAACTTGTACAGAGGCTCAATGTAATGAAAGCTTATAGGAAAGTGAATTTTGCAGATCCCCGTAAAAGTGCTTGTTGAAGATGGGGAAAAATTTTGAGGTGCACAATTAACTTGTTAATATGTTTGACATTTGGGAGGGGATCTTTTGTTACAATAGAACCAGAAGTGATGTGGATTATTCAAGAATCAAATTTTGGTCTAAAACTTCTATAGAGGCTCAATGTAATGAAAGCTTAGAGGAAAATGCATTTTGCAGATCCCCGTAAAAGTGCTAGTTCAAGATGGGAAAAAACTTTGAGGTGCACCATTAACTTGTTAATATGTTTGACATTTGGGAGATTCAGCAATGCACCACATTCATATTGCTGCAGTACATGATAAACACCTAAAATCACAAAGAAGGAATCAAACCCATAAAATAGTTGCAATGATATCATACGCATAATAACTAATGTTGTCACTGGGTCAAGTAATTCCATGGTGAACTGAGCAAGGGCATTCAATCTAAAATACATACAAAATCCAGCATAAACAATCAGACATTAAGAAGACCAGTAGACTCGGTATCGCAAAGAGATAGTAATAAGTACTGGATGTCAAACATAATAAAACCTATGAAAATATATTTGTCACAATTTAAAATTGGCAGGACAATACATGAAATGAGCACATTTTACTCGCAGTCAGATTCTCTCTATCGGTAGAAGTCAAATATTGTAGTTCACCAACTATTTGCTATATCAGTAGAATTGAATAGAAAACCTAGTGTCTTTCTAAGCAAAATACGTAAAATGATTGCTCTCTTTCCATTTATATTGGTAAAACCTGAATGCTTGCACTCTAACTTATGATATACGACAGCCAAAGAAAGGTTATCTTTTTGTAGGAACAGTCATATTTGATAGAGAAAGCAATTACAATACCAAGAAAGTCAATGGTAGGACCCTAATGGTGTTTCACAATGCTTTTAATAAGGGATTTCACCTATGGATGCTCACTAGGAATTAAGGATCGCTAATTGTGAAGATCATATCCAAAAAATCTCAGGTCATGTTGAAATAGTAGCCATGTGGCTCAAGTATGAAGCTAAAAGAATCAAATAATGCTAGACACCAAATATAGCTTTAAAGGGGGTCAAAACACGCAAGCGGGACATATGGAGTCATGAATCGTTCTAGCTGCAGAGCCAGACTTGTTTAGCTTGATAACAATATTAAATTTTTGTTGACACTTTTTTAATGGGTATTCACAAATCACAAGCATGCCGACAATTCACATAACATGGTAGAGTAATGCAATCTTCATTAGATATTTTGTACGTGGATAACTATGAGCGGAGAGGTTTATAATTCCCTCTCAATAACAATAGTTTGGAGGACTCAAGTTCTCAACCCATGGAGATGGGGTCCATTCAAAAGTGGCTATGGCAGCACAAGGACCTGAAGGGAAATAAAAAACTTAGTGGTAGGATTACACCTAGCATTACGAAGAAGTTTCTTGAAGACCAAGCAAATCAAAGTCGAGGAATGTTTTCTAAGTAGGGTACAAATATGTTTCCTTCACCTCAGAAGAATAACTTTTCCCAAATATGTCACTTTTCACCTCAGGACTTTTCATTTGATGGATTCTAATTGTGTATCGAAGATCCTTCAATCATCTACAAAGGCTATCTCTAGCGATTTTTGACAATTCATCAAACATTCGTATAGTCATACAAATTCTGACGAACTTCAGGAGTAACTAGGGTTACTAGCATTATTGCTTACTCGGTTCTCAAGTTAAGGCTCAAGGTTTAGTTTGTCTATAAACATATCACTAATTGTGATTGAGGATAGAATTTTTCATTAAAATTAATAGATCCTTTGAGTTTTAGACTAATAAAGCCCCATTAATGATTGTTGCACTCTCCCCCTTTTGAGAATAATTTCTTTCCCTATCCGACACTCACTGCATCACTTCTATTGAGAGTGGGAGCACAAACATTAGCTTTTGGCATACAGAGGAAGAGACAGAAATTGTGCATGGTACAATGCTGCCTCCTAAAAGTCCCTTATATTATGCTATTGTGTGGGTTAAACCAACATGCAAAGCCAGGCAACTGTTCCCATCTTAGAACATGTAAAGAAACTTCTAAATAGAGGCAACGGCTAAATTTGGTATTAAAAAAACAGGAGATTTCTTTTTAACAATGATTCCTTTTAACGATGATAAAGAAGATTACACCAAGGCGCTCTAAACGAAACATACCACTAAGATGTGGATAGTAGAGAGAGAGAGAGAATGAGAGAGAGAGAGAGGAGAGAGAGCGAGAGCGAGAGAGAGAGAGAGAGAGAGAGAGAGAGAGAGAGAGAGGAGG
>NW_006495273.1:4959769-4974831 GCF_000471905.2 Amborella trichopoda | reverse complement strand
TTCTCTCTCTCTCTCTCTCTCTCTCTCTCTCTCTCTCTCTCTCTCTCAAAGCACCCAAAGAAAAGAAAAGAAGGGCACACCCTTAGGGTTTGACACATAGAAGGGGGGCAAGGCCCACATAGAATGGGAAGAACAAAAATCCCATGTTTTGTGTGCATGCTCTCTGGTATTGAGTAAAGGGTTTGGCAATACTTCCCATTTGCTGAGATTCAAGAAACACCTAAATACCGTGCGTCATCGGTAGAGGAGACTTGGTGTGGGGTGTGCGGTGTGCGGTGTGTGGTGTGCAAAGTCCTTATAAGGTAATCTTTAGGGACATTGTCTTGTTCTTTGTTTTCTTATATTTTCTTGATCCCAATCTCATTTGTTGTAATCTTTAATTCTGTAATGAAGAGTTTTAAATGAGAATCCATAATTTGTTTTCTTGTCATTTGTTTGAGTTTTAATTGCAATATTTGGACATATATAAGTGTTCTAGCTAGTATCGCAAAAGAAAAATATTAAACTATATAGAGCGTGCTAGTTCACATCTTTCACTTTCAGGCAGAAGATTCGTTTTGTCGCCCATGAGCTTTTAGTTGGTGGCATATGCAGACTCCAAACTAGCTGCCAAGGGATTTGGCGCTCGACATCTGGATATTATATTTTCTTGCGATGCTCATTTCTTGGTGTAGAAAGAAAATTATTCTCAAAAGCCAGAAATAAATAGTACTATCTAAGCCCAGTGAATAATGTCCTTTGCCTCCTCTTAAGTTTTGTGGTTGTGTATGTTATTAGTTGACATCAAGGTGGACAACTCTTGACCGACAATTCTTTATAGTGACAACATCAGTACTATCAATATTGTAAAAATCCCAGAATTCAGGACAGATTCGTTGATGGCTTCTTTCTTTACCATCTATATCTACAAAGAAGTAGGTTGCAGAGTTGATTTAGGTTAGTTAACGAATTGCAACGTGACAATGTAGAACTCATCTGCCATAGTAAATGAGGGGGTGTTTATGTATGTATAAATAAAGAACCTCAGGTTTACTGTATATGAGAAAAACCCTTATATTGTATTTGATTCATTCAATTAAAGAACAGTTTCATTTTCTGATTTTCTGCTGCAACTCTCATGTAATGACATAATACCAAGATAAGAGTATTTCGCTAGAGGAAAAATTAGATCTCATTTGTGTCTAATTGTCTTCCAATAAGTTTCTCAGCACGTTAACAAGACCACTTGACGACTTCTATGTGCCCATTGGTCTGAGGATAGTAAACCTACTATAATGAGGTTGAGTTTCCAACCTTCTTCTGAATAGTGCATGTGATGTCATAAAATTTTTGTCTCAAACAAAAGTAAGTCCTATGAACCTTAACTGCACCTACAGCATGTATCACCAAAGATATATCAGTATTCAGTTATTTGGTTTTGTTTGTCTAAGCATTAGGTCTGGATCCCAAACCCCTTTAAAACGAAAAATCCTAGTCCTCTATCTACTCTACCCCTGTCCTCATCCTAAGGCGTGGTGCTCACAACCACATTCCTCCCCTTTCCACCCTTAGAATGACGCTTCCCACAATTCCTTACCCACTGTCAAACCTTGAAATGATTGGGATATATACTTTGCCAAATCTTGGACAAAGCATGGCAAAGTTAGCAGGATTCCTAATCCAAAAGTAACAGTGCTAAACGAAGGAAACTTTCGTAAAGATGGCTAGCAACACAATTTTCAAATATATAAAATACATTAGTCATACTTCTCACCTCCATTCGTCTTGGTGAAGAACTTCTTGCCACGTTTCCCACCATGAATCACCTTCAACATTTTTTCCCGATTTTTCAACACCTTTAAGGAGAAGAGAAATAGAATAGATTAATAAAAGAATGAAGCCAGAACAAAAAACAAATTGAAATGCTTGCATAAGAAACCTCTTGCAATATCCAATCAACATCAAATAATCTACATCAAGAAACAAGGCATGATAAAAACATGAATGAGACGTCTCTCTAGACTTTAAAGAGCAACACCACTATGAAATCTAAGGTAAGAATGTGCTCATGTGCATCACATAATTTCCTCACCTATAAACACAAAGGAATAATCAAAATCAATTTTTCCTTTATGTTCTAGTTTCAAAACTATTAGTAGCTTTAGTACTAGATGCACAAGTACCCCCAATCATGTTAAAAAATGCAAAAAGTACCAAAAAAATACAACCATAAGATCTTTTTCTCACCAGGTCCATATTTCCATGTCATGCGGAATCAGACATCGCATACATGTCTAACAACCATACAGTTAAACCCACACTTATGTCCAGACAACATAGATTTTTGAGGCATAGTTGTGAGCAAGAGAGGGAACAAGAGCAGGAAATCATTGCTTGCTAGAAGCTCCCCAATCCCTCGTCGGGACACTCGTAAAATAAATATTAAAAAAAAAAAATCTTGAAACTCAGAATTTATTTCATAGAGTTTATTAGCTGGTCATGTCGTTCCCAAGCTTGGATAAAGGAGGAGGGTTGTGTTAGGTAGGGGATCTAGTATAAAACTTTACAACATCTTTTCACAAATCGTGAACCCGAATGGTGGAACAGGATTCGTATAGCCAACTCCAACTAATTGGGATAAGGCTGGGATGATGATGATGACGACGATGTATTTTTTTAGGTTCTGAAACAAAAGGAGAGATTAGGCTCTCCCTTAACAACTTTAGTAAAAAGAGCTCCAAAGAAAATACGAAAGGCATTCCCTAAAGAATGGGAACAAGTTCGGGATCCTAAATCATGTAATTGTATTCCTTAGCTAGAGCGCCACCACCATATATATAAATTTGCTTTAACCGTGTTTTGAGGACCAAGATGATGGAGTAGCACTAAAGGTTCCACTGAGTCTTGCCTCAAGTTAAACCCATCAAACATCTCCAACACTTTCAACTTGACCAGCCCTAAATTTTCGTAGAATAAGGTGAGATAAAACGATCAAGTAGGGGTGTCTATTCCTATCAAATCACATATTTCTCATATATAAGGCAGTATGTTCAGACACCCAAGGCATTGAATATGGTGTGAAATGCTTATTGACTCAATATGTATAGTATATTGTTCACGTAATTTGCCTGCCCATCTTTTAGAACTAGACCAATTAGTTTGTTTGGAAACAGATTGGGCAAGCTGTCCAGACATATATGTTGAAAGTGTAGTAGTAAGTTACCAACATAAATGAAATATCTTGTTTTAATAGGAATATAGGATTATATGTGAGTTACTTACTTAAACGAGGGCATTCTTGCAATTTTTTCATATCAATACAATAAATATATGTGTTGTTTGATCACTTAGGGGCCACTTGGGTACCTGGAAATCTATTATGTGACAATAGATTACAAGGAAATATGGCATTTCCACTGTTTAGGTATACTTAGGAAATGGAAAGAGATTACGCGAGATTTCCCCAAAAATCAGGAAATCCATTACGCACGGTGATAGGTGAAAAATCTATTACGAGAGTGACGGGTAATTTTGGGAAATCTTTCACGTGCATTTTTGCCTACCCTATCCCTAATTAAAAAAATCTTCTAAGCCCTCTCTCTTCATCTCTTCATAATACCCTATCCCTAATTAAAAAAAATTTCTAAGCCCTCTCTCTTCATCTCTTCATAATAACTAGGTGATCCCTCCCTTTCTAAGCTTGTCCCCTTATTTGAAGGCATCCCTATCCCTAATTAAAAAAATCTTCTAAGCCCTCTCTCTTCATCTCTTCTCTTCTCTTCATAATAACTAGGTGATCCCTCCCTTTTTAAGCTTGGTCCCTTATCTGAAGGCATCAGTTGTCATATAAAAACAAAAATAATAAAAATAAAAATCAATAATCAATGATAAATTACACAACACAATCATAATAAAAAAATTTACACAACATAATGTGATCCCTCCCTTTTTAAGCTCGTCCCCTCATTTGAGGGCATCAGCGTCATATAAAAACAAAAATAATAAAAATAAAAATCAATCAATAATCAATGATAAATTACACAACACAATCATAATAAAAATTTTCACACAACATAATCCTCATAAGAGACTACTAAAATCTCAATTGAAATAACATACCTCTTTAGTCTCCTCCAATACCTCAAAATTTTATACTGCAATTACCAAACCTTTTAGTTTACTAATCAAACTTCTTTCCATTTTTTAACTTGTACCCTACAGATTTTGAATTTAGTATCATAAATTTATTGTTTATTTGAAATTATATAGAGAGACATTTGAAAGACTTCTATAAAAAAATAAATAAAACTAAGCCTTATCATAATAAAATCATGTTATTCCAATCATATTGTTCCAATGACTTATCATGTTGAGACCAATGTCATGTTAGAAAGCATGTGATTGCATATAAGTGCCAAAGGCACTTAAAATAAGTAGGAAATAGCGTCATGGCTGTAAAATGGTACAAGTTATTATTAGAAAATCTTTTTGGAATGGTGATAATGTTATTATTAAAAATCTTTTTGGAATGGTGTGATGATGCTATTAATTCAGTATTTTAGTGGAATTTTGTGTCAAAAAAGAAAGAAATGATAATTCTGCATTTTAGTGGAATTTTGTGACGAAAAAGAAAGAAAGGATAGTTTATAGGCACATGCTGGTAAAATGTTAGTAATACATTTCCTATATTTCTTCCAGACATAGCCAAACAACAACAATGTATTTCCCAGGTGACATCTAAATACTACCCAAACAGTAACAATCCATTTACAAGTAATGTATTACGCCAGTAATATAATTCACATACAATATATTTCAAGGTATCCAAACAGCCCCTTAGGGGAATCAAACAACTATTTTCTCTTCTTTTCCTCTCATACACCTCTCCTCTCGTGCACCTTTGTCCTTCCTTTCTCTCTACATCTTCTTTCTCCTCTCTCATATACTCATCTCGTACTTGCTCACTGACATAAAAGGAAATTGAAATTTTCTAGGATTCACTCCATTTGATTTTTCAGGAAAGGTGCCATTTTTTTAGAGTTTGTCCCAAAACATAGGGTTCTTCTTGATCCATTGGTGGGTGATCTGATGATTGACCAGGTCACATAAATTTTCTCTTCTTATGAGAAATCTTAAACAGATCTATCAAGTCTTATTTTGTGCGGATTGATAACAACTATTTGATGTGTATCAGATGGTCAAACCTGGAGTCACTTTGTGCCTGATGTTTTTGCTAGTTGTTTGATGTGTATCGAATAGCTTTACAGCCACTTTACCTCTGAAACTTGCAGCCACAATTGTATCATCAATTGGATAATGCACTGTGCAGTGCTTTTGGTGTTTACAATGAGTACTTAGAGGTAAATGTGAGGGTGTATTCAAATTTCAGCAGTAATGGCTACCTGTTTATTGCATTGAACTAGTAACAATATCGCAGCAAACATTAAGTACACAATACTCTTAATCACTGCTGTTAGATTTGATTGCTCAAACTGACTGGACTGGCCCCGAAGTGTAAGGTTATCCTTAACAGTAGAAAAATGTTGGGTTGTATTCATGGTTGTATAGTGAAACTAGACAGAACGGACCCATCTTATGCAGATTGACGAGCCAATGATATTATTGTTATGAATTGGATTTTAAGTTCTACGCAACCAAACTTGAGTAGAACATTTATTAATTGTAGCACTTCTAGAAATTAGGGAACAAAGATGGTTGAAGGCTACCCACAAAAGAAAAAATATCATAAAAATTCTGTGAGTTGGAGCAACAATCAGTGAATGAAACAAAATGATTTATCAGTTGGTTACTATTACGCTGCCGTACAGGTTTTTGGAATGAACCGGATCACTACCCACCTATAAGTTGCTCTCATTGTGCAAAAAAAGCACAGAAAAGGGTGGAAGAAAAGAAGATATTGAAGTTTTAGCGGGGGCTTAATCCTGAATATGAGAATATCACAAATAATATTCTAAGTGGCAAAACTCTACCATCACTTGGAATGGCATTTCCTCTTCTCCAACAGGAAGAAACTCTCCAAAAACCTATGGATGTATCCATTGGTGAATCTAGAAGATCTGCCCTAATATCCAATTCTTTTAATAATTGAAGTGGTGGTCCTCCTAGTCATTGAGGTGGCAATTGTATTGGTGATCACAGGAGCCTCACATCTAATGAAAAGGATAAGCCAAAATGTACCCAAATAGAAAATTCCGACTCAAAAAGGAAACATGTTAGGATGTCATTAGAAGCCTTAAGTACATTATAACTAGAGCTTATGCACCTGCGCTTGTCATATTGTGTCAACAAGATGTCTGACTATACATCTTCTGTACCTGAAGATGAATTGGAGACAGTTTCCAAGTGAGAGCTTCTTGATCTTAAGCAGCGGGCCTTCACCCGTGATGAGCCATCTTCTTCGCTAAGCCAAATATTGCCCAATCAGACACATCAGCATTTGCAGACCATGTTTGCATGACTCCTCGAGCTCCTTGATCATTGATTCAGGAGCCATGAACATGTGACTAGTATGTCCAATCTCTTTTCTACTTATGTTGCTTGTTTTTTTTTTGAGAAAGGTTGACATTGTATTACTGAGTAAGAAGTGTACAATAGAGAGGAAGCCAAGTTCACCCCCTAAGGGGTGGACTGGAAAAATACAGTCAGTGTATCATATACATAAAGGGCTTATCAGACCGCCCAATGTAATTGTTATACATGAAGCTTTCAAAAAATACAAAAAATGAGGAGGCCTAGAGGGGCCAGGTGATGTGCTATGGAAGCGAGCTGAGCCATAGGTCGTGCAAGAAAGGAGACGACCCCTGCTTGATCTTGTAATTGCCTATTAGTTCCCTCTTTCGCCAAGTGATCCGCGTAGCTTGTTCTAACCAAAAGTCTGAGAAGATTACCAATTAAAGGAAAGGTGACTATTCCAGTAATTTCCTCCTTGGATCTATTGTATGCTATGCATGTTCCGAAGGTGTCTAATAATCTTGTATCTGGCAGTAATCTTACAAAAACTTTGAATTGTTGTGTGAACTTTTCATGTCTTATTGTGTCTTTTAGGACTTGACAACAAAGAAGACATTTAGGCGTGGTCGTGAGCATGGAGGTTTGCTCCTTCTAGCGGAACCACAACCAGCTCCAACAAAAACTCAAACCACTGTCATATCCTACATTCTTAATAAAGAAAGAATGAACTCAAACCAATGTCATGTCCTTAATTTCCAAAAAGTACGTCTATTCGTCATACACCCATCGTGGACATGCTCCTCTTTCCATATTGCACTTTTTGTTCCCTAAGAATTTTTCATCGTTGGGTCAAGATCAATTACAATGCGAGATTTGTCAGTCATCAAAACATTGTAGAAGTCCATTTCCTATTAATAAAAAAATTGTGACAGTCCCTTCTCAGTTATGCATTCTGAAGTATAAGGACCCTCCCCAATTGTTTCAATTTTTTCATATAGTTGTTGCTTTTGTAGATGATGCACTAGTTTGACCACACTTTATCTAATGAAACATAAGTATGAAATTGCAAATCTCTTTCAAGTCTACCATAACATGGTCAGAACACAATACAGTGCAATATCAAAGTTCTCCGTTTTGATCATTGTGGCGAATATGTTTCTAATCATCTCAGAGATAATTTGAGGGATCAAGGTAAAGAATTCCAAACAACATGTCCTCATAGTCAGCACAACAGAAAAAACAAACTCGTTGCAAGTTACCCGATCCCTCTTGCTCGGAATGAAAGTTCCAAACAAAATTGGTTTGCAGTTGTCCTTATTGTTGCCTTCTAGAATAATCGTATGCCAAGACAAGTCTCCTGTCCAAACTCTTCTCCCTATCCAAACCATTCTCCCTAATTCCCCTTCATTTCCCATACCTCAAAGTTTTTGGTTGGGTATGCTTTGTTCATGTTTTAGGTCCTAAAAGAGACAAACTTGATATGTAGCCATTGAGTGTGTTTTCTTAAGATATGCAGCCCATTAACAGGGTTTCAAATGCTATGATCCCCTTCATAAAGCTCACTATGCCTCAATAGATATTGCCTTCTTTGAGTCCATTACATATTTCTCCTCTAGTGGACAGCAATGTTCACATGAGGGAAGTCAACAGTCTTAGAGAAAAAAAAAAATCCTCACTTGAGGGGGGAGAACATTAGACATGAAGAAAACAATCCAGCACCATTGACCCTACCAATTTCAACCACCATCATTTTTGAAATTTCCCAAAATGAAGATTGGAAATGCTCCAATAGCACCCAAGGAAAGGGGTTGAATATGCACTTCAAAGAAAGAAGTTAGTATGACCTTAAGTCAGACGATCATTAGTCGCTTGTCAACTTAGAACTAGGTCCTAACCTTAACTCAGAAAATCCTACTATTTCCTCAAAACCTCGCAGTTCAACTTTGGTGTTTGACCTTGACTTACCTATTGCAGTATTGCTAAAGTAAGTGTACCTACACTCAATATCCTATAGGAAACGTTGTTTCTTATAATGCCTTGTCACCTTCTTATCGTGCTCCCTATCATCTCTGTCTATTGTTAACATTCCATCCTATGTGGGAGAAGCAATATCACAACCGCAATGGAAGGCTAAGATGTGGGACAAAACGCAAGCTCAGGAAAAAAAAATACTTAGGAACTCTTCAAACTTCCTAAAAGAAAGAAGGTGGTAGGATGCAAATGGGTGTTTACAGTGACTGATGGCACTATTGAAAGATACTAGGCCAGATATGTTGCAAAATACTTTATAGTGTTAGAATCATTCTCAAATCTTAGTATGTACATCAGCTAGATGTGAAAAAATGTCTTTTCTCGGCGGAAATCTTCATAAGGAAGTGTATATGGCCATGTTTCCCAGTTTTCAGCCTCAAGGGAGATAAAAGACATGTGCAAATTGGAAAGGGCAATATATGGACTTAAACAAGCGCCAAGAGCCTCCTTTGAAAAATTCAATGAACCCTTGCTTAAAGTTGGTATCAAAAGTACTCAAACTGATGAGAAAACACAAGAGCTGGAACTACAGCACTCATAATGCATGTCTATGATACTATAGTAACAGGGGACAGCTTAGCAAACATTAAAGATCTCAAATGACATCCGAGTAAAGTGTTTGACATGGAAGATTTGAGTCATCTCAGTCAATTTCTAGGTATTGAAGTGGCAAACTCAAACAAGATCATTATTTCTTGGTGGAAGTATGTGTTAGACCTGTTACAACAAACCCAAAATGTTGGGAGCAAAACCGATGAATACTCCTATGGAAACCAATCATAGACTTCATGCACAATTCGAGTTACCAAAGGACCCTTGTCAATATCATATGTTAGATATAACTCATGAAGTTAGTGTAGAGTTAGTCAGTTCATGCATGCCCCACAAAAACCACATTAGATGTTGCCTTGCATATCCTAAAGTATCTCAAGTCATCTCCAAGGAGAGGTTTTTGTTCACTAATCATGGTCATATGAGTGATGCGATCTACAATGATGCCAGTTGGGCTAGTTCACAACCTTATAGAAGGCCAACTGTAGGTTATTGAACCTTTGTTGGAGGTAATCTGGTTTCATAGAATTAAAATTTGCAATTGGGTGGTCTGGCCAAGCTCTGAAAAAATAGGGCTTGGGCTAGAAAATGTGGCTGAGGGCTAGGCCAAGGCTGCGTCAGGCCTAGCCAGAGCGACGATAGGGCTGACACAGCCAAGGTCCTTTTTCCCCTTATTTTCTATCTTTTCTCTTTAGGTTCGTTTGGCCTGACCTAGCCTAGAGAACCCAGGGCCAGCCTACGACTAGGGATTCTTCGGCCTGGTCAGGACGAGGACAGGCTTATGCACGTAGTGAGAGTGCTTATTGAAGGTTTAGTCATCATTATATTGTATCTAAGTCTCTAAGGACATTTTTGTCCTTTTTCTTCTAAAAGGATATTCTTGTACAAGTAAATTTTTTATAAGTAATATGAATATATGAGAGGTGTTGGTGGTCAAAATGACCTAATGTCACCTTCTCTCTTTCTTCCTCTCCCAACATTCTTACTTCGTCACTCTCTCTTCTCATTGAGTACTTATTATCTCTTCATCTTTTTTCTCCCTTTCCTCCTCCTTTCATTAGTTAATGCTATATTTTTAACTTGGTATCAAACCTAGAAGCTTTGTAGGTTTTTTGAAACCCTAAAGATCTGATTTGGCCGTGCAAAGGTCTCCTAAAGTTCTACGGCTAGAAAACCTAAATCGAAAGAAGAAAAGGGGGTATGAAACCCTAGATTTGAGGAAAGGTATAGAATTAGAAAAAAAAAAAAGTTTCACGGTTGTTTCCTCAAATTTTTGATGTTATAAACCCTAGATATGGTTGTCATGGATCTATGATATTAAAGTTTGTTGTAGGACCACTTATATGGATCAAATCATCGTCTATGAGTTGTGAAACTAAGTGTTTTTTTAGATCACTTGTATGGATGATCTCGGTTCCCTATTCACAATATTTTTGAGTGGCTGGTTGTGTTGATTAGTGCATATTGTTTTTGTCTTTCTGGCTGCATTGTGGCCAATATGTCTAGTTTGAGTGATTCAAGTCACTCTTCCACCTTCACTAGTACTCCTGGTGTTCCTCCCATAGGATATCCATGGAGATAACCCTGGAATGCAGATTTCTAATGTCAAACTCGATGAAAATAACTATTTAGAGTGGTCACAATATACTAAAATGCTCATCAGTGGAAGGGGAAAGTTGGAGTATATCAGTACTAAAGATTACTGAGCCCGAAGAAACAGATCCAATACATAAGACGTGGGAAATTGAAAACCGTACTGTTATGTCTTGCTTGTTACACTCCATGCAGTTAATGATTAGTAGGAATTCTTTGTTTCTTCAAACTGCAAAAGAGATTTGGGACTCTTTGTATCAAACTTAATCTCAAAGCAGCAAGGTACTAAGGCAGGATATTGGTAATCTTTGAGAAAGGGAGAAGTCTCTCGCTGAATATTTTTCCTTACTCCATAGTATGTGGGAGGAGCTAGACCACTATCAGATTTTTAAACCATCCAGTAAGGAAAATGGTAAAAAATGCAAAGAGGTTGTGGAACAAAATTGTATTTTTGAGTTTTTGGCAAGTTTGAACCCAGAGTTTGAATTAGCCATGGTTCATATACTCAGTAGGGATACCCTTCTGTCACTTAACCAGGTTTGTTCGTTTGTTCAAAGTGAAGAGTATAGAGAAATGTCATATTGCCTAGCCAAGGAGTTGATCGATCTGCTCTTACTCCAGCCTCCTTTCCTCCTAGAAAAAATAAAGGGGATGGGAATAAAAAATTTGGAAAAAGAGGGCATAACAAGGTGATAAAAGTAATCTGAAATGTGACCATTGGGTAGAACTAGTTATCTCGAAATTGGGATCTAGTTGGGTGTCCTACTAAATTCAATTATCAAGGTCAGTTTAATGCTCATAATGCTTCAACCACTAGGATTTCAGCTGCTGATAGTACAGATCAGCCATCACAATCCCCACTGTCTACTTCGAAGGAGATGTTACCAATCCCTAAAGAAGAAATTAAAAGCCTTTGCAGGTTGTTTGCACCATTCGAAGACCCATCTACAGCCTCTAATTCATCCTTTGCACACTAAGGTACTCATGCTTCTGCGAATCATGTCTCACTTCATCTGGACAATCCTAGATTATTGATTCAGAAGCATCAGACCACATGACCGATATGTCTCCCTTATGTTCTTTTTATTCCCTTTGTCCTAGTAGAGACCAGTGGTTTAAAAAACGGATCGGTGCCCGGATCGGACATCCCAAAAACCCATCCAGATCGGTGAATTGGCGAATCGGATCAAGAATCAGCCAAATCGGTCAGATTCGACAATAAAAAATCAAAAACAAATTATTAAAAATCATTATAAATGTCGATTTTTAGGAATCCAATAAGAAATGGGGGTACTACATTATTAACTTTCATTTTTTTTCATCAATATGCGAATATTGAGATGTTCTTTCCCTGTATGAACTTATATTAAACATTAAATTTACATCATACAAAAGAAGAATCATAGAATTATCATGGATGAAGTATATAATCATACAAGGACTACAATAAAGAACGGATTAAATCGATAAAAAAATGACTACCAAAATCTCAAATCGGCTGAAAACCCTAATTCGCTAAATAAAACCCAAATTATTACAACCTCACTAACTATAATCCAAAATTATTACAACTTAACTAACTATAATATTATACACTGAAATTGAAATTGTTGGTTTACATTTTATAATTATTTTACTATACAAATAATAACAAATCCAAAATATCTACAATATCATCTAATTTAAAATATATTATTGACAAAATATCTTATAATATCATCTAATTTAAAATATATTATTGACAACTGTAAGAAAAAATAGTATATTACATAATTTATAATGCAAATAAAATTAATAAATAAAATATAAGATTTCGTTATCAATGTAGAAATTATTAGAATGCGTACCAATTTTCAAAATAATACTTTAATTTTTCAAAAATCTAATATTTTAGGTTTCTAGAATAAATTTAGTGGAAGAGATTGTTAGTAGAGAGAGAGAGATTTCAAATGGCCTCATTGTATGAACCATATCTTTACATTAATATTCCCAAATTCATGTTAAAGACCACCATGTTATAAAAATAAAAAATATAATTAGATCATTTATTCATAGGTAAAAAAAAATCTAACAATAGGCATTCATAGATGAGAGAGAGAAAAAGAGCTAACATGCTCCAAACCTATATTGTATTATCTTTACATATCTAATTTAAGCTTACAATAATCGTAGCTCAAATGCATTTATTTTTTTTGACAAGAAAACTAAGAACATGGTGATAACCAACAACAACACAGACCCACAATAAAAGCCTATAAGCCTATATTGTATTACTTTTTAATCACAATAAGTACCATGCTCAACTCCCACATGGAAAAAATGAAAGAAGTTTGACGTGAATAAAACCTTCCTTAGTACCACACACGTTTGCGTGCTTGAAAAGCATGATGAAGCATGAGGCAGTGTGCTTAAGGACACGTGGCGCTAGGGACCCATGGCTGATGGAGGCACACGTGGCCATGTGATTGTTTTCATTTTTAAAGAAAATGACAAAAATGCCCTCGACACGGCCGGATCCCGTTTAATAGCTGGATCCGAAACGGCCCAGCCGATACCCGATCCGGATCGCCCTGTTCTAGATCGGATCGGTGTTTTTTTGAACTGGTAGAGACAAAATCAAGATTGCTGATGAGTTTTTTTCAACAATTTCTGGAAAAGGAATTGTGAATGTTTCTCCCAATATGACATTGCCAGCACTACTCCATGTTCCCCGCTTTACTCCAAACTTAATGTTTGTTAGTAATATTACCAAAAGTTTGGATTGTAATGTGACTTTCTTTCCTTCCCATTGTGTCTTTCAGGGTTTGAATACAAGAAAGACAATTGGCAGTGGTCATGAAGCAGGTGATCTTTACATTATTGACTCGGCAACAACTATCCCTCAAGCCCTACAGTCCAGTTCAAGTGTTAATAAAAATTGGATTTGGCAATGGCATCTCCGACTTGGTGATTTGTCTTTTCAGCCTTTAAAAGATGTCTCCTGAGTTGTTTACAATGTGACGTCTGTCAACTGTCCAAAGAGTTGTAGAAACTCCTATTTACCTAGTAATAATAAAAGCAAAGTACCTTTTGCTATTGTTCATTCTAATGTTTAGGGTCCTTCTCTTGTTACATCTTTTCTTGGTTATCAGTTTGTGAATGCTTACTCTCTATGTACCTAGATCTACCTTATGAAAGCAAAAGACAAAGTTCCAAATATCTTCAAAGTCTTCATAAAATAATTATCATGTAATTTGATACTAAAATTAAGGTACTTCAATCTAGGAAATATTGTAATGGAGAGTTACAGTGCTACTTGGAAAAGTATGGGATAGAACATCAAAATTCCTTCACCTATGCACCACAACAACATGGTGTGACCGAAAGAAAGAATACACATTTTAGAAGTGGCCCGCGCTCTTCTCTTGAGTATAAATGTATTCTTTGGGTGTGTTTGCTTTGCTCATGTTCTACGTCTATACCTTACACAATCGGATCACAAATCAAGTGGAGAATAGTGTGAAAGAGAAGTTCTTTGTTCCTCTTCCTATCTCTATTGTTTCTGAATCTGGAACCTAGGATGACAATGGGGGGCATCTTCATGGTGCTGAAAAGAAGGAACTTAAATTCTATACTTGATAGTAACAGAAGAACTTCGAGATCACTACAGCTAACAGCCCTTCATGCCAATTGTATTCCTCCAATCCAGGTAACACTCCCAATCCCTAATGTGATGATTCCAATCTACCTATTGTTGTCCATAAAAGTAAAAGAAGTTGCACAACACACCCAATTAGCAACTTTGGTTCCTATGAGCCCTTATCTCCTTCTTATTGTGCCTTTGTCATCTATGCCTCATATTTCTATTCTTTCTAATGTTACAGAAGCCTTGGCTCACCTCTAGTGGAAAGAGGCAATGTGCGAAGAGATGAAGCTCGTAATGAAGAATTGTGCTTAGGACCTGGTAGATCATCCTAATGAGAAGAAAATGGTTGGTTACAAATGGGTTTATACCAATGGTTTATAAAGCGGATCGATGACCAGGATCGAGCACCTCAAAAACCAATCCGGATCGGCGAATCGGCGATCCGATCGGCGAATCGGCGATCCGGATCGAGAATCGGCTGAATCGGTTGGATTAAAGCTTCAAAAAAATCCAAAAAAATTATTAAAATTCATTATAAATATTGTTTTTTAAGAATCCAATAAGAAATGAGGGTACTACATTATTAACTTTCATTGTTTTCATCAATTTATGAATATTGAGATGTTCTTTCCCTGTATGAACTTATGTTGACCATTAAAATTTACATCACACAAAATAAATCATAGAATTATCATGGATTAAGTATATAATCATATATGGACTATAATAAAGAGTTGACTAAATCGATGAAAAACTGGCCACTAAAATCTCGAATTGGCAGAAAACCTTAATCCGCTAAAAAAACCCAAAT
>NW_006495273.1:4927940-4959283 GCF_000471905.2 Amborella trichopoda | reverse complement strand
ATTTATAATACAAAAATTAATAAATAAAATAAAAGATTTGGTCATCAATGTAGAAATTATTAGAATGCGTATCAATTTTCTTTAATTTTTTAGGTTTCTAGAATAAATTAGTGGAAGAGATTGTTAGTAGAAAGAAAGAGATTGCAAATGGCGTCATTGTATGAATCCTCTCTTTAAATTAATATTACTAAATTTATGTTAAAGACCATCATGTTATAAAAATAAAAAATATAATTAGACCATTTATTCCTAGGTTGTATTAAGAAATACCTTTTATTTTTTTGACAAGAAATACTTATTGTGTTATCTTTTTTTTTTTTTTAACAAGAAAAATATGATACTTGTTGATTATCTTCTTTTTTTTTGACAAAAGAAGAAGATGTTGTACTACATTTTTTTTGCTTGTTGTATTACTTTATTTTTTTTATCCTATGAACTAGTACTAATTTTTTAATCCTAATTAACTAATTAATTAATTATTACTCATATAATGAAATAATACCATGATATAGTAGCTTAATAGAGTTTTTATGTTTTTTTGGTGAAAGATAGGGGTGATGGGCACCTAATTATTATTTTTAATAAATTTTTTCTTTTTTTATCATCAAATTTCATTGCCATAATCGGACATACAACTTTCTTATTCATGACAGGCATACACCGTCGTGCGTACACCATCGAGCGTACACTATCTCACTGCAATTTATCCCAAGCTAATAATATTTGCCAGTGTTTTTTCAACTCACAAATATATCCCACATCGAAGCGATGTGAGAAGAGTGAATAATATAAAAAAACCCAACGAGCTGGTTTGTTGTATGTTGTCTTGGCCATGTGAAGCGTGCGTATTGTACGTTGAGACTTTTTAAGCTGGCCAAAATTTGTCAATCACGTGCAATCACGTGGGGGGAGCAAGGTGGCAAAAATTTGCCAATCACGTGGGGGGAGTAAAGTGGAGTGCCAGTTGGCATAAATCACATTTCAAAAAAACCAAGGTGGGTTCATAAAAAGAAAACCGGATTGAAAAATAAAAAAGTAAGAACCGCCCGGTTTTACCGATACTGCATTTGGATCGGTTATAACCGATACCCGATCCGGATCGCCCGATTCTGGATCGGATCGACGATTTTTGAAACACTGGTTTATACTATAAAGCACAAGGTTGATGGTACCATTGACAAATACGAGGCAAGGTTAGGTGCTGAGGGTTTTATTCAAACTTGTTGAATAGACTATCAAGAAACCTTCTCTCATGTGACCAAGATGAATTCTATTCGGGTCCTTTTATCTCTAACAACTAATATGAAGTGGCCTTTGCACCAACTAGATGTCAAGAATGAGTTCCTTCACGGGGATTTGCAGGAAGAAGCATACATGTTACCTCCACCTGGATTTAAGGCTCCTTGAACAGAGGGAAAAGTGTTTAGATTGCAAAAAGCCATTTATAAACTAAAGCAATCTCCCTGAGCATGATTTTAAAGGTTTAGTAATGTTGTCCAAAGAGTTGGATACACTCAAAGTCATGCTGACCATGTTTTATTTGTGAAACATACTAACGTCAGTACCATTGCCCTCATTGTGTATGTAGATGACATTGTTGTAACAAAAAATTGTCTCAAAGAAATTCAACAGCTTAAGAGCTTTCTGGCGAGGGAATTTGAGATTATAGATCTTTGCCCATTGAAGTATTTTCTTGGGATAGAAGTTGCCAGGTCTAAGAGAGGAATCTTTATCTCTCAAAGGAAGTTTGCATTGGATCTCCTTAGGGAAACATGGAAGCTTGGGGCAAAACCTGCTAATAATCCTATAGAACAAAATCACAAGCTTGATGACAAAAAGAGTGAAGGACTTACAGATGTAGGTATGTTCTAGAGTTGGTGGGTAGATTGATATATCTTTCACTAACGCGTCCAGATATTGCGCGTGTTGTAGGATGATCAGACAGTTCATGCATGCTCCTGGAGCTGTTCATCTTGAAGTTGCTTACGGAGTTCTTAAATCTTTAAAATCATCACCAGGTAGAGGATTGTTATTTGCGAATCATGGGCAGCTACAAGTTGTGCTTATAAAGATGCAGATTGGGCTGGTTGTATTATGGATCAGGCTATTGCACTCTAATTGGGGGCAACCTTGATACTTGTAGGAGTTAAAAACAATCAGTTGTAGCCCGGTCAACTGCAAAAGCCGGGTATCATTCCATGGCTCATAGAGCATGTGATTTGTTGTGGTTAAAAAGCTTGTTATGGGAACTTGGTTGTCCTATGAAAGGATCAATATCCTTATGTTGCGATAACAAAGCAGCCATTAGTATAACTCACAATCCTGTTCAGCATGATCAGACCAAGCATATCAAGGTAGATCGACACTTTATTCGCGAAAGAGTTGCTGCCAGAGAAATTAGTCTTCCCTATGTGAAGACAAAAGATCAGCTAGTAGATATTCTAACAAAGGTTGTTGATAAACATCAACTACAAGTTATCTTAAGCAAGTTGGGCATGATTAATATCCATGCACAATCTTGAGGGGGAGTGTTGTGAGAATGAGTATTGAAGGTTTAGTCATCATTATTTTGTATTTAACTCCGCCTTGGTCAGTCCCCTGCCGTTCCCAAGCCAAGGTAAAGGAGGAGGGTTGTGTTAGGTAGGTAGTCAGTGTAAAACTTTACCCCAATTTTCCATGAATCCTGAATCTATGTTACTAATCTTACTGATGGTATGGCTCTTGATAGAGCAGAGTGGAGGAACAAGATTTGTGTAACCAACCGTAAATAGCTGGGATAAAGCTCTGATAATGATGATGAAGTCTCTAAGGACTTATTTGACCCTTTTCCAGAAGGATGTTCTTGTACAGCAAACAAATCTTTTATAACTAATATAAATATATGAGAGGTGTTGGACGTCAAAATGGCCTAACGTTATCTTCTCTCTTTCAACCTCTCTCAATGTTCTCTTCCTTCCTCACTCTCTCTCTTTCATTAAGCACTTGATCTCTTCATCGTTTTTCTCCCTTTTCCTCTTTCTTTCATTATTTATTGCTGTATTTTAAACTAGGATGGCCATATAGGGACCAAGGTCGGCCTAGGGCCAGGACTGGCCTAGCCCTAGCCAGGCTCAAACTCAGCAGGTTGCCAACTCTGCATAGAAGAGTAAATAACATAATATAGTGGCCAGATCAAGTGCAAAAGCTGAATATAGGGTTGTGGCAGATGAGGCATGTGAAGTTAAGTGGGTTAAAACTATATTGGCTGATATAGGAGTTAATTTTTAGTTACCTATGCCTCTTTATCTTGATAAGAAGCACCTATCCATACTATTGAGAACACTGTATTTCGTGAGAGAACAATGCATACTGAGGTAGAATCTCATTTCATAAGGGAAAAGGTTGCAGTTAGAATTATTTGTACTCTATAGGTGAAATCGGGAAATCAACTAACAGATACCTTCACCAAAGTTGTTGCTCGTGATAGAATACAAGATATAGTTGTCAAGCTGGGCATGATTGACATCCATTCTCCAGCTTGAGGACAAGCATTGAAAGTACAGTAGTAAGATAAGGATATAAATGGAATATCTTATTCAATAGGGTTATGTGTGAGTTATTTACTTATACAGGGGCGTCTCTTGTAATTCTTTCATATCAATATAATAGATCCATGTAACCTATCCCATGAGGGATCACACTACTCGTTTCTCTTGCCTCTCATGCACCTCTATACTTTCTCTTTCAACATATTCTTCTTCCTCTTTCTCTCCGCATCGCCTTTCTCATCTCTCATATGCTCATCTACTGCTTGCTAATTGACACAAAATGTAGGCTATATCTTTCAACTATATGGAGGTCCATGTCTGCATAATTAGTGTTTCAAGTACACTTTACTGCTTCTTGGTAGAATAATGACAATAGAAAACAAAATGAAGCATTTATGTCGAATGCATAACTACAGAATCATGTCAACACTTTCAAAGGACATTCAATTGGCTCAAATGTTTTAACTGATCTTGGCATGCCAGTTGCATTGCCTACTCTTCATTATGATTGCAACATCAATCTGGTAAAGGTAGCCACAGGAACAATGTTTCAAAGCAAGACCAAACGCATAGAGGTGGATTGTTGCTCTCCACAAGATAGAGTAACATGTCAATTTATCACTTTTCCTCATGTCCCAATAAAATATCAAATAGCATTTTGTAGCTACTCAATTAAAATTATAGACATGACTTCTTATCAAAAGACTTATCAGTTTAGAAGCCATATTCCATAGTATGCATGACGACCAAACTAACCTAGACTCACTGTGGTTGACCAAGACAGGTTTTACAATGGGTCAAATCAGGGTTTGATCTAGTGTTCCTTAACCTGCCAAGTGAAGTCGTGCCTCATTTGACCATGCCAGGTCTCCCCAGGTCGAATGAGTTAGGTTGTGGTTGGTTGTCTTAAAAATTACAACTTTCGTAAGTGGTTATGAATTTTGAATAATTTAATTTTTCAATAAGTTAAGCTTTATGACTTAACTAACAAATGTGTCAATAGAATAAAATTAAAATTAAAACAGTAAAAAATCCCGAATCCAAAGATCAAATCCCATGCCAACCTAACTAAAAGAAAGAAAGAAATTCAAAGAATACAAAACATAATATAGGATTTTATTGGCATATTTATGTAAATAACATCTTATTTTGGTGAAAAAATATTCACAAAATTTAAGTTCTAGTTATAGCATTGGATTTGCATTAGAATTCATGTTTTAGTGCGTATTGAATTATGGTCATGAATTTTTATTAAATCAGATGAACCTTCTAGTTGTTGTTTTTTAAATTCAATCATTTGAATTATTGTCTGCAATATAAATTCCTCTTAAATATTAAAAAAATCTATGTTTGACCAATTGGGTTGACTTGCTAAGTCCAACGTCCACCAACCTGGTGACAAACCAAGACCAAGTTTGGGCCTAGGTTTGAGAACTATGGTAGAACCGTTAATTTGAGTTTTTTTTTATTTATTGTTAATTGTACTTCATTAATCATGGTATAATTTAAAAATTTACAAAAAAAACTCTCCATCCAAGGACTTTCTGATCAATACAAATCCCTAACTTCCTTATGATGTTATCACAGGAACTAGTTTTGAAAAACCATCTCTAGACCAATGTTCTCAGATTCGCTTCGCAGTTTTCTACGGTTTGGTGAGAAAAATGAAGCAATTCAGTGCTTTGGCCAATTTGGGAGAAGACTTCGGATTTAAAAAAAAAAAAGTATAAATAAATTAGATATTTATATATAAAATATATACAAATGATGGAAAAAATTAAAAATTAAAAAAATAAACAAATTAAACAAATAAAAAAAATGCATTTATATAGATAATTCTTTGTTGGCCAAAGAGACCCGAAGCATGCCCGAACAAACCCGAAGCGGTCCAAATTTGACCGAAGCAGCCCGAAGCAGACCGAATCTGACCGAAGCGGCAACACCAAGCTTCGCTTCTCTTCGGTTTATGCCTAAAATCCGAAGGCTTCAGCCGAAGCGAAGCGAATTTGAAAACATTGCTCTTGACAATGAATCCACGACCATATTGGGTTCTCTCCGTAAATGACATATCAGTACGATGCAATTTGTGTTGCATGTTATCTATAAATGCATTATGCATAGGTGTCCAAATGTATACTTATCGTGACGAACTCTGACCATTGGAACCCGTGATTACTGCATAAGAGATTACCCCTGACACCCCAAGCCTGACAACTCCCCATTCGAATGGATAGAATAAGCTTTCTAGGTTTTTAAATCTTCATTACATCCAGGGATTAATAACCATGGACTCTCTTGTGAATGGTCCAAACTAGTAAATATTTGAAAGATGTAAAAATGAACAGCATGCAGATAGAAGGGGGCCCTTCTTCAATGAGCTGAAAGCCCACAAAAATGTCTTAGAATGCAAATTAGTACTATGCACAACCCATGTTTGCAGAATAAACAGCCAGTAGGTCCCAAATAGCAAGAGTCCATATATTTAGATAATCATCCAATCCAATCAATTTTTGTGAAGAATCAGCTTTTTGACTAATGGCACTAACACTAGAAAGAACAGGAAAATGAGCGAAGAAAGAAAATTAGTAAGCATTATCACAAGCCTTATTTTGCTTGCATGAAATCACAATCAGAGATTAAGTCAGCCACGATCCTTGGATTTGAAAGCAAATTAATTTGTCAATGTAACAAATAACACATGTTAATTCATTCTCTGATTATTGGTAGGGCCAGTCATATACATGAATGTTCAGCCAAAAGAAAGCATTCTCTAATGCCTAGGTCATATTTACCAATAAAGCATATAAATTTAAAAGAATAAAAAAATCCATTATCAACCATATCAATAATGTACCAAGCTCCTTGTAGCCTGTCCAATCACTCTTCTCCCACCACTGTAAATAAAAACGATCAAAGGAGTTAGTCAAATGAAGTGTTGTAATCCTGATCCTAAAAAGACTCATCAAATACTAAAAAAACAAAAAATAATCACTAGAGTTTCCTAAAACAATTTGACAACAACTAAGAAAGCATCATAAGTAAAGAAAAATAAAGTTTTTCATTTCGAATTTGATACCCCTAAGTTTATGTACATCATCATTACTGATATGAATAAATAACACCCAATCCATCATTCACAGCATTTAGAGACTTAATGATTCGAATTTGATACCCCTAAGTTTATGTATACGTGCATAGGTTTGTAATGTTATCTTCACCTTGATGGACACATAAAGAGTGAGTATGGAAGAGAAAGAGAGGAAGGCAGGGTTGAAAGAATGAAGTCTGATTTTGCCAGTTTGCTGGAAAAACGGATGAAATTAGGAGAGAGAGACGGAAGCTTCAAGAGCGAGAATGGAATAACAAAAAGAGTACAACTTTTAAAAAGAAAAATCTTTTTTCAAAAGCAGAAATAACCCGTGCTTTAGGTTCCCCGGTTGTTCTTGTTGACTTCAACTAAATATTGTGTCGCTCAAATCTAATGGCGTAGAGGCCGCAGCCCTATGAAAACATTTTCCAAGCATAAAATAATATAATACCATAATATCATCTCCAAAACTAGAACTTTCAAAAATGCAGGAAAAGTTCAATGTAAAATCACTGTAATTTAAAACAGAAGGAAACAACGAGATAATGTTGTTTACTCCATACTATCTAATAAAGAAACAATAACATAATGTTGTTTTGGCCATACTATCTAATAACAATCCCTATACATGCAAATGTGCTGATCGCAGAACTGACCATCTTTGGTTTGATGTTTAAGGGCATAATTACTTGTACTGGAAAGTAATGTTCTTTATCTAATTAGTAGATAGCAAATTTGTCCTCGCTGAAACATACTCCTTAGGTCACAAGCATCTCATCATTCATGAACACTAGAGAGAGAATAAGGAGTTTGATCTCTGAGGTAAAGATTTTCTAATAATGATCTAGCTCAAACGGATCAATGCAACTCATATATACAGAGAAGACACTACAGTTCTTCCTCATCTTTATTTCTAAATAACATAGACTCACATGTTAATGTCTTTTTTGTGCGTGTTGACACACTAAGGTCACGACAATGCGTCTGACATTTTAGACCTAGATATTTCTTCTTAACTTTTCTACTTGAAGTCCCACTTTAAAAGCATTTAATGTCACCTAAATTACACAACATTTTTGTAAATGGACTATAGATGTGTCATGTTTGAAAGCCCAATTTTGAAGTTGGTGATATTGATATTCGTAGCCATGTCAAACGCTGACAAATGTATATGTATATTTGTAAGGTTTTTAAAACCCTTGGGGTGGATCTGCAAATAATAAACCCAAGGTTTTTCTCTTTAAACAAGAAACAAGACAAGAAAAATTTAAGTTTGACTTAACAAGGACCATATGCATCGTGCTACATGTGGCCTCTTAATCTCTCTATCCGAACATTCTTAGGGATCAAAACCGCCATCATTAAACCAATTCTAACAAGAAGCCAACTGGAGTTGCATTTACAAAATAAGAAGTCCATACGGCCATAGTTTGTTATTGTTAAAATGCATCATGAAAGAAATAAACATCAACAGCAACAAACTCTTGAGCTATGGAAGCCTGACACACTCTATGGAACAGTCATATATCCAGAAGATTAACCTCCTTTATATACATACAAGGATGAGAAACTCTATTAACTGTGACTCAACCTGGAAAAATTCAGAACACAAGACCTAACAATAATAGAAAAGATACCACATGGAAAGCTTTTATCCTGAGACTGTTAACATTTGTATTGAGAAGGGACTTAAGTTTTGTTTTTCCACACTTTGTCAAACTAACATCTTAAGCATGAAATTGCGCATGTATGAAGAGGTATGGACGTCTTATGGAGGCATACTTGGAGGACGTCAAACAAGCTCGCGGACCTGTTAACAAAAGACGGAGCTAGGACGACACCTTAGCACGGCCGGCAGCTACCTCACCATCCCGTTTTTGGACCTCAGCTCTAACTTTTATAGAACCCTAGCTCCAACAACCCTTTGTAATCTTGTTTCTTTTCTACCTTTGTGGTACGCTCCCCAGTTAAGGGGTACATGTAAGGGCCATTTTTATAAGCCCGTTTTGCTGTCTCACCCAGAGACACTCATTCTCAGGGTCCTCTCATCCTTTATCTCTCTCTTGTACTACCTTGTAATCTTACTTCAGTTACATAAATGTTAACACTTCTCAAAAAAAAAACATCTTAAGCATGATTGGCATTCTTGAGTCTTCTGGTCTTCAATACCTCCAGATGTTACTTCACCAACTTCAGCTTCAAGTGCATAATAGAATATGATCCTTTTGAAACAATCAAAATTTATGAGGGACAATTACTGGTTGGAATGATGTTCAAGGAAGTTGTGATGACTAATTTCTAGAGTAAATTTTTGTTTCTTTCTTATTTCCCTTTTCTTTGAGCAAGTTCTCATTGGAAACAAATAAAATGATGTCTAAGACTATGAGAGAATTGCTTGGTATGATTCTTAGAGTAGATTTTCCATGACAAAAAATTGACTCTCCTTTGGGCAAAGTTATTAACAATGACCATGCTATAGAACAATCCAAGAAAGATAAGAAATTTGAGGACAAAAAATAGTCATAGAATATTTTGGTAAGTTTCAATTTCAGTGTCATTAAAGAGTACAACTACCAGCTTTATTGAGATAGTCTAACTGTGCTTAATACTCTAATTAAGAAGCAACATGACAATCTTGTTGCAAATAAAAGCTCTTTTTCTACCTTGCATAAGTTTAAGGGAGGTATAAGATATAGGTTTATCTTCTATATTTATCGTGTAAGTGTATATATATCTTTCCTCATGTGGTTAAGGACATGGGGGTAAACATGCCACCTGACTTGTATCTTTCCTCATGTGTATAAGGACATGGGGGTAACCATGCCATCTGACTCCATATACAGATGCACATAAACCATTTACAGTTCCACTTTAATGCTAGTGCGAATTCTTTGCATATCCATCTTCATTCTCACTTCAACAACCCTCCCACCCCCCTCCAGACATTCGATATTTTTGTAAAGGCATCCACTATTATTCTAATTAACAAAGACTTTTATGATGATAAAGTCAGCACTTTATAATACAAGCAGTATACCAATGCTTATGAAGTCAAAAAAAAAAGGAGCATGAAGCCATGAAGCATGTAAGAGAAAGTTATACCGTTTCTCTCCATTCTGAAGAACCATCATGACTACGACCACCCATTATAGCCCAGCGACATCTATAACCATTTTCTCCAAGGTCTTCCCCACTTTGACGATACCATGTACTGCCATCTTCATTAATACCCGTCTCATTGACATTTCCATTCAACAAATTGATTCCCCAATCCTTCTCACTAGCGATTCCAGTGTCTGAAAGAGGAAATTAAAGAATTTATCAAAAAGAAAAAAGAAAGGGAAAACAAAAGGATGATTAAATATTTTAAGCACGACTAGAGGAGAAATGTATGTCAGTCATTCAATTGATGTTATAGGAGAGAATGGAAGAAATTCATGGACGTATTGTGGCATTGCCATAGTATTTTGAATGGGAATGCCTAAACTATCAAGTAAGGATGTAACCTCTTTTGGGAGGAGTATCACGAGACTGTGGAGCAGAGTTCTTCGGACTACAGCGGGGACAAAACTCTTCTTGCTTTGGGGCACCCCTCGGCCTGCATCAACAGCATGGACGGGAAAAGAGTTACAAAACACACAACAAAAATATCATCACCTCTCGCAAGCAAATGAAGATATAAAAGAATTGTGAAGCTGCTTCGGAAATTACACCACTAGAACACGTTCCAGGCTTACAAACTATGCACTTGGAATAACCAAATAAGTTATTTATGCCTTAGTTGGACAACAGGATAAGCAAAGGAATTCATATGAGCTCATTCACAAGAACACATATTTTACAACCCAAGAAAATCCAATCTTCATGAAATTGAGTACCAAATAACACTGACACCGCAAGTTTCTTTTGACAGAATACTTATTGCACTTTACATGGAGGAATAAAATCTGCTTTAACAGCATAATGATCTTATAATAAAGAGTGAGAGGGCTATTTACTTACGTGCATACAGAACTGATGAAGAGAGAGCAACCTTAAGGCTCTCTGCCTTTTCTTATAAGGTTATTGTGCTTGGAATAGTGAATAACAACCTATGCAGAAAGTAAATCATGAAGAAATCAAATATTTTAGAGAACCGATATTAACACCCTAAATTTGATTGGCAATGGCAGTGTGAATAGTTGGCCGGCCAAATAATAGTGAAATTCAATTTCTTTAGACTTACTATTCCAAAAGAGTTACTCTTAGCCATAACAATAGATTTATCATAAAGTGCCGGAGCAGCATGTACTTTCATTTTGTACAGGAGAAGCCTTACAGTTAAATACCACAAATACAAACCAAATGAATGAACAAGGCATCCCCTTTTGACAACACAATGTAGGACCACTAAAATAATAAAGAAAGTAAAATTTTGAGTGTATATACCTCAGATACCCTAATTTTGACTGGCAATAAAACAGTGAAACACTATTGCCTGAACTGGCAAAAGAAAATATTTCAAATTTACTTCTTCTCAGAAGTATCTTGGACATCCTTGTCAGCTAATAACATTCATTTCAGGAATTCCTATATCAAAGTTAACATGGTATTAGATGCAATGGCACCCTAGATTACGAAGCCCCAAGTCTTCGATATGCAGTAAAGAGTCTTAAAAAAAATCACATGGATTTACTGTCCATAGTACACGAAGATGTTGAATTCCTCATTTCTGAGGTTCGTATATGCAGCACTACTCGGGGGTAACAAAGCATAGAATCATCATAAGGTTTGATTAGTTCAGATAAAATAAAACCTAGGTGGAGTTTCATTGCAATTTTATCAGGCGTTTGGATTTGGCTCTTCATCAGACCTTTGATGTAATTTCTTGATCAAATTTATACTTTTGGTGATATGAAGTGGTCATGTTTGGATCTCATTGTTGAACCATATTTGGCTTTCTAAAGATTTCACATGTGGGTGTTGGATGGAATAAAAAATTACCCAACTTATTCTCCTAGATCATAAGCATCTTAAGCCACAATTCATGTTCAACGGTTTAGAGCATAAAGGTTTTCTCGGAAATGTTTAGAAAAAACTTGTTGTCAAAGGTTCTATTATCTGGAAATATGTTCTGCTCTGTACTTTTTTCTTTTATGTTGATGGAATCAGAGCAACAAAAAATTTTCTTTTTATCATAGAGCAACAAATTTCCATCAAGTTGACAAGAAGAAACTACACAGCAGGAATTCAATGAAACAAGTTTCATTTATGGAGATATTCAGGACCATATTGATATATAGTGGAACCCAAGTTGGAAATAAAAACACCAGAACATCTTAAACTAAAAACCTCGTTGAGTTAGAGACAATTTGAACAACCATATCTTGGATTGTTTACTTAATAAAATGGTTAAGAACAATGGGTTCACAATATTTTGACTCACCATATATTCTTCAGCATTAAGTACTTCAGAGTACAGCACACCATAGTATTTCTTCAAAAAAATAACTGTTTGGAATAATTCATTTTATATTTATGCATAAGTACACAAAAGATCTCATGCTGCGTGAGTTTGATGCTCCTTCAAAAAATTACAAAACCTTCCAAATTTACCAATAGAGGAATTACAAGCCTATAACTCATAAAACGACACAACTGCATTGCAGGAAGAGTACATAAGGCATCTACCCAACAGACTAAGTGCAATCTACAATAAGAAATGCGCACTTGTAATACACAAAGGGTTTCCGAGAATCTCAAGAAAACAGTGGTACTCCAAATCTGCATCATTACTCCCTCTAAACAAAATCATGGCAATGAGGAAATGGAAGCGACGTATACCTTGCAGAAGTGAAGGGCTGGGCCGGCATAGCGTGGATTCTCACACTTCGAGGGCTCTTCGAGTTCTTCGAAGAAGCTTCGAAGCCCCTCTCCTCTCCTGTCTCACCATGGCTGGAGAGCTTTGGATACTTAGCTTCCAATGAAGAGCAAATGATAACGCCACACAGATCCAGGCGAGCCCTCTTTCTGAACCCAATGTTGATAGGAAGAGGAACAGAAAACCTCTTAAACCTAAGATGAATGCTTCCCGCTAACCCTCTGCAACTCCCCTCCATTCTCTTCACAAACTAATAGGTTTCACTCTCTAACATTTGCATTAGCATGTAAGCTCTCTAAGGATAAAATAAGCAAGGGGAGAGAAGAGGAACCTATTCTAACTTCTCTTCCTCCTAATATATCTCCTCTTTCAGTTCAAAACAAAAAACCTAATCTCCCTCTCTTAGTGTTTCTCTCTCTACAAATCGCTCTCTGTGTTGCAGTCAAGCAGCGGGGGGTGCTGCTCTCGGGGATCTATAAAAACTTCAAAACTTGGGTTCCCCCCAAACCCTCGCTAAAGTCGCGAGGAAATCTGGGCCGTCGGATCCCATTCGAACGAGCAAAGCTGCGCGCTGGTTAACGTCTGGGAGGGCATTTAGCCCAAATTAACCATACACGTTAGCAGGTGTGGGCCCCATCCTTTTGGACACTCCTCCTTCGCTTGGCATCTCCACCGTCAGCGGGCCCCACATCCACGTGGCACTCTTCAGGACCGTCAGCTCGCGTGGGCCCACCTTCCTTGCCTCTGGGGGTTTGTTGGTAGGTACTCCGGAAACTTGGCGCCATCCCCGGAGAATAACGATCCCCGATAGTTCGGCCGAACGCTCCACCGGACTGCAGCAGACTCCCTCAAATCTGAGCCGTCCATTCGGGATAAAACAAGCGCAGGACATCCGATGAAAGGTTCCACATCTGCCGTACATCGCCACTCGTTCCGATGAACGAGCCCCGATATCATCATCGAAGAAGCATCTTTCTAGCTGACTTTTTGGATACTGACTCATCCCCAGATATATCCACGTGTCCCATTTCTACGACCAATGGGGATTGCACTTAATGGATAAGAGTGAAATTGTGAATGGGGGCCGATGTGGCGGATGACTACGCAAATAGCTACGCGGCCCATAACGGAGCACGTGGGCCCATTCCCATACAACACCTCACTTTCTCTCTCTACGTCATCAAGAGAGGCACCACACGCCTGATGCATATCATTTTAGAGAGAGGCTTGGAAGAGATTTTGGGGGTCCACACCGTCCACCAAATGAATGGGTTTTCTAGAGAGAGAGAGGATTTTTTCTAGGGAGTGAAGTCCAAAGTATAGATTGGAGCACGACTTTTGTTGTTGATTGGGCCTAAGACTAGGAACCCCAGTCGGGACGCGTGGCCCGACCACTTTATAATCAATCCACCTCATGAATGGATAAGATCATTCAGTCTCCAAAATTCTTTGCCAAGGTAAACGTGGACAAATCTTAAGATAATGTTTGTATGAAATGGTTCAAGTTATTGCTATGTACTCCTGCGATTTGTGTGGTTTAAAATCTTGCTACCAACCATTTGCAATGCTAAATTTTTTTTCGTATTTTTTTTTTGAGCAATTTAGTGGAGAAGACATGTTCCTAATCGTTTTTTCAATAGATCGAAGAGTTATGTTTTAAATGTGTTAATTGAGGGTGTCATCCGTAAGAATAGATACAGTGTTGTGGTAACTAGATACGGAAATGCTACCACTACGACCCAGCCCTTTTCAATGCTAAATATTAAACAACACATTTGGTACCAATCCAATCCAATCCAATCCATAAGTATTACAGCCCTCTTTTTTAAAAGGTTCAATGTTTATGTAAGTTTTAGTGGTTTTGTTGTCAATTTGTACAAGGGATGTACTTTGTATTTAATTCTTCTTCTTTTTTCTACAAATCTTAAAGACTTTATCAATCAAAGAAATTACATCAAGTAAGTTACAAAAGAAGGTCCAAATCCTTAGCACCAGATAATCCTGGCGGCGACACCCCCATCTTAGCTAATGCATCAACCACCTCATTGGCTACTCTATAGACATGTCTAGGTCTAGAAGAAATCTCTTGAGAACCATTGGCATCGAAGATGTGCAACCCAATTGATCTCAAACTCCAAGGCAATCCATGTTCCTTAATGCACCACTTAATTACGTTTAGTGAATCCCCTCTACAACGAAATAGCCGTCTATTTACCTATCCCATAAAATCTTATATCCTTGTAAATGAGAGGATATTTCTGCCTAATTAGCCGTTGTATTTCCAAAAGGCCCAGCACAACAAAATGCCACATTACCATTCTAATCCCTAAGCAAATCCCCTACTCCAGCAGGACTTGGATTCTCGAGTGAGCTCCCATCGAATTTTTTGGTTTATAACATCTCAACATAGGAGTTGCCCATCTATCTAGTTTCTGCACTCCATTGGTTAACTAAATTCCCAAATTCAATAGGATATCTGGTTCCTATACATCCCAGTCTTCTTTTGTAACAGAGAGAACTTCATAAAGTATGTTGGATTTTACTTTTAATTATATTCTTAGTCGATGCAACCCAATCAAAGGTTCTTATGTTCCTCTCTTTCCAAATCTCCTATAATACGGCCCCATGATAAATTTCCCATATTGTTTTTACCAATTTTTAGCAAACCAGACATATTAAATTGTTTGATAATATCCTCATGGCTCCTAATAGCATCAAAGAGAAACCTAATCTCTAAAAACACCATTTCCAAATATGAGATACAACAAGGAATGCAAGAATAGGTGATCCCCTATTTCTTTCTCTTTCTTGACAATGTTACACAGAAATGGAAAGTTGAGACGTTGGGATGAAAACCTAGCTTGTACCATCTTGACCCAATATGTTTTCTTAGGTGATCCCCTATTTCCTCATCTTATTTACACATCAAACAAATATTATCCATAATCTTGCCTTCCTTTTTCAAATTATCTATAGTAAGAAGTTTCCATTTGCATCGCAATCAATACACAAACAAAAAAAAAAGCTTTTTATGGGGAACTGGCCACTTCCACATTGTATTAAGCACACGTTGTGCCCGCCTCATTCAATTATAAAAGAATAGGCGATATGCATACCTAATAGTAAACATTCTATTATTATTTATCTCATGTGTAACCTCATTTTCAGCATTAAGAGTAAGGTAGACTCCTTCAACAATTCAGCGAGTCGAGTAATCACGACATCTGGAACTATGTTATACGAGAAATCAATAACTACAACCCCAACAATGTGATGGCTGATTCTCTCACCAAGGGGGGCATCTCTTTAACAGAGGCACTTGTCTTTGATACTGTAATTTCCTTCTTTTGATACTATAATTTCCTTCTTGTTTCCTTCTAATAAAGGTTTAAAATTCCTATAAAATAAAATTCCTTCCATATGCGTGATTGGTTGATCTCCTCATCCACAGAGTCCCAAAGGATGTTCCTCATCATACGTTCAAATATTTTTGGCAATAGAGGTAGGCATAAGCATGATAGATATTTTGTAGATGATGGGGTAAATTTGCCAAATATAATTTTATTTTACTAAAGTGATCCGACCCCCTAAAGACGAAAATTTTGATTTCTAGAAGTTAAACTTCACCAGAAATCTCTAAATAATTGAACCCATCCTACTCTTGATAACCTTGCATTTGAAATAGGCAACCAAGATAATAAGGATTTGATCCACCTTAGAACCAAAAGAGATTGCTAAGTTGATCATCAAATTTCATTGACAAGTAAACCCTGCCAATGTTGTCTTCTTAAAATTAACCTTCAAGCCCAATGCCATTTTGCAGTATTTTAGAAATATGCTAATATTAAACATCATATGAAACATTTCATATCATTGTTTAGTATGCAAATCGGTGTTTTAAAACCCGGATTAGTAGGGTGGTTTGTTTACTCATAAATCCGTGTAGGATCATTGGATCGATGATTTCGGATCGAGCCTGAATCGACGACCAAAAAATATTAAAAAATAAATAAAAATAACATATAGATTTATAGGGTGGAGATTTAACAGACCTAAAAAAAATTAGACAAGCTTACAAAAAGAAAAAAGAAAATATTTTTTTTAGTGGGGGTGAGGGAATGCCATCCCAGAAGCAGTTCGGTCCCGGCAGATTTCCATGCAGATCGCAAATCTAGATTGAAAATTGCTGTATTTTAAAACATTGATCAAGCCCTTTTCAAATTTCCTTGAGGCACAAAATTGTATTGATTAGCCCCTATATCCACATAAAGATATGTTAAATTCGTATTGATGGAGGCTATGGAGTCCGAGTAAAAGCGTATTGTTATATCCTAGCTTGTTTCGCTTTTTGCAAATATTATATCACACAAAACGCTACAAATAATTCTTTATTTTCCTTTTAATTGGATCAAGCTAACTATTTAAGGAAGAATGTGATGATAAGCACTCACATATTAAAGACGGTGTCTTGTGCCCCTCCACCATAACAGACCACCACTTTACATCCATCTCTAAGATGGACGTTTGATGCATCAGGGTACAAAAATGTAAGATTGCTCCTTTTATATCAAAATCTGGTTGCCACAAATTTTAATTTTAATTTTTATTATTTTTATTTTTAGAGATGTAGATAAACTTTTTATTTTTTTATTTAGAGTTTAGAAATAAATTTAGTCCACGTTTTTAGTTTAGTGTTTTTAAACTCCTTAATGTGAGTTGGTTTTCGATAATCCTAAGATTAATGTTGAAATTCATCTTTTATTTGAAAGAAGTCCATAGAAAAAGTTCCATCTTTTGAAATGGACGTGAGATAGGAAGTATCTACGAGGAAAATAAGGAAAGTTGTGGTTTTGAGGGAAATCACTTAGAATAGGGAAGTGGGTATAATAATTATGCAAATCAAAATCTGATTACTACAAAATTTAAATTTTATTTTTATTAATTGCAATTTTTAGAGATATGGGTGAACTGTTTACTTTTATATTTAAGGTTAATTTTTAGAAAATATTAGTCCATATTTTTAGTTTAGTTTGATAAGCCCATTTTTGCTTCCTTTCTTTTCGTGTGAGCTGGCTTTAGGTAGGTCTATCAATATCCTAAGATTAACGTTGAAGTTCATCTTTATTTGGAATAAGTCCTTAGAAAAGGTTCCATCTTTAGAAATGGACATCAGACAGGGAATATTTATGAGGAAAATAAGGAAAAGCTGTGGTTTTAATCATTTAGAAAAGTGAAGCGGGTATAATAAGTAAGGGATTGTTTGTTTTTTTGGCAAGCGAAGCTTTAAGGATGATAAGAAGTGTATTTTTCTAGCAAGTCTACCTTTAGAAATATAGAACCCTTTATAAAAGGGATTCACCTAAATCGTATAGGGGTGATTGATTTTGTACAAAAAATAACAATAAAAAATCTACCCATATTTCTAAAAATAAAATTAACATGGATAAAATTATCAGATCTTGATATGCAACATTAATGATACAAATCAAGATTTGCATGCTAAAAAAACAACCTCTTACTTATTTGATACAAATCAAGATCCAGATGCTACAAAAATTTTATTTTAATTTTATTTTTTGAGATGATGATAGATCATTATTTTTATTTTATTTAGGGTTAATTGTTTGAAATAAATTTATTCCGTGTTTTTTGTTTAGCTTGATAAATCTGTTTTTGCTATATTTCTTTTCATGTGAGTGGGTTTTAGGTAGGTTTAACTATATCCTAAAATTAACGTTGAAAAAGACTACAGAAAAGGTTCCATCTTTTGAGATGGACGTCAGGTTACATCTTTTGACATGGACGGGAGACAGGGAGTATCTATGAGGAAAATGAGGAAACTTGTGGTTTTGAGGGAAAACATTTAAAAAAGGGAAGTGTGTATTATAATAATGATGCAGATCAATATTAGATTGCTATAAACATATAATTTTGTTTTTATTAATTTTATTTTCAGATATATGGGTAGATTTTTTAAGTTTTATTTTGTTTAGGGTTATTTATTAGAAATAAGTTTAGTCCATGTTTTTAGTTTAATTTGGTAAGTCCATTTTTGCTTCCTTTCTTTTATGTCAGTTGGTTTTAAGTAAGTACATCTATATATTAAGATTAAGATTAAGATTAATGTTGAAGTTCATTTTTTATTTGGGAGAAGTCTTTAAAAAAGGTGTCATCGTTTGACATGGACGTGTGATACGGAAGGAAAGTTGTGGTTTTGCGGGAAACCCTTTAGAAAAAGGAAGTGGATATAATAACTAAGATTTTTTAGCAAGCAAATCTTTAAGGATGATAAGAAGTGGGTTTTTTTAGCAAGTCTATCTCAAGAAATGTGAAACCTTTTATGAAAGGGATTCAGGTGAATTTTAAAGGGGTGATTGATTTTGAGGAATGAAAAAAAAGGCTTTTTTGGGAGAGAAATAAAGCTTTGTTTTTTTTTTGGTGCTATGGTGCATGTTGAATGATTTAGGCTCTTGCGTTTGTGCTTTTTTTTTGCTTATTACGTTTTTTATTTTGTATTTCTCTAAAATACGATTATTTTGTCGGTTATTGGTTGCTAGGAATTTTTACTTTTTAGTCTTATATCTCTTTCTAAAATACAGTTATTTTGTCGGTTATTAGCAACCGGTAATTTTCAACTGAAATTTAAAGTATAGATCCTCTTTTTCCCAGTCCCAAGAACTAATATCCTAGAATTCTAGTTATTATCAGCGTGACCATATCCGCATCGTTGTCATAACCTATGATTACAGGGAAAGCATTCTATGTGACCCACCCACACATAGTATGCATCACCCTTGATCTCAAGGGTTAGATATGAGTAGATAGATGAGATGACTTGATTAACAATGTCACAAGTTTGCTTTTAATTTTCAGATCTTGATATGACGGCTCAAAGCTTTTTTATTTTTTATTTTTATTTTATAAATCATTTTGAAGCGAAATTGGGGGCATGCATGGATCTGACATAATCACATATAATATAAGTAATAAAAAAGGTATTTTCACTGATACCAAATTACCAAAATACCCCTAAGCATATTAGGGGCATTTTGGCTAGTTATTTTTATGAGAAATATTTTTTTTTTCTTGTGCTTAATTTATTATGGGATGCCAACATTTCATCCAATAGGATTTTGTAGGAAAAATGAAAAATAAAATAGTGTTTGGCATGACATTATAGCATAAACAATCATAGCCATCAATTTATATCAAACGGCTGAGAAGTGGGGTCGCATATAAATTACGTATTGCTGGGGTCACACAAAAAGCTTTTGAATCACGAGGAGATATACCATCACAGGTTAAACTGTGATGGAGATTTGCAACGAGATAAACAAAAATTTGGGTTTTTTTTTCCAATTAAGTTTAAATTAAGATATATTTGTGATAATTTCTCATGATGATATTAAAATTAAAAAAAGAACAAAAAAAAAGAAGTGAGTGCAATTGTACTTCTTTTAAGGAATTCCATAAGAGCTCATATACCGATTCTGCAGGAGGATACTAGTATTGACACTTAATCCCTCGGGCAAACTGGTTTGGAAGGACCAGCTTCATGGCCGTCCCCCTAGCTAGAGGACTTCCAACTTGGGGCAGCACCACTGCCCGAAATGCGTTAAAAGAATTTCTTAGGAGGATTTTTAAATCTGAATCTTCTGGATGTACTTAAGAATCACTGCATACTTATTTTAAAAAAGAAAAATTAGGATTTTGAGTTTTCTAACACTTACATCTCGCCCTAAAAAAATTGGAAACACTTGGTCTTTTTTAGGCATAAATAGGGTGCGATTAACATATTTTCCTTTTCTTCGTTTTTGAGGTTAATGCAAGGATATGTCATGTACCTAAAATTTAGGTCCTAAGGATACACCCACATTGGGATTTACATGAGTATATAAACTCTAGTGGGAACACGAAATCTGTTAGCATTGTACGTTCTAACATTCTCTCCATCAATAGACGGGGGTCCTTAATATTAAGGAAACAATTTATATAAAGTTACAATCTTACTCATAGAAGTAAAATTGTTATAATCCACAATGTCCATTTTATTAAGATTATATAAATTTAACCTATCTTAAAAAATGTGCCATATGGGAAAAGGGCTGAGATCGTGGTGATTGCTTACCCTAACTTCAGTTGCATGTTGTGATTTTCATTCTCACTGACAACTTCAAAATCGTTAGCTAATTAAAAAAAAGAGTAGGGGCATGTCATCCTCACTAAATTACCAAAAAAAAAAAAGATTTGCCTTTTTTAACACTACTTAAAAAACTTGTCAAACCTACTCCACCTAGTTAAAATGGATGGTATATTGCAACTTTACTTCTATAAGGAAAGTTAGAACCTTATATAAGATTTTTCCCAGTATTAATACATGTAAATATTATATTTTCCTTCCCAACGTACTATGCACATGTCAAAATTCTTTATAGTTTTTCTCACTAATGTTAAAAGAAAAGCAAAAAGTTTATATAAAGTTGCAACTTTCTCAAAATCCATCGGAAAAATGTTGTTTTAATGTTGAAAACCCCTCTAATTGATCATCTCGAGATATATGAATATACAAAAAAAAAAGATTTTGAGTCTCAGAAATAGTGCATCATGCAACACAATATCTAGACCGTCCATCTTCAAAATTTTCTTATATTTATAGATCTACTTGATTTTAGCTGTTTTTTTAATTTAAAATTTTATAATTAGATATAAAAACATATTTTCAGATATTCCTAAGAATGTTTTACATCAAAATTACATATTATAATAAAATTTGGCGGTGTTCTATAATTGGATTGTTTAAGGTTGCATAAACCACACCCAAAAGGAAACGGCATCTTGTACCCCTAAGGGAACATCCCAAAACCAACGTGGGTTGGATGGTCGGATGGTAGAGATTAGCCACGGGCAGCAGAACGTAAGAATAGCATTTATCAACTATGTAGTCTTGACTTTTTTTTTTTTTTTAGAGAAAATGACAAATTTTGCAAAGAAGATTTAGATCCAAGAAACATACCATGAGAGGAGTGATAGATGAATTGGATACAAGAAACTGGCTGAGAAAGAGAGGATCTGTCTTATTTTTTAATTTTTCTTATTAAATTTTAAGGTAGTATTTTTAGAATTTTCTAGGGTTATTTTTTTTGGGTTCTAAGTTTTTTTTAGGGATTATAGGAATTTTTTTAAGAAAAAGTTTATATAAGGTTGCAACCTTAAAATGTAGAATTGTAGATGCACCTCAAAAATCCATCGGAAAATGTTGTTTTAATGTAAAAAGCCCTCTAACAAATGTTGTTTTAATGTAAAAAGAGATTTTAAGATAATCCTAAGAATTTTTTAGACCAAAATTATATGTTATGATAAAATTTGGAAGTGCGCCTTAATTGGATTGTTTAAGGTTGCAATGTTATTGAAACCACACCCTTTTTTTTATATTTTTAAGGATTTTAGGAGGTATTTAGAAAGTGGTTAGATTACTTATACAATTATTTGTTTTATTAGGGGTAAAGGTATCATTATAAATTTTCTCTTAAATGAAGGGAGATATTGGATATTTTTATAATGTTTAATTTAAGTAGGGATAGTTTTGATCTTTTTGTTTTATTGTAATAGGGCATGTGTCACGCTCCAAGAATTTACAATACTGATATTCCTGAGATGTATATCTGTTTAGACTGTCACATCTCAGGAACATCAGTATTGTAAATTCTTGGGGCGTGACAACATGGGTGGTGTAGGTTTCCAACACTTTTGGGGTGCGAACAGTCAAACTAGATTGTAAATAGTAATGACAAGCCCTATCTACAATTTTGGGGTCTCTTTTTTGTGCAAGGACGTAGATCGACTCAAATGTAACATGTATTGATAGTTTATTGAACTATTTTTTAATTTCTTTTTTCAAATTTCTTGTATCAAATTGGTATCAACGCCTAGATTTTCTTCAACAACAAAGCTAGGAATCTACATCCAAGTCTAGATTTTGTTGATTTTAGGCTAAGATTTTCCCTAATTAGCCTAGAACTTGGTAGTTTCAATTAGCCTTTGTTGATATTTTGTTTAGGGTTTGTGATTTCGATGAACCTATAGCAGCAATAAGAGGTCGAGAAAAGGATATTCATATGAATCCACCTCGTAATGAGAGGGATCAGCAGATAGAGGATCTAAAATGACAAGTTCAAGAACATACAATGTAGCTTGCATGCATTGATTG
Organism: Amborella trichopoda; assembly: GCF_000471905.2. The sequence continues at coordinate 4,936,601 of NW_006495273.1, read as the reverse complement.
CAGGCGAGATTAAATTATGTCAGTCCAAGACGATGTTCAATACAACCTTTTCACGACCGTGCATAGCAAGATGAGTCGCATGAAGAGGAATATGATATGCGATATAGGTGGCACTCAAAATCTATAGATATAAAAGCAGATATTATTGATTTTTAAGGAAAGTCACAGCCCAACGACTTTATAGACTGGTTAAACACAATAAAGAGGGTCTTTGATTACAAGGATATGGAATAAAAAGCTTAAAATTATTGTCATCACATTGAAGGAAAACGCTTCATTATGGTGGGAACAGCCAAGAGCAAGGCGAGAAAGAATGGGAAAAACCTAAAATTGTGTCAAGCGAGAGGGTGAAGAAAAATATATCTCGAAAAATTATCTATATTCTTTATACTAAAAGATGCATGTGTTATGCCAAGGCGATAGGTTGGTAGATGAATGCACATATGAGTTTCACCTCTTGACTATCCGTAGTGATGTGTTTGAAAACGAAGAACAAACCCTAGCTCACTATGTAGATGTTCTAAAAGCCTTGAGGTGTTATTGGACATTAGATGAGGTTTACAACCTAGTAATGAAGGTTGGAACTCAACATAGACGTCCATCATCAAGGTGCGACACAACCCGAGTCGTGGGAGCGAATTTAAGGGAAAAGGTGGTTGGCAAATTGTTACCACTTGCTGATCCGTCCAAACAACAACATATAGTGGGTATTGGGGCCAGTTCTAATAGTAGCGTCATCAAGTGCTAAACTGTTTGGGGGTCTGAGCTCTCAATGCTTGGATTAAAAATTTGTAAACCTTACAAAGGAATTCCTTCAAGAGGACAACAAGCCATCTTTTGTTGGAGAACTCGCTTATAATGAGGAACATGGGGTAGAAGAGCCAAAAGTTATATTTACTTACCATGGGAAGGCTTTGTTAATAAGGCATAATATGTTTACACCTGATTAGTAAACAAGGCATATTGGTTAACCCCTAAGAGTTTCTCACCAATTTGCTTCCAAAATCACCAAATCGTTGATTTGAACTCCCTAGCGGACTTTGACGAGTATTCATATGAAGAAGGTAGTAAACCAATTTTTAATCAAGAACCGGGTGAAAATAAAGAAGGTTTATAATAGTCAAGATGAAGATAAAGAAGTTTTGGAAGAAGAAATTGTTGATTTGGTTAGTGAATTACGGGTTGGAGATGATCATTTCAAAGATTATCCTCTGGTTTGTTCTAAGGCTAAACCAAGGTAATTTCAGCAAGGTTTAACATATGTATTGATGCAATTTACCTAATTAATGTGATTAGACGGAGTTTACATATCAAGATGAAGATAAAGAAGTTTTGGAAGAAGAAATTGTTGATTTGGTTAGTGAATTACGGGTTGGAGATGATCATTTCAAAGATTATCCTCTGGTTTGTTCTAAGGCTAAACCAAGGTAATTTCAGCAAGGTTTAACATATGTATTGATGCAATTTACCTAATTAATGTGATTAGACGGAGTTTACATATCACGGTTATTCCACGACATATAATTGCCATTTCCTTAAGGGGTTCTCAAAGGTAATTATGGATATATCAATTAATTGTAAAGGCTTACTTTCACTGCACAATAATTGTGTTTTGATTAGTCCAATAACGCACAAGTCCTACGATCATGTTTTCAACATTCAAATTTAAGAAGGATGCAAGACTAATGCAAAATTCATCTGAGTTTATGAGTTTTCTCCAACTAAGGGAAAATAATGCAATACAATATGCTTCTTATTTTTCTATTTTTCTTATTAAATTTTAAGGATATATTTTTAAAAAAATCTAGGGGTTTTAATTTTTATTTTTTTAAAAAAATTTTAAGTTTATTTTTATATTTTTTAAGATTTTGAGAGATGTTCAGAAAAGTGGTTAAAATATTTATTACTTGTTTTATTAAGGGTAAAAGTACCATGACAAATTTTTTTTGGTAAAGAAAACTAATGCGATATTTTTATAATATTTTAACTTGTGGTGATAGTTTAAGGAGTAGTTTTGGTCATTTTTTCATTGGCAGGTTTCTAACACTTATAAGGCGTAAACAGTAAAAACATGATGTGAATGATAGCAACAAGCACTATCCAAGATTTTAGAGTGTCTTTTTTGTACAAGGAAAGCTTTATCCATCCAAATTTGGCCTATTTAATATTGGAAATAGTTTACATTAGGTTGCAACCTTAAAATGTAGAATTACAAATGCAACTAAAAAATCCATGGAAAAATGTTATTTTAATATTGATAACTCCTCTAATTGATGTCGATATGTAGAAATATGAGAAAAAAATGATTTTGAGTCCCAGAAATAGTGCATCACACAGCCCATTATCTAGACCGTCCATTTTTTAGATTTTCATATGTTTATAGATCTACTTGATTTTAACCATTTTTTGGATTTTAAAATTTTATAATTAGATACGAAAATAGATTTTCAGAGTCCTAAGAAATTTTTAGGTCAAAATTGCATGTTATGATAAAATTTGGAGGTGCACCTTAATTGGATTGTCTAAGGTTGCAACCTTATAGAAACCACACCCTTTTATTAAACTGTTTTCGCCTCTTTTCTCTATTTTCCTTCATGAATGAGAGAGAGAGAGAGATGATTTCGTTACAAAAAGCATGCCATGAAGCAGTGAAAAGGAACAAATGAGAGACCAAACTTGGCGACCTAAACAATATTGTAACACAAAGCTATGCGCCAATCTCCAATTTATTGCAGTGAAGTATTAACCTATATTGTTCATACAAACCTACTTGCCATCTCAATCACCAAGTAATCAAGGTGGTCATGATAAACACTCCTAATTTTTTTCCAGAAACTCCTCCATGCACAAACCCTCATGTAAATCTAGACAATTGCAATGCTGACAGCTCCAGATGATTATCTTTAAGAATCCCGTTACCAACCTCTTCAAGAGAAACATGAAATTCTATGAGTATGTATCAAAGTTCTGCATCAAATAACCAAGAAGCCAATAACAGAAGAACACCATAGTGGATAAATAACTCCAGTTAGCAAAACTTCAAATCCCAAATCACCTGAACTCAAAGCCATAGAACATAGGGTTTCATCTTTTTGGAATGTGAGGTTTCACAGATTCCACCACCACCTAATTTCCAGATATAAAAAGAAGTCAATTATTTACATTTATTAACCGATGGCCACATTTCATTATTACGACAAACATCATATGTAGGTTTTCTTCTTTACTTGATAATTGACAACATTTTATAGGTTACTGGATAATGGAAGCATGAATCTAGGCAATGGAATGGGCAACAGAAAACCATTTATAAAAGGGTGCGATTTGTATAGAGCCTAGGCTCTAAACAATCAAATTAGAGCCTACCATCAAATAGTGTCAAAAAATGTGGTTTCAATACTGGAAATCTTTGTGATAGCCTTAAAATATATTTTCATCTTTATTTATAAAGTTTAAAGCTTTAAAAATAGTGTAGATCGACATATCTACGAAAACTCGAAAATATTGAAATTGACGGTCCAAAAATGCGTTACAAAATACACTATTTCCAAAACTTGAAATCCATTTTTTTCTCATGCCCATGTATTTTGATGTCGAGATGATCAATTTAAGGATATTTGGACATCAAAACAACCTCTTCTAGTGAAATTTTTGAGGTAGGCTCTAATTTGATTGTTTAGAGCCTCGGCTCTATATAAACTTTTCCCTTTATAAAATGGCCTTTGAGTTTAGAAATAACAAAAGAGAGATGCATAAAACTGTTTCTGTAAATAGTGAAATCCATTTGGAGTCGTCAAAACTCCGGGCAACCAAAAGCTGCAAAGAAAACAAACGAAAAACATAGGAGAAAGCATGAGAAATATGAGTGAATAACCATCTGCTTACCCTCCCATCATAAGATATAGAGGCAAAAACTGACGGGTCTTTAGAGCTCCATGCGAGGCCTGTTCACCCAGAGGTTCATCAATGAGTTTGACGCAAATATGGGTATAAATGGATCCACAAGGTCATGATAACAAAATGACCTAGAGAACACCACCATCCAATCAATGCATTGGATGGTGATGGAGCGAATGGGTCCCACCAGATATGTCATTAATCCAAGATGGTACATCCCACAGTCCCTCCATTACCATACAAACCATTTGATTTGAGAGTGATAATCCACATGGTCAGCAGCTATGAACCTATAACCATATGAATTATAATATATTTCTCTTGCCAGTATATCAATGTAAACAATTTTTGACAATCCTACTATTACCATAAACACTGTCTTCGTAGTCATTGTAAGAATGTATCAAGGGATCTATGTGTCGAGTTGGGGGCTCCAATAAACTGAAAAAAGACGGGAGACAATAATGTAGAACTGCAACAAGTTGATGAATAAAAGAGGGGAAAGAATAGTAACAATAAGATCTCTTAAGTCCTTGTAGAAAAGAAAAGAACCTTTCTGAAGTGGGACCCTCCCCATTATTGGAAGAAGCCAACCACAAGTTTACTGCAGAGTCAGTTCCAGCACTCTGCAGACAAATAACAAACTTCTATCAAGTATTTGCAAAGTTTGAAGGCGCATCAATGGTACACAAAGAATCCATTAGGTGGCCCTATGTGTGTGTGTGTGCATGTGTGTGAGATAGATAGAGGTGTGTGCTTGTGTGTGCACGCGAAATAGAGAGAGAGAGAGTAGGTGTGTGCTTGTGTGTGCACGCGAAATAGAGAGAGAGAGAGGAGGTGTCTGCATGCATGCATGTGTGTGTATTGGGAGGTGAGGGGTGGGGTGTGTGGGTGCGTGAGAGAGAGAGAGACCAAAATCAACTCATCATATTTGGGATTATGCTGCACAGACCAAGTCCTGCAAATAAGGTGAAACAAGAATGTAAATGCCAGACTATACACAAGAATGAATTCAGGGGCACGAAACCATTCCCCATGCACATGCACAAAAGAGAAGTCATCCGAAAGAACAAGTACATGGGTGAATGACACAAGCAAGCACATATGCAGAATATGCCTAATCATCTAAAAATTCTTGAAGAGGAAGATGGTACCAATGTGCATGCCCTGAAATCTCTCTAACTGGAACCTTAGGCATCCGAAAATCCCATATGCGTAAGCCAGATTCATCTTCTGCAGTGACCTGTGACAGGCATTCATCAATATAAGGATAACAGTCACTGACAAAGTATATCACGAAGCAAATGGCATTTTATGAAAATCTTGAATGATATTCAAGCAACAATCCAAAATTGAAAACTGCAGTCTACATCATTAGCGGCCTACAACTGTTTTTTTTTAAGTAGCTAAAAGGAAATCATGCCATTACTAGTCTACAACTGTTAACAATAAACAATCAGATTTTCATGTATCTTTTGCAAAATGAAGAATGGAGATGAAGATAGGACAGAAAACATCATTGCGGCATAAATACCTCCAGTAAATATGTTATCAAAAGCATATGCTGCATAAAATCCCATGCATTAAACCATTCCATAAACCAAGGGCCAGTTTAGATGGACCACTAAATGCAATTGCTACTATTCTCTTCCTTCATTTTTGGGGGGACAACTGCCACAACCCGTTTGTGTCTGTCGCTTTTGGAGCTTTACTAGAAAAGCTGCCGAACAGTGGCTATTTGATAATAGCTAGAGGAAAAAAAGAACCTATTTTTCCCTTATTCCATAATAGTAGAAGGAAGAATATCCAGGGAGTGATTTCCCAAACTGGCCCTAAGACCTGTGACATATTTCTATTTTAACTTGATGTGAGAAGAATGAGTAGTACAAATATAGGTGCCCCAAAATTGCAAATAGCTTAGCAGGTGACCGTAATCAAATGGCACAGAAGGGCATCAAATGGCACAGAAGGGCATTCAGACATCTTCCTATGTACAGTGCAGGTGCTTGTCTGATGTAAATTCATTACACCAATCTTTGGGTACACTGGGATCTCAAAAAGCCAGAGATACAAAATGGACAAATAAATAAATGGCTTGTCACATGGAATAGAAAACTACACAGCACAATAGCCAATGCCATACAGAAAAATCCTCACCCTAAGATATGATAGACATCCTATGCCATTTCATGAACTCATATATCCAGTCTTACAAGAATAGTAACATATTAGAACTCAGCTTCACAAAAATGAACAGACATAAATACCCAAGAAAAGAATGCATTTAGAGATTCGTATTATGGAATACAATAGTAGAAATTACATGATCATTCATAGACATGGAAAGCTTTTGATGATTGAAAAAAAAAATAAAGGCCCTCTCTCAGGATCAACTAAATAAAACGAAACTCAGGGTCCCAAAATTGATTCTGCAAGAGACTCACATGATGAAATTTTCAATTAGGGTTGGATTCTATGGTTACGATTCTACCCAATCCCGGACACTAACATAATAGAGAGCTATGGAAAGTTTCCCTACTCTCTTTCCTACTCTACATAGCTACTGTTGACATCATGTTTTTCTACATAAATTCATGATTAGTGAAGTCTTACTATTGAATGTAATTAGGCCAATACTATCATAATAAGTATTTGTGGTATGTTTTTCAGAGTAGAGTATATAAGGTATTCATTCCCACCACATAGATTAAAGAGAATATTTCTCAGAAATCCGTTTTGCTTTGTCATGGTATCACAGACCTTATTCGGCAAAATTTAAGGAATTCCTCGCTTTGTGATGTAGTCTAAGATCAGCGCCTCACTAATCTTTGATAACAATACTCTAAAACACGTCTGGAGAACACTTTAAATTAGTTTAAGGTTAATTAGCTACAAATTATGTTTTCAATGACAAAATTGACTAGATAAACTTGCAAAATCAACACGCAGTTTTAGAAATTTATATTTATTTTAATTTCTGGTTGACGAGATTTTGTACTCCGTAAAGGATTGAAAGTTATCCTTAAGCTAAATCAGCTAAATAAAAAGCTGATCCTGATCCAATTTAAAACTAATCCACATCCTAGAGAGAAGAAGTGTGTACAAAATATTTAAGATTGATTTTGGAAGGTTTTCATGGCTAATTCTAACGTTTTGGAAGTTAATGGGTATGGAAAAGTTAGGCTTTTGATATTAATGTGAAAATAGGGTTAAGATTTTAGTGGATTTATTTAGGGTTGATTCTATGAAGAACCTAAGGGCTAATGTTAAGAGAGGAAGAGAAAATAAGAACGATAACGAACATTAAGGGGATTCAAGGAAAGTTTATAAATAAAAGGGGAAAGAAAGGAAACAAGTAAAAGGGAGAAGAAAGGGAAAAATGAAGAAGGGAAAGAAGGGAAGAAAAGGAGTAGAAGGAAACCAGGAAAGGAAAGAAAAATGATGCAGGGGAGAAAAATAATAAACAGAAAAAAATAAAAAAAATAAGAGGCCAGAGAGATTATACCATCTCTTAAGGTCTGCAAGGGAGTCCACCCCAGAGATCTTTTCACAAGATCCAAATTCTTTAGTCAATTCACATCATCCTAGCAGATAAATACACTAAAAATAATAATAATGACAAAATAAAATAAAAATAAGAAACTAAAATCCATCTCTCTGACTTCCACGTTTTTCTCTTCCTAACTCTCTGTCCCTCTCATGTAAATCCCCCCTCTCTCTCAATCTCATGTGACTCCCCTAAAAATATCTCTTTAAATAATAAAGATTCCTTTTAACTCCCCCATATCTCTCTTGTAACCACCAATATCTATCTTCCCTATCTTACAATCAAATAAATTTTGCAATTCTGCCTTTGAAATCACTACAACCATAAAAGACAAAAATAACCCTAAACCTAAACAAAAAAATCTAAAATTAGCAAAATAAAAATAAAAAACTCATTGCATCACTCTTTCGGAGTTGGGAGAAGCACGACCTCGAGCTTACATCTTGTAGAGGCCAATCTAATAATTGGCAATGTAGTCCCACTATTTCTCTAGATATTTTATCTACAATAAAACAATTCATCAAATACTCTGTGCACAACTTGAAGTAGCAAATTGGGATCTCGAGTTTAATCTTGATTTCTTTTTCCAGTTCCGCATGAATCTCAGGGAGATCGACCTTAATTCTAAGATCATGTAGATGCTCCTCATATCATGGTTCTCAAATCACAATATGATCATTACATTTGGCATCGACACTTCGAGTTGGTCGTGGAACTCGATTCGTCTCTACGGTAAAATCTAGCATCGAATCTTCATGGTTGCGAGCAGTGTTCGCAAAATCAAACCGGAACGGTTAACCGAACATGGCGCTAGGAGCAGTTTGAACAGGAACCGAACTAACCGGTCAAGTAGACTTTTTTAAAAAAAAATGGGTCAAAAACTCCCAAAAAATAAATAAATAAAACTAAAAATACTTAGACTAAATGTATAATATCTTATTACACATTTATTTTACAAAAGAAAAATTGAAACAACTTTTTATAAAGTACTATTCGAATACTATCGTCATGTGCCTGAAAATAGCTTAGGATATTTTTTTTCAAGATACTTTTGTCATATAATATAGAAAAAACTTCCCATATTGATAAAAAAAAAAGTATAATTTTACTAAGCAAAATGAAAATTTTCTGTTTTAGAAAAATCAATTTCTCAAATGAAAGATGATTTGAAATTAAAATCTTTGTATAACTCTCTCTCTCTCTCTCTCTCTCTCTCT
>NW_006495273.1:4897498-4927818 GCF_000471905.2 Amborella trichopoda | reverse complement strand
ATACTACTCTCTCTCTCTCTCTCTCTCTCTCTCTCTCTCTCTCTCTCTCTCTTTGGAATCGGGCCAGATCAGGATCGGTAAGTGACTAATCCCGAGTTAGCCGGCTGATTTTTTTAAACATGGTTGATCTTTTAAAGGCTATTTCCATAACATTCCAAAAACTTGATAGAGAATAAACAAAAAAATAAATAAAGAAAAAGGAGAAGAACAAAGCACATACAAGACGGTGTAGTATTTCATTGAACATAAGGCAACCATAATTTCTGCATGCACTTTAAAAAACAAAATATCCCATTTCCATAATTACAAATATAAATATATCAACTTAAAAAAAAAGATAACTAAAAAATCGAGCAACATTATCATGCACTTATCAAAAGGAAGAATCAATTTCATCATAAAATAGTTTTATCAAAGGAATAATTTTATTAAGCAAAATAGAAAAACACTTCCCATATACATCAAAAAAATGTAATTTTATTAAAAAATATTAAAAATAATTTATTAAGCAAACTAAAAAAACAATTCTCAATTTTATTAAAAAAACATTAATTTTCTTCAACAAAATATATTTTTTAGAAAATCGACTTTTCAAAAACCCAAAAAATGAAGCAACAATTCGAGCAAGAAACGACCCTCAATGTTTGGATATTCGAAAAAATAAACATACATGCATGGTAAAGGCTTCGATCATCTTTCAAACGCACCCAATATCATCAAAAAATATTTGCTATTTTTTATTTCATTGAAGAAAATGCGGAAATTCGAGATCTATGAAATTTTCGTTATATGATGCAACGAAAAAATTGATATAAAAAAATTTACTCAATAATAAATAAACATAGTACTATAAAGCCTCAATTATTGAAATACACAACTTAATTTGATAAAAAAACAACCAATAAATGGACAAAAAATCCACGTTTTTGGGTAGAACATAGGTTCTTGGAGCAGCAACCATTCGGGCTAAAATAAACCCCTTATTTTTTTGCTTTATGATCAAATTAAAGTTGAATATAGTAAATACTTCGAATAGCAATCAAACCCCTCAACTTTCTTGAAGAAACTCGTTTTTTTCAATGTTTAAATCCAAATTTATTGTTTTAGATTCATTATATAGTGATCTAAACCATTATAACACGAAAAAGTACCAAAATATTGCCGCAAACCGAATAAAAAATGGTGGAATATGGATTCACAGTTTTCCTTCTACAAATAACAGTATGAATTTTAAAATAACGCCGTTATTTATAAGTTAATGTTATTTACCCTAAAACGCTGTTACAACAACGAACCGGTCCAGTAAGCTGAAAACCAGCCGGTTTTTAGAAAATATCGCCGGTTCAATATCGAACCAGCCGGTTTTTGTACCAATTTTTTTTGGAGATGAGCGTCTATTGAGTAGTACCGCAAAACCGGCCTTAACCGGAATCGGTACCTTGCCGGTACCGATCTAACCAGCCGGTTCCGGTTTGGACCGGTCGGTTTTGCGAACAATGGTTGCAAGACCCCTCTTCTCGAAGAATTGTGACTGCCAACTGTTGCAACTGCTGATTCACTTTGCTAATTTCACCCTCTCATGTAAATCCCCCCTCTCTCTCATTCTCATGTGACTCCCCTAAAAGATCTCTCTAAATCAACTAAATCCCATAAATAAAAAAGATTCCTTTTAACTCCCCTATATCTCTTCTAACCACCAATATCTATCTTTCCTTTTAACTCCCCTATATCTCTTCTAACCACCAATATCTATCTTTCCTATCTTAAAATAAAGGAAACTTTCCAATTCTACCTTTGAAATCTCTACAACCCTAAAAGACAAAAATAATCAAAAACTCATTGCATCAAAAGATTTAGGATAGGACAGAAGATAAGAGAAAATTGAAGAGTACATTGGAAGAGAGGGACCTTGGGAGGTGCTAAGCCTTCTCTGAGGCTTTCAATCAAGATTTCCAGAAGTCCTTTCTAAGGTATTCTTTCTTCACAAAAGTCTCCAAAGTAGCATTCTATGGGCCATACGTCCCTCACTTGCCTTATACACATAATTGTTTTGAAAAAATGACTTAAAATACCCCCAACTAAATAAAATAATTAAATAACCAAAGTGCCCCTGAATTCTCTATACACCCAAAAGACATAAATAACCCCCACATAACCAAAATATAGAGGTTCCCTTGGCTTTCACTCTTAAACAAATGAAAAAGATAAAAAGAAACTAGAAGTAATTAAAGTAAATTGTCCCGCAGATGACCATGATGCCCTCATCACTTTGTGTATGCAGAATTAAAAGTCTCCGGAGAGTTTACTGGAAGTCTTTAAATGCAGAGATATCAGAAGGTCTAATGAATAATACAATTTTGATTGAAAAATCCGGTCTTTTAGTAGAGCAATGGCCAAGCTAGATCCGAATAAACAAACCTTGATCTGACCTCATCTAGGGTTTCTCTAGGCAATCTATGGTTGAACTTGGAGTGAGTCAGATAGATCACTTCAGGAAGTTGAGAATCACACATCAGAAATACATATCATACATGCCATCCATCTACCACACATGCCACAAGCATGACATTAGAATCTCTACGAATACAGAGAGATTATCATTAGCAGTTGTTGCATGGTTCAATTCCCTCCCTCATGAGAACTAAAACAAAAGTTCCAATTAACATACCCCAAGCGACAGAAAACATTCTTATACACTGGATTCACACACATGAGTCTAGTGTTCAATCAGTAGGGTCTCTCTCGTAAAATGTATGGTAAGAATCCACATAGTAGTCTTCAAAGTATAATAAAAAGATATCAAATCAAAAAGATATTGCAAAAAGACGTGTGCCTTTTGTCAAGGCCAACAAAGTAATTTATGTTTGATTCACATGTGTAAGTTGAAGTGCTATTAGTGCGTAGTCAGAAAAGTTAAAAGGAATTCAAAGTTTTTTGCATTTGTCTTATGCCCCTTGATATTATTAACTTGTATGTATAGTTCATTCCAATAGGGTTTCAATTACAAAGAATATAATTTGATTTTGTATTATACACCCTCAGTTAGTAACTAAAAGAATTAATGAAACAAACCGGTGTTCGTAAAATCAAACCGGAACGGTTAACCGGACATGGGCCCGGAAGCAATTTAACAGGCCTAACCGATAAACCGACCAATTCAACCGCTCTAACCGGACAAGTCTAGGGCGGTCAAAAAAGTGTTGAAAAAAAACAAAGATAGTAAAAATAATCTACTAAAATATGAAAAACTTATAAAGAATGATTAAAACAAAAAACATTCAAATGAAGTTGAAAATTAATGAAAAAAATGGATTTTAACGAATCGATTTGTGCGTAGGGATATTTTTAATTTTTTTTGAAAAAGATGGGAATATATAAAAGCGAGTATTAATGACCAAAAAAAATTTAATCTTTACCATAATGTAAAGAATATTAAACAATACATTACAAATCAAACTCCTTATTTTTGGGAATTTATATATATATATATTATTTTTATTTTATTTTACTTTATTTTTTTTATTTTTTTTAAATACCAGTTGATCACCAAAACCACCCAAAACCGGAACCGTCGAGTGGCCGGTTCCAATTTAACCGGACGGTAAGCGGTTAGATCGCCCAGTTTTGCGAATGCTGAAACAGACAAAGTAACTGGAATTGAGCCCCTCCCAACATCTCTTACCTCAGTCACATAATCAAAGCACAATCATAGGCCCTAAATCCTAATCGGTCCCTTGAGAGAAGGAAGAATAAAATTAGGAACCACCCACCTTCATGAAAGCATGAGAGACAACACTATATTACCACATAGTGGGGTGGGGAATATCCACATACATGGGATACAGTCTTGACTCTACAGAAATCAGTTTGGAGTCGATTTGTGAAGCAAACTTATGTCTCCTACAAAGGAACTTAAAGATATCAATATTTTTGACAGCCCAGGGATTGAAACAAATTAGAGCTTCTTGAAAGTAATTAGCAGAAAATTTGCATTTCCTCCATACAACAACTAGGAGCAACGAGGAGGGAACAATCATCTAGAATGTTTGCTCCACTCGTTCAGTGTCCAAAAATTCGCGAAAAATTTCAAAAAAACACCTAGGAGCTATCTAGGCAGGGTCATTATGCACCCTGTCTCTGGGCGGCCGCTTAGGAACTACTGTCTGGGCACCCACCTAGCCACCGCCCCATGACACTTTGTGGACGGGCTGAAAAGGCTCAGTAAGGGTAAAAAAATGTAATTTACCCCCCTAAAAAACGGGGAAAAGGGTTTTGGGGGGTATTCTAAATCCCCAAACAAAAACCGTGGCCTTTAGGGTGAGAAAATGGCCCAAAAATCACTCTTTTGTAATTTATCGAAAGATCGATAAATTTTTTATTTTTCGATTTCTTCCCAAAACAAAGGCAATAGTTTGTGGGTGGGTTTGGAGCTTCTAGTAGTTGATTTTGAGATCTTTTGGCGACCCAATAGAGGAGGTTTGCACCGACATCAATTTGATTTTGATATTTTTAAAGTATTATCATATTTAAAAGAGGGTTTTGATTTTATTTTGCTACAATATATTATGTTGTGAATCATACGTATGTTCTTTTACTTTTTTTTTCTCTCACAATATATTTATATGTTTGTAGGTAAAAGATTGATTTTTTTGTGATTAATTGATTTTTTTCTCATTTGGAAGATGAAATTGAGCATATATTGTATGCTTTTATGAATAGCTGATTCCTTTTTTGTACAATATGTCATGTTTTGATATTTTATTACTTTTGTTTTTTGTTATTTGATAAAACTTTGATTATGTATTTATGTGATATCTTAATGAGTTAAGCCTTAATTCTTAAAATGAAATTAAGATCTTATATTCATTTAAGACTTATTGTAAAGTAATATTAAGTCATACTGTTTTGAAACTAACATCTTAATGATATCATATCATATATCTTAATTCTTAAATTCTTAATTAAATAATATCTTAATGAGTAAAGTCTTATTGTAAATCTAACACAGTAACATATATATTCATTTAAAACTCATATCAAGGAGGGAGGGGGGGGTTTCAATTTTTTGAGGTTTGTGAGGGTACCATGTTCCTGGGCGGGCGCCTGCCGCCTAGGCGGCCAGGCATCCAAAACGCCAAGCGCCTGAATCCGCATTTTTGAACATTACACTCGTTATCTAATGAAATTTGGTGAAAGCACCAAGAATTATAAATATTTTTCTCATATCATTATATGAAAGTCGTGGCCTTTTTCATAATGGTTGCGTTTTTATCATATCTTTCTCCAAGAGAGACTACCTAATTAACTATAGAAACATGAAATATGATAGTTGGTTTCTTCATTAACAAACAATGAGATGGTACTTCTTTTCACACAATACTATTTGTAAAGAATACTTCTAAATGCCTCATGCATTAACTATTTGTGAAGAATATTTACGGAAGCCTCACACATCGCCTCACACATCTAATAATATTTACATAGAGATGCAATGGGAAAATGAGTATTACTTATGTAAAATTTCAAAAAGTTCCATAACAAAAAAAATGCCATGTTTCCATAAGAATTGAACTCACAACTAAGTGCTGCTTGTTTGGGTTATAATCTGCACTGCGAACATTGGCATGCTCAATGGAAATTGTCTTCCTGTAGTTCAAATCAAGGGCAGAGGGAATCACTCAATCAAAAATCTGTGGGAAACAGAGGCAATAATGCATTAATGTGAAATCCAACGTGAACTAGCGCTCAACGTAGCAATGGTAAATGTCCACATAACTTTCAAGGAAGAGGAGAACTAATATATGGATGGATCCCATATAAACAATCATACTTCATCGTGCGTAAATCCCAGCACTGAATTGCTGATTCACATGTTGTTGCAAGAGAGTTTTGGTCATGCGGATCCCAGGCACCCCCAGAAAAATAATGTGGCATATCGACAGATTCCTGTGAATGAACCTGGATTCAAAAAAGCATGTGCTGTAAAGGCAGTCTAAACAGTGCCAGGATCTCCAAAGATAGGTGACTACTATTTCTTTCCTTGATAATTAAGCTAGGTAACTAGAAAACATACTACATGAATAGGTTCGCAAGTTTAGTCATTAAAGCAATGAGCCTGCTAGGAGGGCAACCTTAAGGTCTTCTAAAATATAGTCATATAACAGATAAAATAAAACCTTCATATTGAAGTCAATAATCATAAAGATAAAAATGATAAGGCACAAACTGGACAAAATCACCATATGCCAGAAAAACGTCTAAACATCTATGAAAGAGGAATACCAAGATTCCTTTCAGCAGATTGCAATTAAAATGAATAAGTTTACTTGGCTTTTGTTGATTTCATTGAAGCCGTTGTGGGGAACACCGATAATTAAAGATAATGCATCAAAAAACTTGGGAGCTGAGGCAAAAGTAAAGGAGAAGGGAAAAACCAAAATATTCCGATTCCTCCAAAACAATGTGTCAATCCAATGTTAAAGAATATAGTTATGAAGGCATTCAATTAGGAAAAGCTCGTTAAGTATCCAGATCCTGAAAGACAAGTCCTTACGAAGAAAATGAGGCAGAGTTGAACCCATTAGCAAAGAATTCGATCATGAAGTTGCGGGTATTAAAACAAGCTAACCACCCCAAAAACAAACAAAGAAAAGAAAAAGGAAGAAAGATAAGGAAGTACATAAATGGACAATTAGTGCGACTGACAGAGAATGCAAAGGTAGGAGGATTCCTTGATCACTTAAATCTTCGTATTAACTTCAATATATAGGAGATACAAGAGAACAAGAATAAACAATTGTGTTATAAAAAATTACGGCTTCAAAAGCTCACTAAAGCTTCCTAGTTCCCCTAAAGCTATATATTATGAACGGGGAATGAATGCAATCTCCCTTGAGCCCCATACTTAAATATAAACAAATCTTGACCACGATAAAAATTATATAAGCCACTGAAAAGTGTCCCCAGTAACTATGCTCCTCTTACAAACAGTAACACATGAAGAGGAGGACCTTTTCAAAACCATTGCAAATGTAATACCTTCGCAGACTTTGCTGAGGTGTCTAAGCTCCATACAACTAGATTCTCCTCATCAATTCCAATAACTTTGTCATGCATCCCCAAAGGCCACCAAATAATGCTGCATAAGGCAAGTTGAACCTCAGATACTGGAAAAAAAATTATCAATGATAAAGTGACTTGATTTCCTATTGATGTTCAGCTACACAAGTACCCATGCAAAAGTCTATATTTTATTAATTCTATATTTTATTAATTGTGTATTCTTATATTTCTCTCACATTATAATTACAAAGTATCCAAGGACTTATTTTCTTTTTAATAATCATTATGAGTGTCCTAGGATTACCGAGTATCAATGTTGGTATAAGATCATGTAGATTCCATGACGCCCATAATACAAGTATCTAGGTATCTAAATTCCACATTCATGCCTCATTACTCGCTCTAACCAATAGATCATGCAACTCAGAAATCAAGAACTGGATGCCCAAACTAGAAGATGGAAGTATCAAGTAGTATAACAGAAAATTTTGAAGCATTCTTTATTCCCATATTAATCTGACAACAAACACTTGGTTGGAGGAAACATAATGCATGAGAAATTATGTCACTATATTCACATGCATCATATCATAAAGCACACTAAGTTATAGTCTTCAAATCAGTTTCAAATTATTAGTACAACTGGATATATCTAGAAGAGAGGAACAGCAATAAAATTCAGCATCTCAACAAGTGCAACAACTACACTGAAAACAACTGACAGACTAGGAACAACTTACCCCTTCCTTTAGTCCCTAGAGTTTAAGTATAAACAAGAAAAACAGAAAATGGCAATGATAATAGATAAACTGTAGGCATTGCCAAGGTGGCAATCAAGCAATGATAATAAATAAACTGTAGGAATTGCCAAGGTGGCAATCAACTGGATGACTACAGTTAAAAAGTTTAATGAAACAATCTTACAATGTATAAGAAAGGAATCAACACCAACTCCCACAAATAAGAAAGAACAATCACCATTTGATTTTTCCATTGTGTGCGTCAAGGGAAACAAGTTGTTCCAATTGAGGAGCATTAGATTGGTTGTACAACTCAGGGATCTCCCAGAGAGCCGCACCATATGTTCCTCCTACATATTAGATAGAATACAAAGCTGACAATCAACCACTATCCACAACACATGTTTACTTGTACCATTCAATAAAAAACAAGTGAACAAATGAAAGAGAGAACAATGAACACTTCATCCAAAGGAAGTTGTGCATATATATTAGAGATATGAAGAAAATATTTCATTGTCAATGGGGAATGACAAGGACACCATGCTTAGGTGTGAAAGCAGTGAAAGCATTACTAATAGAATCCTTTGGGGTGCTATAAGAAGTTGACACCTCTTTTCTTTTTTCTTGTTCTTCTATTTCTTTGTTTGTAGTTCTGCAGTAGGGTTTGTAATTGAGATGCAATGCTGCAATCATCAACACCTCAACTAATCAAGCCCAACCCTAAATCCTCAATCCCATGCCTTTTTGTGCACTTTTGAAAAACAATATTTTAATAATTTTAAAAGGAGAACAAAAACAATGAAATAATATTATTACAATATGGACTGATAACAATTGGATTGTTATGGTGATCTAAATCACCTAAGAACATTTTCAAATAGTGGCTGCTGTCAAGCTATTACTTCGTTTGTTTGATATTTCAAGTTTTCAACCAGTGCATGCTTTCCAGATATTAGTCTGTTTGTTCAATATTTGTAATTTGTGTTTGTCAAGAACAATACAGTCAATGTTCATATAGTGTTGCTTTTTGTATCTTGTGTCATTCAGTTAATGTTTGATTAATATGGGCATTTCGGTTTTCACCAAAATCTATGACCATTTAAGACACTTATCTATCACACATTTTATAGCAAAAGGCAACAAAGTTACAGCTATTCATTCGGAACCTTCTTCAGACCTAATTTAGGGTTTCTTCAAGGCATCCGAGCAAGTTCATTCTCAGCCGTTGACTCTTCCATTTTAAGAGTAAAGAAGTGATGAAAAAGAAAAAGGAGTCATTGCAGAAATTTTCAATTCACCCAGTGTGACCACCACACAGAGAGAAACTATATGCAAGGTTTTTGCTTGAGGTGAGATTTGGACAATGAATAAGACAAGTCAGTTGTCGACAAGACATAGTAATTATCAACAAAATTTACCAATCAATTTTTTTCTTAAATCATTAACTAAGAGGTGTTGCAAGTGGAGATCCAGGCAATTTTAAACTCTTGCATAATCTGTGGGCAAGAGATAAGGTTTTGATCCTATACATCTCACTTGGCATAAAATTTTCTGGGACTTCCACATCTTAAGGCTTCTACAGCTAATTCAAATCAATAGATAAAGTATTATGTCATTGACGTGAAGTTCCCCATGAATTTTCAACAAAAACAGCACAAAAACACAGCATTTTCCCCCTATTGCTTCCAGTGTTTGAAAATTCGGCCACCCGATCGCCTAGGCGAAAAATTTCAAACAACGCCTAGTTGCTGTCTGGGCGGTGGAATTATGCGGCCTGTCTCTGGGCGCCCGCCTAGTGACAGTTTGCAGAAGGCGAAAAAACCCTCGGTGAGGGGTCAAAAAAAGTCATTTTTCCCCTCTAAAAAGGGAGGAAAAGGGTTTTGGAGGGTATTCTAAACCCCCAAAACAAAAACTGTGGCTTTTAGGGTGAGAAAAACTTCCCAAAAAACTACTCTTTTGTGATTTATCGAAAGAACAATATTTGATTTTTGCGATTTCTTCCCAAAACAAAGCCAATAGTTCGTGGGTGGATTAAGGCTTCTAGTAGTTGTTGATTTTGAGGATTTTTGGCGACCCAATAAACGAAGTTTGCACCGACATCAATTTGATTTTGATATTTTTAAAATATTATCATATTTGAAAGAGGCGTTTAATTTTATTTTGCTACAACATATTATGCTGCAAATCATGGGTTTTTTCTTATACCTTTTTTTTTATTTTATGATATATTTACATGTTTGGTTGATGGCTTGGTATATTTGTTTTGTTAATTTGCCTTGTTGACATTGTGTATCGTTTCTAGTCTAGACTTCTAGTTTCCTACAATGACATTTAGGATTTCAAGCATTTTAATGTCTTACAAGTTACAATCTCTTTGAGACTTGCATCCATAAATATGTTATGTGATTGTACTATTACATTTTCATCTATTTCATGAGTTTGGGGCTCTAAAATTTCCCTATAAACTCCCAAAGACTTAAAATCATGTTAGATGAACTCCCCTGCTTTTTTTGTTTGGGGGGGGGGTGGGTGTTGGGGTTCAATTTGGTGAGGGCACCCTATCTCTAGGTGGGCGCCGGGGTGCCTAGGCGGCCAGGCACCCAAAACGCCTAGGTGCCCAATTGTTCCAATAAAATACCTAAAGCTTTACAAGAACCGTGTCCTACAATTGCCTAAAGTTGCCACCATGCTTTTCTTTTTCTTTGATTTTTTTTTTTTTTGGAAAGTTCTAAAGCTACTACTATGTTTTTCTTTTTTACTTTTATTTTTATTTTTAGGACTTCTAAAGCTACTACTATGGTCTTAGAACAAGTATACGGATTAGGATTTGTCAATGGCAAGATATCCACATCAGTCCAACCCTAAGTTTGAAAAGGGGAAGGCTATCTGTCACTTGGTAATATCTTGGCTCCAGATCAGTCCAACCCCGAGTTTGTAAAGGGGGAGGCTATTTGTCACTTGTTAATATCTTAGCTCTTGAACTACATGATCGAACATCATTCATGAGTTCTTATTCACTCTCCAAGTGAAAGTAGAGGAGTATAGTTCACAAATTGTAATCTAAAGAAGTTAACTTATTGAAAAGGACCGCCAGTCACTGGCAAGGCTCCAAGTTACTTGCAGGAATATTATGGTTCATTAGGAAGCACATAGGAGAAACCGTGTCAAAACATCCCCATACCGTTGCCCAAGTGTTTTGAAAAATTAACCTTCTAGCACAAATGGCTCAAAGAAGAAGGACTTTTGAGTTTCTGTTTGACTTGAATGGTGATTTGAAAGTGTTGGTAGTAAAATTTTGGCAATTTGAGGATTTTCCCTTGCTTAATATTAACTTATCATCATTGTCATAAAAAAATGCAATGTGAAATATGCAAAGGTATGAATGTTCAATCCATTGTGGCAAAACATGCTCTTTTTGTTCCTTCAACAAGTATCATCAGCCAGGGATCAGCACATGAACGAAAACGTCAAAAAGTTCACCGCTAGGACAAAAGTTTACTTTTTTTTAAACTGAGACTTAGGCATGGAATTGGACAAAGTCCAAGTCCGAGTCAGCGGGTGCCTAGTCCCAATGGACTCAGCCAAGGTTTATAAACATAAAAACAAAGAAACCTTGAGAACCAGTGAGAATCGCTGGTTCACAAGGTTCTTCACTTGGACTCTACACCCTGCCAAGTCCAAGTAGGACTCCGCAAGTTCGAAAACACTGGATCATAGTTTCAAGAGCTGCATGTTAGAGGAGGGCATGAGTCCAAAGGGCTGTACATTCTGCATGAGCAACTTACAGCTCAACACAAGAAATAGAATGATGATGTAACCGCTTGAACATACATCTTCCCTTTTTGCATGTTCAGTAGAGATTAGACTCTTTCATGCAACTTGAAGAACGCCACTTTTGAGAAATCTAGTGCTTTTGTTATACATTGAAACAACATATGCATCCCTTTGTTAATCATAGACTCCCAAGTGATGAAACGTTTTCACTTAAACATTCAAACAATTAATGCTACCTAGGTTTCCATTTTCCAGCACCCTAAGTAATTCATCTCCCAACTCCAAGAGAAATATGCATACCTCTTCTCAATAAAAATTCACTATAGCCAGAAACTGCATCCAAAGCAAAATGCATTTAGATGCGATCCTTCAAAGACACAAAGCTAAAGGGACCAATCAAGAGAGTAACCCAAACTGGGATGGTACATACAGATCATACTGGAACCAGTACCATACCGATGAAACTGAGTCAAAATTCAGTATGATAGTCAGGTAGTAGAAATCATCCACAAACATCTTACTGCCCTAGGCAAAGCTTTTAAACAATATTCCATGACTCGCCTGTGTCGAATCGGACTTGTTGCGAGTTACTTGGAGTCTAGGACTCGCCTATGCGCGAGGTCGAGTAGGGCATACACTGTACATTATGTTATACATATAATATTATGTTCAATTTAATTCAAATAACATCTAATTCCTTTTTGGCTAGTGTTTACAGCTTATGAGCCTCATGGTTGGTGTTTGAACCCCCCTCAAACACACCTTATCTTTTTAAATGCATGTCTTTTTATTTTTCTATTTTTTAATTTCTAAAAGCGATTCAAAAATATTGCCCATGGGGTGGTTCAATCCCCAAAACTCTTGTAAAGAGCCCACAACACCTAACTGAGGCGACATTTGAACGTTGTTACAACTGCAAACTATGTTATATACACATGCACACACGCATGCACACATACACATACACGGAGGAAAAAGTTCATATACGGATGCAATGTTAAAATGTAGAATTAAGGTGCACCTCGAAAATCCATCGGAAAAGGCAGATTTGATGGTAGGAAACCCTCTAATTGATCATCTTGATATCGAGATGTACGGGAAAAAATAAAAAAAACAAAAAATGATTTCAAATCCTAAAAATAGTGCATCTTGTAATGCATAATCTGGACTGTCCATTTTCAAGATTTTCATGTGTTTATAGATCTACTTGATTTGAACTATTTTCTCTATTCAAAATTTTATCATTAGAGATTGAAAAAGATTCTAAGGCCATCTTAAGAATAATTGACACCAAAATTACATATTATGATAAAATTTGGAGGGGCGCCTTACTTTGATTGTTTAAGGTTGCAACCTTGTGCAAACCACACCCATATATATATATATATATATGATTTCATGCAACGATTGTATAGTAATATGATGCAACAACCTTCAAAAACTATGTTAGGGTCATTTGTTTGATCCAAAATTATAATATATACTCTTTTCAGTCTAATGAACAATCACAAAAAGAAAATTTGAAAACACAACCTAGAAAGTATTTTTTTGCCCCAATTAATATAAGCCGTCCATTTTGATAAGAAGCTTAAATCTAAGCCTTAAAAGGATATTTTCTTTTCTAATTTTGTTAGATAGTTTTATTATCATTAGATGAACAATCTTAAAGGAAGAAAAAACTGATTTTGAGTTTGTAAAGGCTAAAATATTGAAATTCACCAAATGAATGGTCTAGATTCATTGTTGGAGGGGACTCATTTTGACCAGGGTTCAAATTGAACGTTTTCTTTTTTGGGATTGATTATTGAGATGAAGAGAGTGTGTGCAAAATTTTGGATCATACAAATACCACAAACATGGTTATCTAGAAGTGTGGTTGCATTATACTATGATACAACCGTTGCATGAAATCACTGCCCATATATATATATATATATATATATGAAAAATATATGGTACACAGCCTAATATAGATAAGCTAAATGTGCCAACGGCCCAGATTCAATCTAAGCCGCAAAGTTTCGAGGGTATTTTGATCAATTTTTTTCATGTAAAATATTTTTTTAGTATTTTTTGTAGATTCACCTATTTTGAAGAACACACCTTAAAATTTCGAGTGATTTGGAATTGTAGAAAAAAAATTAAAATTCAAACACTACCAGGCATCCGTGATCGTCATATCGGTCAAGATTCAATCTGAGCCGTTGGTGCATTTAGCTTATCTACACTAGGTGCGCACTTTATATTTTTCCTATATATATATATATACTCACACTAGCTGACAGCTACAGTAAATGCCCATTGGCCTGGATGGTCACGATTGCATTTCGTAATTGAATTTTTTTTTTTTATTTTTTTTTTTTATTACGGATCCAATTTACTTGAGATTTTGAGCATCTACTCTAGGAAAATAGGTGAATCCATAAAAATATTAAAAAAATAATTTACATAGAATAAATTGACCGAAATACCTCTAAAAGTTTCTGGGGTTTTTTGGTCAATTTATTTTTTGCAAATAATTTTTTAAATATTTTTATTAGATGAACCTTGATGAGAAGAATGGATGCTCCAAATTTTGAGTGATTTGGAATTGTAGAGAAAAGATAAAAATTCAAATATAAAATACAATTATGACCATCAAATCAACTAAGATTCAATCTGTGCCTTTGGGCTTACCCTATTCCATCAGTTGATGGATTGATAGGATGTTTTCGTTACATATATAAGGATTGTAAACTATGAGAACATTTATCTTTATTACAAGGGTGTACAATTACTCCTAGCCTTTAGATGTTAAATTGAATGGCTTGGGTTGAAACTCAAAAAAAAATTCCTAGGGCTTTAGAGTCCAGTAGAAAAAAAAACTGCCCAATTAGAAATTTGATGAACATGAGTGATTGTAATCACCTTGTAATAAAGATAACATTGGTAAAATTAATCAGTTATCCCAAAAAAAATGGTGGAACAGATCTCCCTTTGTAGCTTCAGAAGACTCCAATTCGACATCAAATTACATATACAGTGCATTCGAGTAAAAATCACATGTTCATTTAGTAGTCCTACAATTACTGTTACACAATTTTCACATCATTTCTTCTTTTCTCTTACATAGCCATGAAACTCCAATTAGACATTTACAATGGTAGCATATCGAGAACTAGTGGAGAGAGATAAATAAGTGTGTTAAAAAAAGAAGATACCTGATGCATAGACAGTCGAGAAAATGCGAGGGTTGAAGGGACAATCAGCGAGATGCCAGATCTCGTGAGGATGGTAGAACAAACCCTCACAATTTAGCTCTGTACCAGATGGCGAGAGCTGGATCAGATGGACCTGATCACAAACGAGCTCAAAAGTTCAAGAACAGTAACTAAACCACAATAGCAAATACAATAACAATTATTTCATTAAATACGTAATTCCAATATGTAATTGAATAGGGCTTCCAATCTGAGACGAGATGATACCTCGTTCTCCTCTTTGAGACTAAGAGTGCCCGCAAGGAAGGAGGTATGAACACGATCGGCTTTGATGTCGGTAATGCATCTTGCCTGTGTACAGAGAGAGAGATCAAAATGGTTAACTCATGGAAATGACAGTAAAAGAAAGAAGGAGAAGAAGGGAAACAGTAGTGAAAGAAAATGAAGAAAAAGGAAAGGTTTTGTTTGGTTTAGACCTGATATTTGAGGCCATAACCAACTCCAGTGGATCCACCTTGCATCTCAACGAGATCCTGTGCCCTTCTTTCTTTGGGTGTAGCAGAGTTTAATTTAATTAACGATAAACAGTCCAGTGAGAAGAAATGTTCCACAAAGAAACCTTTGTCCTGCTTAGAAATCGGAGATAGAGAGAGAGAGAGAGAGAGGGAGGGAGGGAGAGGGGGTTGCGGCCTTGCAGGGAAATGGAAAAAACACCAACCAATGCTCCCGCGGGATCAAATTGTCTATTTATTTTAAGTTTTAACAAGTTTTGACCTCAGATAGTATACTCCTACCGGTGCGTAATGTACGTTTACTCCCTCGGGAAAAGACTTATATGGGAGGAACAATTAGCGGATGATTATTTTAAAAGGAAATAATCCGTTTCAAGATTTCTAACACTTTGATCTCACCTTTGAAAAACTGGATGGGTCTCTATATAATGTTGAGGTATTATTTTTTATTTTTTTTTCCAAGCACATAAAGAAGGAGGCTTATAAAATTCTTTTTTTATCAAAGTTAATGTATGAATTGAAGAGGTAACATCTTCAAATTGGCGGCTTAGAAATTTTTTTAATAGGGTTGAAGAGGTAACATCTTCAAATTTTGGGGTTGTAAAAGTACTCGTAAATGGGCCTTACTCAAGGGAGTAAATGGACATTTTACTACTATAAGAGCATGAAATATTTTGGATAAACTATGTTTTAATATCCCCAGTGCAATGAGGTAAGGGTGGCAATGGGCTGGGGCCTGGTCTGCGCTTGCCGAACTCCAGGGGAAATAACAAAAAGAAAAGAGGGCCGGGCCGGGCCGGGCTAGAACTGGACCCTCGCCCTGACTCTAAGGTAAGTGTGGCAATGGGCTTGGGCCTGGCCTGCCCTTGCCGACTTCCAAGGGGGATATAACAAAAAGAAAAGAGGGTCGGGTGTGCTAGCACTAGCCCCAAGCCCGACCCTCAGGCCATAGTTTATAGGGCAGGGCTGCCCGGCCCATTGCCAGCCCTGAGGAGATAGTATTTGTTAGATTTTTGTAAATTTTTCCATCTCCGTGGTAAGTACTTTAAATGAGCATATACTATCCTCCTACATGAGCATGGTATGTTTTGGTCCAAACTTTTGAGAACTAAAAAATTAGATGACTATATTCAATTTTGAATTTTATGACACTTGGATCTCATGCTTCAAAAGTTGCGACATTTTCTATTCAATTTTGGCACATTATTTTATTCCAGGCCTTGGAGAATGCGATTTGAAAGTTTTTTTATTGAGTTTGACATATGAATTGATAAGGTTCCATCGCAAAATTTGGGGTCCCATGGATAGTCCGAGGTTGGATTTTACTCCAAACATGAAATCTTCTTGCTTTAAATAAAGGCAAAAGTTCAGATAAGGTTGACATCCTAAATTTTAGAATTAATAGTCATCTCAAAAATCCATTGGAAAGGTTATTTTGACGTTAAAAATTTATCTAATAGATCATCTCAACATCAAGATATATAGATGGGTGCAATTTGCATACAGATGCATCTGTAGCTGTAGAGGTAAGGTGCACATTCAAATTTTATCATGGTATATAATTTTGATGTAAAATGTTGTTAGAATTCTCTCAAAATCTATTTTTATATCTAATTATAAAATTTTAAATTTAAAAAATGGTTAAATTCAAATAGATCTATAAACATATAAAAATCTTGAAAATATACGGTATAGATGATATGTTGTAAAATACACTATTTTTGAGACTTAAAATCTTTCTATTTTTCATAGTCATACATCTCAATGTCGAGATGATCAATCAAAAAGTTTTTCAACATTAAAACTACCTTTTCCAATAGATTTTTGAGGGGCATCCATAGTTCTACGTTATAAGGTAGCATCCTTGTATAAACTTTTTCCTATATAGATATAGACGTAAACAATTTCAAATCCTAAAGATAGTACAACACATTATCTGAGTCAATTTCATGATTTTATACGTTTATAGATCAGCTCCATTTGAACTATTTTGGAGTTTAAAATTTTATAGTTAGAGATGAAAATAGAAATTTTATAGTTAGAGATGAAAATAGATTCTTGGGCCATCCTAATAACTTTGATACCAAAGTCACATGTTCTTACAAAGTTTTGGGAGTGCGCCTTCGATTATTTAATGTTACGACGCTATGCAAACATCACCCTTAAATAAATAGATTCTAAATGTTTAAAACAAGATACGTCCAAACACGAAGCAATCTCCTTTCAATTTCAAGGCCTTTCAAGGTACTTATAGACCCATACAATTTTTTATTTTCTTGTCCTTGAGGATGATTTGAAGACCTTATGTTTTCCTGTACCCGTAAAATGCCTATAAATTGTTTTTCATTCACTTTTGAAACCTGAAATAAATAATTGATGCTCAAGCTGCCCATAGAATCTTACGCCACACACCTGTACATATATAGCTAAAGAACAATATTCAAATCTCACTTTGGTGACAGAAGCCACACATCTCTCTCTCTCTCTCTCTCTCTCTCTCTCTCTCTCTCTCTCTCTCTCTCTCTATAGCAATGACTGCAGCCACGCTGAAGACTCAAAAAATAATAATAATAATAAGTCTATGAAAAAGAAGGATTCAAGGATCATGCAGAGTGAACTGAGCCATGACGTAACAGAGGGCAATCATCAATTAGTCAAACCACACCACACCACTTAAAAAGTACAAGGGGTGCGAAAGAAGGCATTAAACAACTCGCTGATTTTGTCTAATCATCAACTGGTCATGCTCCGAAATTCTTCAAAGCTTGCACAAAAACCGGATTCCCAGTTTCATTTGGCAAACTATTCAATCGACCACCTACCCCTTCTAATAGTAGTACATAGGATGCAAGTCTCTCAAGATTATCCTAAAGCCACCAAAACAAAAAAAAACGACGACAACGACGACAGCAATAGAGGCGCATATCATAAGGGGGTTCCTTGGAAAATACCTCAAAGCCAAGGAATCAGGGTTACTGCATCCAGCTGCAAGACACCAGCAATCAGTGTAAATATAAGAGAGAGAGAGAGAGAGGGAGAGAGAGAGAGAGAGGCTCCTGATAATAGGCCATTCTCTCTACATCTACTAATCATCGTGTTAATGATTAGAGCTCCTACTCTTTATCTTCATCCACTTTAAGCTCTTGAAGCTTGGACTGCAGCTCCTCTCCCTCTCCATCCTCATCACCTTGCCCATCCACTGAACCCTCATCCTCATCATTATCATCACCATCACCATCTTCCTCATTCTCATCCAAAGGCCCAAGAACAGATACCCCATTAACACCTTCCTTCAAGACCTCCTTCACCTCATCAATACCTTCATCTGAAATGCAATTCCCATCCAAGTTCAGCATCGAAAAACCTGGCTTCTCAGCCACAGCCTTGGCCGAAACCTTAGCCCCAACTCTTGTGATACCATTTGTACTGAGATCGAGCTCCTTAAGATCTTTATGCCCCTCTTCAAGCATCTTGCAAATCACAATTGTCCCCTTATCCTTCAACTCGTTCTCTGACAAATTCAACTTTGAAAGTGATTCCTTCACTTTAAGGCAAGCAGCCAATGCAGGGGCAGCCTTTGCCGTTATATCATTTCCAGCCATCTCCAAAACTTCAAGCATAGGGGCAGTGTCCTTGAGGCTTTCAGCTAAAGCCACAGCACCTTCATCTTCCAAGTTTAAGTAGCTGAAGTAGGCCTCCTTAATCCCATTAAGTCCTGATAAAGCTTTGGCTAAGGCTACTTCAGCCTCGGTGCCAAACATATTGTCCCTTAGGTCGAGCTTCTTTAGGTTTGGGCAAGTCCCAACTGCTTCAGCTAATGCAACTCCCCCTTCAGACCCAACTCTTGTAGAGGAGCACCTGAAATCCTCCAATGAGGGGGATCGTCTCACAAGCTCAGAGAGGGAAACTGCGCCTTCATCGCCAGTCATGTTGTTATGGAAATGTAATACTTTAAGGTTCTCGACTGAGGGAAGAAGCTCACAAATGGCCCTCGCCGCTTCTTCAGAGATGCCGTTGTTCATGAAATAAAGCTCCTCGAGCTCACTCTGAGATTTTAGGAGGGCCCCAAATGCTCTAACCCCCTTCTCGCCCAAAGCATTGTTCGAGAGGTTCAGTGATCTCAAGATGCAGCCTTCCAAAGCCGAAGCAAACATTGACATGACCTCCAGGGCTTCATCCTCAGGCCTTCCTGCAATGAAATCAGAGAGGTCAACCTCTCTGAGCTGATCATTAAGGGATTTAAGAATAGGAACAGCAACCCCAGCAGCTCCCAGACCAAAGCTTTTATTGCTAAAGCGTATCTTGGTATAGGAGTTCCCTGCCTCTTTTAGAGGCTCCAATAGCTTCTCAGCCTCCTCTTCGTTAATAAAAGATCGGGCACCATCAGATATATCAAAAACGGTTTTGTGGGCTTTAGAGGCTTCATCAGTTTCTGGTCCCTTCTGCTCAGTGGATTCCTTTTTGGGAGATTTTGGGCCCCTTTTGAGGACCTCAAGCATAAGCTTGCTGGATTCCTTGGCATAAAGCTGCACAGCTGAGCTCCCATCGCCATCGGGCTCTTTCTCATGGTGTTCATTTGCTGCAGTGAAAGCCACCTCTTCAATTCGTTTGGCATTCTCCTCAGCCTCTTCTTTGCTCAAAAGGCCATACTTCCTAGAAAAGATGGAGACAGAGGAGAGGTTCTTAGTCATGCGCTCAACAAGCATCAAGCGAGTGCTTTGGCTTGGGGGCCACAGTTTTATGGAGAATGTTCGGGGAGGAAGATTCTCAGCTGGTGTCTCCATCCAAAATGGATCACTATTTTTGCCCAATGCACAACACAAACCTGAAGAATGAAATAAATTGGCAACTTTATTCACCAGCAAATTCAGAGGTTTAGATTCTGTGTTATCAGAAACCAAAGAATGAGATCTCCTAGGTATGTTTACTTATCGCATGGTATAAAATGGAAAGAAAGAACTGTGTAACATATCGCAATTGCACTATTTTCCCTCATTATAAGCAGAAGACACTCAGGCTCAGGCTTGATCTTTATAGTAAACAATCTACAGTTCTATCTGAAGTTGAAGCCCATCCATTAGTTCGACAACAAATTTGTTAATGACTTTGAATAATTCCATTTTATTGGTATAGGTTGGGTTAAATTATAGCTAGATTCTATCATCCTAATGCCTTTGGTATAGCTCTTTGTCTTTAAAGAAAGTGGACAAAAACAGGGAAGGAGCCATTGCTGCACCTAATGCAAATGGGGGACTGGAACTCTCCTACTCTTTTATCTGAATTATAAAACAGATTTTAAATGAAAAGAAAAGGGACAAATATTATCACTGTTTCTGATGTTACTGTGTTTCCAAACAGCAACGACTTGGGACGCAAAGACCGCACTGAGGAATGTGGTATCACATCGGTTGCATTCCACTTCATATATAGCAGCTCCACCAGTGAAAAGTGGGAGAGACAACTACAACATGCAAGTCACAAAACTCATGCATGCAAGCAATGTGGACTTCCAGTGGGATAGGTCATGAGGTTCATGGCTGTGGTAAGGTATACTCTCTCGTAATGAGCATCCATTCAGGGAATTTGGTCCTAACCTAAAGGCACACCATTCAAGAAAACCTAGTCAAAATATAAAACTTCACAAAGCTAAAGTTCAGACCGATGCATGCCCAGTGTAAACTACAAATGCTTCAAGATAATGCAATTAGATTACATATCAAATAATCATGATATTTCTGATAATACTAAGTTATATTACAGTCCAGCCTATATCATAAATTCAGGCATAACAAAGTATGAATACTTTATACCAATGATGCTAGGCCAGGACTGGTGACCAGTCCTAGCAAAGTGTGAGTACTTTATAGGACCGGTGACCGATCCTAGCAATATTGCTAGGACCAATACATCATAAATTCGGGTATAACCAATGCTACAAAAAACACCAGGCGGCCACCCAGGTTAAAAAGGGGGCAAGGGTGTCCAGTAATCTTGTTTTAGGTCCAGATTTTGTATAAGAACTGTAAATTCATACATTTTTTATAATCCAAAAAAAACACACACAACACGCACACAAAAAATACCCCACCCAATGGGTATTTTTGCAACTAGGTGGACACAATCCCCTAGGCAAGCACCCAGGGTCCCTAGGAGAGCGGCCAAGGCTACTGGGCGATACGCCCAGGCCCCCCTAGCCCGCCTAGGTAGCCAGATGGACCGCTTTTTTAATCAATGGGCATATCAAAGTATGAGTAGTTCAATGTTGCTAGAACCACACTGGTGACCAAACTGGAGAGGACACCAATCAAGTTGGACCGGCCAACCCAGACTGGTTCACCGGTCAAACCAATCCAATACATTAAAAATTAATAATATTCTGGAAAAATAAGGAAAAAAGGGAAGAATAGAAAATAAGGAAAACAAAAAAGAAAGAATAGAGAAATTTATGGGAAATAAATCAGTAAAAAAAATCTAGATATCATTCAAGTAAATGAGTAACCTATGAGTCTATGATTCATGATCTCTCTTAACAGATTAAAAATTTTAAATCTGTCACGGTGAGTCTTTTACTGTTTCGAAAAATCAGTATAATAAATGGCACAAAGTCATACTAGTAAGCTTAAGAATAAAACATCCCTAACATTAGAGGACTCATCCAATTAACCCCAAATTAAAATATCTCTAAATAAAAATGACCCTAGTAATATCAGCTTCAAAGTTCATTGAATCGCTCAAATCAAGAAAACAAAAAACTCTTGCTTGGGGAAACGACAACAATTTTTAGAAAGATAAACCACATAAAAAACGTTTTTAAAACCCACAAAGAAAGCATTACTTCACATGAAAAAACCATGAACAAGCATCCCCACATGATAAATATCAGCTTGAGATCGAAAGACTAATCAAAAGATTGCATTACTTCACATGAAAAAACCATGAACAAGCACCCCCACATGATAAATATCGGATTGAGATTGAATAGCTAATCAAAAGATTCAAGATTCATTACAAGTTTTCTTGCAAAAACCCAAAAAAAATCCAAATTTTTCCTATTCAAGAACAAATCAAACAATCAAAAGAATGGTTGAATACACTGGGACTTCAAACAAAGGCAGATTCATAGCCTGATTCACCTCCCCCAAGAACAACAAGCATGAACTCAAACATACTGGATGAAAGATATACTTCCTCCTAGTGCAGGCTATTAACCATATTCAAAATGGAACCTACAATGTCAAAATATATATATCTAACAGCTGTCATCAAAGGCCTAATCAATGCGACCAAAAGATAGCTGCATGGAACTTTCTCCCAACACTAATAGTAGATACCCATAACATACAGAATGTCTAAGCAATCAGTCACAAATCACAGGGAAGAGATGAACTTAATCTGAAATGCAAATTCATTACTTTTTCTATTGGAGTGCAGGATATCAATCAAGAGAAAATATTTAAAGTGAAATTTAACATAATAATTAAATTTCATCAGAAAAAGAAAGCATTTTTTAAACTCATCAAATTTTCAACTTTCAAATATTGAGAGCGTTTTAAACTCTCTGCTGGGGCCTTCGCATCAAAACTCATCAAAGTTTCAAACTTCAAAATTAATAAATTTCCTGAAATCCCTCAAATAAAAGAAATCAAATCACGACTATAATTATCATAAATCCCTCAAAAATAGAAAGAAAGTAAACTAATTAGTTTACCACAATTTGCTCTGTAGAAAATGAGGATCTCACTGATATTGCTGAAAATGATCAACTGCACTAAAATTTCAACAGTGAAAGTTTTAAGGTCTAAACTTCACAACCAAAGGATATGAAATTGACCTGTAAGGTTTGGACCAAAGGCTATGGTGACGAAAACTGTGCTTGGAGCGTAAAAAAATGGCGGACTTGCAAATTGAAGAAACAATGGAGTCGCTGTCTCTCTCTCTCTCACTAAAACCGGACTTTCTATCTCTAATATAGGTGCTTCTATACAACACAAAAAAACAGCAAGAAATAAAAACAAAAAACAGAAAATATACAACAAAAAGAAACCGATACCCACATTTTTTCTACAGAGAAAATTGTGCTCCTATACTCAATAAAATAAAGCCAGAAATAAAAAAAGCAACAAATTTCCATGGGGAAATCATAGAAAAAAAAATGCTTGCATTGGTAATTAAAAAAATCAGCACCATCTAGAGGGAAAAACCAGAAAAATAACAAGAATAAAACCCATAACCTGGTTGAAGAAGATGAGGCAGGGTTCGTATAAGGGAAACCCTACCTTGTTTAGTGAAGAATCTTTACCACTATGATGAAGAAAAACCAGCAAAAAATAAAAGAACACCAGCCCAAAAAAAAAAAACAGAACAACCCTACTTCGTTGAAGAAGATGAAAGCTCGCAAAGGGATCCTTGCTTGAGGAAGATGAGGCACTTATTATGAGGCCTGCAAACGGATCCAAGCCTGTGGGTCTGAGAGGGAGGGCGCAGGGGTCGGGAGAGAGTGACGAGGTAGGCTTTGTGAGAAAGCAGTTAGCGCATTGAGTGAGAGTGGCGAGGGTTTTGCAAGCAGTTAACACAGACAGCATAGACTCCCTCTCTCACTACATTCAGTTAGCAAATAAAAGTCTGAAAGTGTATCTTTCCTGCATTTCATTTGCTCTGATGTTCCATAATCGACATTTTTTCAAAACCAAATCTAATGAAGTCTTTGATTATTTTGTTTACACTATCTGGTTACAAAGTAGTGGTTAAATCAACCCATTTGCAACCAATAATAACTCGTAACCCTAAAGTTTATCTAGGATACCCAAATGAAAAGAGAACACTCCATTACACATTACTTGCAATTGTACAATGAAGAGAGAGAGAGAGAGAGAGAGAGAGAGAGAGAGAGAAACGCATCGTACCAGAATGAAAAATGCCTTGCCGTGGGCTTGCCTATGTTCTAGTTTACAAGGAATCACAGACGAGGGAGGAAGAAGCAGAACCCTAGTGCGTGAAGATTCGGAAGTAAACAGGTTTCCCCCCTTTTATGAAGCAGGGGTAATATTCGTAATTTTTAAAAGTATGTAGTTATTATTTGCAATTTTTAACTTGTTCATTTAAAATAAATTTGCACTAATGTCTCTCTTAAATCACCATTATACAAAAAAAAATCCTCCAACATTTTTTATTTTACATTTGTACCTATCCTTGTCAATATGACCTTTTTTTTAGTTCGTTACCATTTGATTGTTATTTTTTTCTAGAAATTAAAAAAAAAGACCACATTTTTTTTTTTTTTTTACTAAGTTGCTCTCTTAACGGGCTAATAATAACACTAAACGAAAGGCTACTTTTGCATTAAGACAAATAACTTATTTATCTGCTAGTTTTAGAATAGCTATTTTGGCAAGCCACCTCTGCTATCCGGTATTTTCAGTACTGGACACTTGCTTGCAGCAGTTTAAAAAGGGAGTGAGCTTGTGAGTTGGCTCTCTCTTTCTATCTTTTCTTTCTCTCCGCAGAGCTTTCTCATAGCCTCAATCAAACTTCCGAGGTCTCTGCCATCTGCTCATCCATTTTGTAATCTAACATGTAGTTTGTATTTTATTTTTTTCGTTCTTTGTAAATTTCTTTTTATCAAAATCGTCATTATTTGTAGACCTTTTGAACCACTTTGTCAAGAGCTTTACTAGCTTGATCAATCAACAACATATTCCAATGTTTTGGTCAAATTTGCTAGCTTGATCTAGGTTTTCGGGATCAATACGTGTTATATTGAACTCTTTGAACAAGTAATGATGGATTGGGTTTTGATGCTCTAAAATAACTAATTTTAAATATTAAAATCTCACTTCAATAAATAAATTTAGGGATAATATCTTATTATTTTCTATTTTCAACTTTTATATCTCATCAGACTCAATAATTAAAAATATTACTTTAAGCAAAATAACTTCATTTTTTTTATCTTTTAACCCCTTAAACCCTTTTGACCATATATTATTGACCTCAATAACTTATGAAATGATTCTCTTTTTTCTAAAACTCTATTTTTCTCTCATATCATCGTCTCTATCTCTCAAAACTTCATCTCTCCCTAAAACTCAAACTCCATTTCTCTCTTTAAAACTCCACATCTCTTCTTAAAACTCAAACTTCATCTCTCTCTTTAAAACTCTATCTCTCTCTCTAAAACTTCATCTCTCCCACACATAAGAAGGTGTATTCGTGTTCGAGCTCAAACTAAACCCCTTGACTGGTAAACTCATAAAGAAGTTAAGAGAGAGAAATGAAGTTTTAGAGAGAGAGATGGAGTTTGAATAGAGTATCATTTTAGTATTTGTTTTGGTCAAAAATTTATGGTCAAAGAGGTCAAAGGGTTCTAAG
This sequence comes from Amborella trichopoda, assembly GCF_000471905.2. Next base: position 4,902,159 of record NW_006495273.1, on the reverse strand, counting down.
ATAGAAAAGATGGAAACCTTTTGCTTACAAGTAATATTTTCAATTCTTAAATCTCATGAGCTATAGAAGTTAAAAATAAAGAACAAAGAGATATTTTCTCATAAATTTAACCAATGTCCATGGAGGTTTGGTAGATGGCTTACTTACTAACATTGGAAAAGTGCATTGGTTGAGATTTGAAGTTTTAATATTTATAATTTTTTATGTGTATGTATGTCATTGTATTCCTATAGTAAAATAAAAACTATATAATGATAATATTTATCGGTTAATTAACAATACATCTAATAATACACATTATATATCTAAAAACATAGAGCCATTATGAGAATAGGACATAATGGGTCAAATTTTTTTTTGTATATAATAAATTGGTAGAAAGTATTATCCCACAATGTGAAAAAATATGTTTTCATGTAATAACCCATGGTCATAATATCATATAAACTTTATATTATGAATTTAGAAAGCATGCTCTTAATGGCTTTTAATGAGTCCCTAGGCTAGATTCCTTATTTGCACTCTTAGTGTAATTAATGTGGAGACCGAAATAATTGTACGAGTTGATGACTAATTGAAAAATTTATAGCTTATTGGAAGTAATATCTTGTACTTGGCATTCAACATGGTGATTTTTTATTATTATTTATTTTCTTAATGCATTTTTGACATGAAATAAGACATCTCTATTAATTATATAGACCTTGATGATGTTTTACTCCGTCACCACTGTGCATTCATCTCTCTGAGTCCTCCAATAGTAGATATCCCAGATTGATTCATGGCCATTAGTGAAGTGAGATTTGTTAGTTCGTATGATGCTTATTTTGAGCGTAATCAGAATGATGACTTAGATTTTGATGAACCAGAGGCCCTTAGAGATGAAGGGTTTATCTTCTAGAAGGCGTGAGGGAAAATTAAGGTATTAATAATTTCAAGTTAAAATTTGAATCGCCCTTCATAATGATCATTTTTACTACTAACCAAACTATAATGGGTGCGGTTTGTATAGAGCCTAGGCTATAAACAATCAAATTAGAGCCTACCTTCAAATAGTTTCGAGAAATAATATATTTTCATCTTTATTTATAAAATTTGTAGCTTCAAAAAATAGTGTAGATCGACATATCTATGAAAATTTAAGAACTTGAAAATTGACTGTAAAAAAAATGCGTTACAAAATACACTATTTCCAAAACTTGAAATCCATTTTTTTTCTCGTGTCCATGTATCTTGATGTTGAGATGATCAATTTGAGGATATTTGGGTATCAAAATAACACCTTCTAGTTAAATTTTTGAGGTAGGCTCTAATTTGATTGTTTAGAGCCTCGGTTTTGTATAAACTTTTCCCAACAATAATTAACATCTTGAATGATTACACTTATTTTAATTATGAAAGAAAAGAATATTTAGAGAGAGAATGAGAGAGAGAGAGAGAAAGACAAAGAGACAGAGACAGAGTGTGCGTATGTGGGGAGGAGAGCACATATGTTTATTGAATATAAAAGAGATGAAGATGAGATAATTAATAGGTGTGTTTTTAAATATAAAAAATAATAAATAATTATTATAAAAATATATTAAACAATTAATATAAGAGAGATAAAGAGAAGAGTGAGAGAGAACGTGGGTGGAGAGAGAACACATGCAAAGATAGAGAGAGAAATATAAAGCTTTAAAACAAAAATTATTATGGGAGTTTTAAATTTGAGGCATATTAAAGATGTGAGTGATTATGTTGAGATAGATTAATATATAGCTATTAATATAAAGAGTTGGGCAATTCCAAGAATTAGAAAAATAAAATGGAAAAGAAACTAAAAATCAATAGTATACATATGGAAAAAAAAAAAGACACATGTCGACAAAATAAAGAGGGAACTCATCTCGCACTGTATATAAAAAGTCGATAGATTCTTAACCAAAGTTAGAACCATAAACGTGGGTTGCTATTTGGGATGCATTGCGACCAAAGTTAAGTTCCAATTCTCAAACTTGACCTAAATAACGTAGAAGTGGTTTTCTAAGACAGTGTTGGAAAAGTCGACTTTGGCTGACTACTTCGCCCATGCCCACAGCCAAGTACTCGCCCGAGTCGGAACAACTCGGCTCGAGTAGGGGTGAATACTGTAGCACCTGAAAATTATTTAAAAAAATCCCAAAAATTTGGAAAAATAGATTGAAAGTAAAATTTAACAAAATACAAATAATTGTGGTTAATAGTAGCAAAAAGAATAGATTTTTGAAAAATGAGTTTGTGACAAGGGTATTTTGAAACCTTTTAAAAATAGCAAAGGGTAAAAATAAGTATTCATGTCCAAAATCATAAATAAACATGTTACAATTATTTATTTTTTTCTTTTGATTTTTTAATTGTTTTTTTAATATTTCCGAATTGGACATCCCACTGGGGTCCCCAACTTGGGCTTCACAAAATCCTGAGCTGAGGCGAGTAACTCATGATTCGTGAAAGAAATGATGAGGCTGATGTCCTTGAGAAGACCAATAGAGCAAGAATCATGCCATGCGGCTCATGTCCTTGCGAAGGCAGGGCGTCAATATTACTAGTTTACCACCCTATAGGTAGCAGCCTAGGCAGAAGTCGAAGTAACTTTGCTAGTGAAATGCAGGAAAAATCTGAGACCCCAAATTTGTTTTGTAATTTTGTGCACCAATCAAGTACAATGATCTTTTTGAATTCTCATTGAAATTATAGTTAATGTTCAGGAAAAAGAAAAAGGCAGCTTTGGTGATGAGATGGACAGATGGAGGATGACAAGAGAGACGATCAGCCAAAGGGGGATTCTAATCAATGCATACATTAAGCTCTCCATAACGAGGGCTTCTAAACTTTCTATATATTTTTTTTACATTTGATAGGGGCGCCCTAACAAGATGAGGGTGCATTCCAAATTTTATTAAAAAATATGTTGTAGTAAAAATATTAAAAATCAAACAGCATTTTGACATACCTCGTGACATGAGTGATCCCAGCCATCATTCAGATCATGTGGCTGAGAAGTGGGGTTACTTGTAATTATATTTTATATGCCTATGGGATACATAAAACTTTCCCTAATAATATTTCTTTCAGAAAATTTTGTTACAGGATCATATAAATGCTACATGCCCAGTGGCCAAGATGCCTCTTTATATGAAATATTGGTTAAAAGAAAAAAAAATATTAAGAGGTCAAAAAAAAGAAGAAAAGATCGGAATTGCCCTTGATTGTTTAGAAACTCAAAATTATTTTTATTGTTGATGAGAAGGTGAACCAAAGATGATTTTAACCTCACACCAATTTACTGTCAATTAGTACGAAAAGATGCACTAAATCAATTGGTGTGAAAATATTCCTATATCTAACCACATGAGAATTCTTTCACGTGAAACAAAAATACCCTGATAAATTCTCTGATGTGTTTTGCGCGAGGGAACAAATGCACACTATGCTCCAACCGGAGTATAATATATGCGTAGCTAAAAAAATTTATACACCCGAACCTATCCAACGTACTCTCGACTCTCTACCCACGACCCACGTGTCTTGCACGAGCCTAACTCCTACTTTAAATATGCAGATATAATATTGTGACTTTGAGGCTTGGAGCAATCGCAAGGTCCATCCAACTAGGCTTGTATATGGGCTGGGAAGGCTCCAATCCAGATCTGACTCAGTAGGGTCAAGGGACCCGACCAACTGATCATGTCCTAGAAGGCCCCAGGCCCAATCCACTCGATCCGGTATGGGGGCTGTGACCCTTACCTGAATTGGGTCCTCGCTTATCATCCCATCTTCCACCAGTTGTTTTCTACTGGTTGCTGGTGGCCCTAAAGTGTTATTCTCCATTAAAACGATCATATTTCACTTAGTAGCCATGTAGAACCACCCGTCTTTGACCCCTGCACTGAAACCCCCACCTCGAGTGGCAAAAGTAACTGAGCACTTTCTCAAATGGCGGTATCAGCTGTTCAACATCTGACAATTTATTCACAAATTTCACATGAAAGTAGTTTGGGAGCATTGTCGCCTAAAAAGTCCAAATATTTCCAATGCATCCACAAAATACAAACCCAATACCATGAATGTGCAAAATAGAAATGCTCGAGTTGCAAAATGAGCAGAGGGAGACTTGAGTAATTGACATCCAAATTTGATGATACACGAAAAATAATCAATCTTTTCTTAAGCCCTCTACAAAAACAATATCGGATTCAAGAAATAAATGTCATACTAATCTATAAACAATGATTTCCATATGTGATTCTCTCACTCTTCCACTAAAACAGGAAGATTTTTTATCTTTCAAGATTCTAATGATACAGAAGAAGAACCATAATGCTGCAACCTTCTTGATGCTTTATTCACGATAGACATTCAGAGAAAGGTCAGCAAAAAGTACATACTAAGATTGTAACATTTGTTGAAGCTGAATGACTTGCATCTGCAGCTCCGGTGACAAAGTATTCAATTGCTCAGGTTTGAGGTTCATCAGTTGCTTAATTAAATCCGGTTCATCCTCAGGGCGAAACTGCAACTGAGAATGAACGAGGAATCAGTTTTGTGAAAAACTTTGGGTCAAAAATTTTCCTTGTGGGAAAAACNTAATATAGTACTATATATTATATATATATATAGTATACTATATATAGTATATA
>NW_006495273.1:4868284-4886282 GCF_000471905.2 Amborella trichopoda | reverse complement strand
TATCATCATAGCCTTATCCCAACTATTTGGGATTGGCTACATGACTCACGTTCCGTCATTCTGTGCAATCAAAGGTCATGCCCTCAATAAGACCATAAGTCCCCATATCTTTTCTCACTAAGTCCATCCATGTCCTTTTGGGCCTTCCCCTTGCCATTCTCAGGCCTTCCACTTAAACTAATTCGCACCTTCTAACCGATGTTTTATTGGGTTTACATCGCACATGGCCAGCCTACCCAAGTCTACTTTCCCTCTTACCGCTGATTGAAGCAACACCTAAGTTCTCTCAAATGTAGCAATTTTGAATTCTATGCTTTCTTGTTTTGTCATTCTTCGATATCAATATCCTCATCCGAGCTACATTCATCCCATGGGTATGTTGTTTCTTGACCGCCCAACATTCCATCCCATAAAGTAAAGGTTCTCACAGATGTCTTGTAGAACTTTCCCTTCAGCTTCTTTAGTATGCGGCGATCATATAAAACTCCGTATGCACAACTCCACCCTACTCACACAACTCTAATTTTATGTACGGCATCTTCCTCAATCTCTTCATTTTCCTAGATTATCGACCCAAGATATAAACAATACTCTCTTTTAGGTGTGGGTGGGTATGTGTATGTAGCCTACTAGGCACCAAGCAGTGAATCGTCACTGAGGCATCCGGCATCCTCAAAGGGTTACAGTTTTTAGTCCAAGACCGACATATCTTATAAAGTTCAAGCAAATAGGGATCATCAACAATAGGAAAAGGTAGTCAGTCATAAGCTATTAACAGCATCAGTTCTTGATCAAGAAGATAAGATCTCATTATCCTGCTCATTCTTAATATGTAGATAAGATCTCATTATCCTGCTCATTCTTACTATGTATAATAATATCTCAAAACACAATCTATCTAGAATAAAAATAGTAAAAGCGTAGACGTCTTTAAGATACTAGACCTACATGTAAAAGTTAAAAGAGCAGGGAGGGAAGAAGCAGGTCTATAGGAAACACTAGTACATCAAGCTTTGCGTCGAATTTATGGAGTACCTGTTCTCTGTTTCTGTCACTTCCTTTGTCATTCTCAGCAAAGTCAACTCGTAACTGCCGACCATTAATCTCATAGCCTTGAAGATTACGTCGTGCGCTATTAGCTGTCTCTACATCCTTGTACTCACAGAAACCATAACCTCTAGGCTTCCCAGTTTCCCTATCAAGTACTAACCTGAAAAGATTGGCAAAAAGATTCATCAGTTATAGTGGACAAGAAGAGGACTCAACATCAATTAATGCATGAAGAATTATCTTCAACAATATTCCCTTATTCCCTATACATTCAAGTCAGTCCGTTCATATTTTATATTAATATACAATGCATAACTAGGTAAAACAACCATTTTCAATAACAAAATGAAAAGCCAGCAGCACCACTGAAACCCAAGCAGATGTCTCCAATCAACTCTAAAAATAATATTTCTTGATCATCAGCAAATTAAGAATCAAAAGAAAAATGAAACTAACTACTTGCTTCCCTAAGGTGTTATGTAGATTCAGCTGAACCGTCAAAACCCAAAACAGCAGCACTCAAAGGGAACAACCGAAATATATGCTGCGCCAAGGGGCACACAATTAGCCCTGCTTTCATCAACTACACACATGATGAGTGCACAAGAGGGTACAGTCATAATTCCTCACATTGTTTGAGATCAATATTGAGTTGGAACAAATATGCATTTTGAGCAATACAGAGCAAGCCTCCATTATTTCAGATATTAGACACTAGCTTGAATTGAAATATAGGAAAAACTGTCTGCATGTGCACGTGGATGTGTTTCAAACACTTGCAGGAACCACTGTAGCCTAAGCCATGAAGATATCCAGCGGGCAACACTAAGGAGGAGATTTTTTTTCTTTTTTTTATTTTTTGTTTGGGGGGGGGGGGTGAGGGAGGGTTTGGGGAGGGACATTGTTCATAACCTGCTTTGTTTCGATGAGAAATTAGGTTTGAATCCCTCCATATGTATTCCTATAAATAATATCTTTGCCAAGCCCAAAAAAAGGTGATCAACAGAGGGCGTGTAGGAGGGTCAATGGTCAGAACCTGCTTTGGTTTGCAAACATTAAACCAAAAGGCTGGGGAGAAGGTGGTCAATCAAGGAGCAATTGTTTTGAAAGCAATGAACAGAAAACAGATACTCTCGAAGTCAAAGGGGACACAAGTACAGTGGGACTAGATGTCTAGGAAACGATGGCCTCAAGGATGGAAAAGGCCTGGACCATAGTTGTTGGGAGCAGGTTCGCTCCCAGGAGTGGGAGCTGGTTCGGATCCACAGAACCATGACTGGCCCGAAGGTCCCTACGATTGGGATCGTAATCCATACGATTCTGGAATGGTGGAGCTCGATCCCTGTCTTGGAGAATCTCGATTCCATGTAGAAGGAATCGTACAAAACAAATTTAAGGAATCATGAACTATATTGCTCGGAACCGTAGCTTCCCTAAATCAATGGAGCTCTATCCTTGTGGAAGGGAATCTTGATCCCTCGTCGTAAGAATCGCACGAAGTGAATAAAAGGAATCATGAACTTTATTACTAGGAAGTGAAGGTTCCCTAGATCAATGACCTTACTCCTTGTGGTACGGAATCTCGGTTCGAGATTTTAGGAACCGACGATTAAATGAATCGCGAAACTATATTACTAAGAACCGAAGATTCCCTAGATCAATCTCGAAGGGAATCTCAATTCCATGTTGTAGGATTCACAACAATAATGGGATTTGAGTGAAATATTAAAAACCTTTCATTTGTTCCAAAGTTGAGTTCAGTTTACAATTCACATAAACGATGAATAATAATTATGGAATGTTACGATTAAAACCTGCTGATACGAGAGTCCTACTTATGTGGACCGCGATCAAAACTGTTGGTAAATAAGGATCCTATCTACAAGAATCATACTTAAACGAGGAACCTCAGTTTAAAAGTAGAGGATTCGAGAGTCACAAAATGAGAAACCAGAACGACAAGTACAAAGAAATGCATTTCCCAAATTTGCGAACAACGGTTTAAACCTATAGGAAACGAGGACCGTAAAATGATTAGTCACGCACCCATCAAGATCCCCTTATGGAAATGTGGGAATGCAGTTCTGAACTAGGACCGTGGCCTTGCCTTCACGGTTCCCATAACTATGGTCTAGACACAAAAGTCCAGCCCTAAGTGTCACATTGCATGCGACCAATGATTTTCTCATGTATGTATGGTTAGTCAGAAACCAAAATGAGACAAAAGCAGCTTACTGACAGGGAAAGAATAGGACCAGATAGAGCATAGTGGGTAAAGTTGTATGTGGCTCGCTAGTGAAGTGAATATCAGGAGAACCATAAGAACTGGCAGATCTACGAAACCTAGTAATAAGATGGTAGTTTAGAGTGATATGTGGCTAAATGTAAACATCATATTTATCAGTGGCAAGAAAAGAAGGAATAGAATGAGTGTAGCTGAGATCAGCATGTTGAGATGGATGAGTGGCAAGAAAAGAAGGGATAGAATTTTAAATGAATCCATTCGGAGAATTTAGGTGTAGCACCAATAGGCGATAAGATGAGAGAAAGTAGACTTAGATGGGTTGGCCATGTGGGGTGCAAAACCAATACAGCACCTGTTATGAGGTGCAAGTTAGATTAAGTGGAAGGTTCAAAAGGGCAAAGGGTAAGCCCAAAATGACATAGTTGGAAGTAGTGAGAAAAGATATGGGACTTATGACCTCATTGAGGGTATGACCCTTAATAGAGTAGAATGGCAAACTAGGATTTGTGTAGCCAATCCCAATTAGTTGGGAAAGGGATATGATGATGATGACGATGATGATGTGTTTTTTCCTATCCAATGAATTTACAAGATAGGTCAGGACCTGGTGAAAATAGAACCCTAGATGTCACATTGTGGCACCCGCACGCCTGACCACCTCAACCTAGAGCATGTTCTTAGTGTAAAGGATAGCTTCAAAGGGGGTAAAATATGATCTCAAATAGTTTTAACTAATATATTCTAGGTTCTTGAGGGCTTTCTGAGGTAGAGGAGAATCTAGGTAATCTCACTGCACCTTCAAAGGGACGATTTGGCAGGTAAATTGCAAGGTGGGAATGGTAAAGGAAGTATTAACAATTATAAAATTTTGTAATGGCAGCGTCATGAAACTGTCAGCACTACAGATGGAAACCAGTCCCCCATAAAGGGCTATATATGTAGAGCAAGTTGCAAGACATTTAGTCAAGTCCTACCCAAAATATTTTAGGATGAAACGCGTGAAGATGGGGAGTTGTTATTGAGGTGATTTTGGAAAAGGATGCAAGCAAAGTAATTGGTGTGGATTACAGAAGGATGTGTTATGATAGTTCATCTTGGATGGGAGAAACTTTGAGGTAAAGGCCAGCCATGAGAACTCAAATGTATTCCCAAAAAAATGCGAGGGTACATCTAAAATGAGGAAACAATAGTGGGATACAATTAAAATTACTTGAAACAGGTGAAATTGGGAAAAGGCAAGCACCTCATGATACTTATGAAATTAAGGCTAAAAATAGTAACAAATGAGATTTAGATCAAGCAATAATAGGTGGTAAAACAAGCCATGATTCAATTATAGGTGGTAAAATAAGCCATGAGTCAATCTAGACCTCTAACTGGCGCAATGGCCAACTCTCATTAGCAGTAATGAAAAGATCCATCAAGATTAAGGTTATATTTGCCATGGGAAAATGTCTCTGACTTTGCAAAATCCAGTCCATACATTTAATTAATCCTTCTGTAAAAAGCCAAGTCATTTGATGTAGTCAGCTTTCGAATGACACAACGTTTCACACGGATGTCCATTTAGGGTGATCCGTAATCTTAAATTGAGGACTTCTTCAAAATTTATGACCCTTATGTCCATTTATTCTAGTAGTTCAGGCATCCCCAACGGCTTCAAATTGTGTCTGAAAGCCTGCTCAAAAAATCAGGGATAACTTTGATTTCCTTGTGTTAGGTTTATTACTTTTCATTATTGAACTATTATTATAATTGGCTTTTAAGTTTAGTTTCCTCTTAGGAAGTAGTGTTTTCAAACTTGATCAAGTCAACTTGGACTTGGCTGATTTGCTTGGCATAGGCATGGTGCCAAGGCTAGTACTAGTGTACCAGCACAAGGATATGGCACATGAATCGTACTCAGATGAGTACTATAACGACTTTCCCAAGTACTATAGAAATTAGGCATATTCACCTGAGTTCTATAGTAATCAAGCAAGTTGTTGTTCATTAAGTCCACCTTAGAAGCCTAGATTTGAGAAAAAACCAATAGATATCTCACATTTTGTAGATCGAAGAATTGGGGCGGCAATTTGTACCCGATTTTGGAAGAACTTCTATTTCTTCCATTCTGATGGTCAACCTTCTGAATATTGAACCCTAAGCCTAGCTTTATGTTCTTCATCCACCCATTGGTTTGTTCCTTCATAAAAAAAAAGGGGGGGTGAGGCTTATGGTTTTCAATTTCAGATATTTTGTTTATCCGAAAATTTTCAAAGGCATGGATCTCCCAGATGTCAGAACTCAAAACCCATTGTGGGTTTTGGGTTGGGTAAGGAAGCTTTGGCAAAGCTAGATGATTCTCATCAAACACAATGATTGGGGGATCAGCTTGAAATTTTCATATGTTACAATTTTTGAAATTTAAATTCATAAATTGACTTTTTACTCTATAGACTTACAATGGATTTATGAATTTTATTATATATTTTTATGTTTTTTATTCTCTGGTGTTTTTTTTTTCATTTTTTTTTATTTTCAATTCAGCAAGCAATAACATCAATTTTTTTTATTTAATATGTGTATACATTGTTTGATTTTTTTTGGTTTTTAATATTTTGTATTTTAATTTTTACAATTTTTTTTTTTTGGCCATTTGGTTCGAGCAGAACTACTCCACAAGGGGAGGGCCGAGTCCCAAGCCTCGGCCAAGTACTTGACCATTGCTAGAAAGTCAAATTCCAGTACTTGTTGGGATAAAAGCACTTTACCTAGAGTCATTAGGAGTTTGTTCTCTATGCTTGCAAGGGTCCAAGTATTGGGGAAATAGATCTTGGAACTCCCTACAAATACTCATGTAGGCCAATGGCCCATTCATTCAAGCTTGAAATTGAGATAAAGATTAAGTTCTTTCTTTTAATGGTGCGATGCCAGCTTTGAAGGAGTGATTCCTTCACCTCGAGAAGAGTTTCCTCAACTTTTCTCTAGATAGTTTGATTTTATAACTTTAGTTTAAGATAGCAAGAGTCACCCCAACAAGTTAGAGCTTTTTTCTCTCCCTCTTGTGTGGTGTTTCTCCTTCCAAAGTTTCCATCTATTGAATCCGTCACCCTATTGGTACCCCACCAAATGGTCTCAAACCCTTCACCTATGACCCCAAGCCAACCCTAAATTAGCCCTAACTCGCCTCATTCCCTTCAACTCCATCATTTACTAGTTTTACCTTCGCCGGATTTGCAGTTTTGCTAGCATGTTCAACCCTCAAGGCACCATCTAAACCAACCCCATCTGTTTCCTTAATCATACCAAAACCTTCTCCGATCCTACCTTAGTTAGCCATCCCACACTCATATCCCATTTAGATATCCCCAAAATCCTGCCATTCAAAATTGTATAGTACTCCTAAACCTCCTAATAATCCTACTTCTACTAGGAATCCTAACCCAAGTAGGACTCCCAAGTATAACTATGAAACCAACTAGATTGGGACTCAATTCCAATTATAATTTCTAACCTAACTAGTACTACTTACCTAACGCTAACCCTAACCCTAACCCTAACCCTAACCCACTTCTTCCATTTCCATATAAGCCCACCAAAGGTTGATACGCTCATGCAGGATACAATCACATTGGCTGTACATCTCCATCCACCATCCCATTTGAACCATAAGCCCCAAACTTTAATGTCTAATCCGCTTACAGAAAAGTAGGTATCTTACTTCAGATAATGTAACAATGACCGAAACTCTATTCTATCTAAGAGATTCACATCTTCTTCCAATGTTTTTCTCCTTTCGGGATGTGCAACAAACACTCTATGGGCTCGTGGGTAGTTACTATAAGACATCATTTTCATTATGATGAATTATCCCTCATTGAGAAAAGGAAAACACAAGACCTAACCACAAAGCTTGTAGGCATATGACAGAGCCAACTACATGACAGGTGTTCGAACTGTGGATAGTTTTGGAAGAGGTCTTTACATGCAAATAATGCCTAGTCAGAGAGTACATTATTGTTATGCATTTTAAATCTTCTTTCATAAGAAAAAGGTTGTGAACCAAGATAACAGCAGGCCATAAAATTTATATAAAGTGAGAGGCGATAATTATAAGTTCCCAATCAAGGAGAAATAAGCATTATTCTATGATATTGATGCATCACTACAATTCACCAAGGATGGGTCTCTATTCACCAAGGATGGATGTCTGTGAAGTCAAATCACTGACTCACCTGAATGATACAAATCACTCATAGTGAAATAGATAAGTGTAAGAAAGCCAAATCACTGACTCACCTGAATGATACAACAGGGCCAACTTCTTCACATATTTGCACAAGTTGTTCTTCAGTCGCATCATATGGTATGTTCCCCACTGCGAAGCATATAAAACCATATCAAACCAGTAAAATGGGCGATCCCAACTGATTTACAATTATTAAAGAAAGAAAGCCAGAAATACTCAGATAAATCATCAAGGTGATCAGTAGAATATCCTAAGGGCGCCGCTGGTTAATTGGCAAATAGCAACAAACCATGGACATGGGCACATCAAGAATAAAAATGGAACCACACTATAATTCACATAAATGGACTAAACAATAGCTGTTTTACATGGTTGCCAGCTGCGTTATAGAAAATATTTTAGACAAGTTTGGGAGTTTAAACCCTAAACCATAACATTAACCCTAATAAAAAAAGAGAGGAGGGAGTCGACTCAGTACCAAAAACACATCTTGATTGTTGAGCCGAATTCGCCATTATCAAAACCTGAGGGACCTGCAACTCCTCATAATTACCGAAAGAGCGGAGAGGACGTGGCGGCGTTGGGTATCTCTTTCTTGATTTCGGCCTACGAGCGGCGAATTCCGCATTATCTAACTGCTATTAAGCAAGAGGAACACCTCTCTTGTTTTTCTTACATGCCTTTTATACGACTTACTTGCTTAAAACTTATTTTATTTCCTAAGAAACTCTCTCTTTCTCCTTATCAGAATTTTATTTCTAGTTTTAAAAATTTATTTAGTTATTCATATTTATGATCTCCATTTTCGAGATTACATTTCCTCAAAAAGTAAGTCCAAAAATCCATGCCAAAATAGATTTTTAAGTGGTCACTCATTTCTACATTGACCCATAGGAACCGTGTCCTTTTCATTAGAAAATTGTTTCTTTCATCCAAAAAATTGTTCCGCATTTCTACATATGGGATCCCGAGGTATAAAGCACCCATTTAAAGATTGAAATTAACCGTCAAATTTTTTTTTAGTAAAATTATTATTTTTAATTTTTAAATTTTATTTATTTATTTTATATTCATGATCTCTATGTTGGAAATTATATATTTTTAAAAATTAAATCAAATAAGCCATCCTAAAAATAGATTTTTAAGAGGCGATTCATTTCTACATGAACTCATAAAAATCGTGTCTTTTTCATAAGAGTGCAGTTTGCATACGAAGGCATCCGTATGTGTAGAGATAAGGTGCAGCTTCAAATTTTATCATGGTATATAATTTTGACGTAAAATGTTCTTAAAGTTATCTCAAAATCTATTTTTATATCTATTTGTAAAATTTTAAATTTAAAAAATGATTAAAATCAAGTAGATTTATAAACAAATGAAAATCTTGAAAATGGATGGTGTAGATAATATGTTGTAAAATGTACTATTTCTGAGATTTAAAATCTTTTTATTTTTCATAGTCATACATCTCGATGCCGAGATGATCACTCAATGGATTTTTGAGGGCCATTCGTAGTTATAACGTAGCATCCTTCTATAAACTTTTTCCTTTTCATAAACGCCCCTTTTTCAAATCTCTCAACATGAAGAAAAGGTGTGCGCCATAAATCTCACTTTTCTAAAAACTCTCTATCTCTTCCAGCATGTTATTTTTTTCTTATTATCTATCTTTTCATCTTTTTCCTATCTATTCCCTCAAATCGCTCTTCATAAAATCTCAACCGTTGTGAAACCTTCCCTTCCCAGCACTTGTGAAACCCCCATACACTACAAAATAACCTGTGAAGCATGAGGCATATAAATAAATATAATGCGAAAAACTCCAAAAGCATGTAAAAGATCAAACATTATGCTTCTTAAATGAGATATCAAAAATGTTCGTATTAAAAAAATACTAAAAAAATGTAAACATCCAAATATCATGCCTCCCAAATAAATTTTAAATTTCAAATATTAAAAATCAGAAAATAAGATCTATGTTAATCTTATTCAAAAATGTAAAAGTACGGAGTATGTTTTCTTAGGAATAAATTGTCTCTTGTTTTATATTTTTAATATCCAAAAAATAAGAAAAAACCTAATGACTTATTTTTAGAAATTAAAATTCCAAAATGAAAAATATTTTTTTTTTTTTAAATAACTCATTGCTTAAATTCATATTTATACAAAAGTAACAAGTAAAACTTAGACGAATATAAAAACACTAAGAAAAAGCCAAATAAATGGTAAGTAATTGATGCATATCACAATTTGGATGCAACAAATTTTATTTTTATTTTTGTTAATTTTATTTTTAGAGTTTAAGTAAAATTCTTATTTTATTTATTAGGGTTAATTATTAAAAATATAAATTTTGAGGTTAGTTTGATAAATCTTTGTTTTAAGTCCGTTTTTATGTATGTGTTGGATTTAGGTATGCTTGTCTTCTAGATAAGACCCGTACTTTTAAGACCAACGTCAAAAAAACGGTTTTAGTAGGAAGTGGTTCGTTTGTAAGAGGTAAAATTATTTAGATATATCTTTTAGGGTTGAAGAGGGAGTTTGCTTTAATAGATAGATTTGTTTTAATTAGTTATCATTTTAAGTTATTTAGAAGATAAATATTTTATGAGGTTTAGAATGAGAGTCGGTGAATTGAAGGAAGCTTATCCCTATTATGGGTACGTGAGATACTAGCAAATCTTATGACCAGTTTGTTATTTTTAATCATGAAAAGCATAAACCTATTTTTTAAAAATAATGAGTTGGAGCTACATTAGTTATAGAATAAATACTGATCTTTAATTTTGTTAAAGGAAAGGCAGCACGGGATTTGTAATCGGAGAGATTGAATTTTATGGAATAAAGAAAGTGTTTTTTAGAGAGAGGGCCGAGAGTTGTTTCTTTTCTTGTTTATGGGCCAGTGTCGGAATATTCATATCAACACGAATTTCTTCTCTTGTTTATGGGCCCGTGTCCAAATACTCATATCCACACATTCGTTACGGAATACTCATATCCGCACATTTTCTTCTTTCTTCTTGGATTCGCTTTTGGATTTTTATTTCTCTCTTAGACGCCGTTAATTTGCGGGGTGGTATTCGATGAGTAATTTTATACGGAAAAACTTTCTATGTTTTCCTTTCAACATAGAAGTTCTATCCTCCCCCTTATCCGACCCTCCATTTTTTAATGTTAAGATTGCCCCAATCACAATGTCACGTCTCTGCATTGTTTTATTTTTAATTTTTTTTTATTTTTAAAATTTTCTATAAATTGTTTTGACACCAAATTTTTTATGTCCATTCCTTTATTAAACTCGCACTAACGAAAAAATATAAAAAAAAAATTCAATAAAATAAAATAACCAAAATACCCCTGAAAGATTCAAGGGGTACTTTGGTCATTATTATTTATCAAAAAATTATTGTTAGTATTTTTTATAGGTGAGCCCCAATGAGAAGATGACACATACCAAATTTCATATTCAGAAAATTTGTATTAAAAAATTAAAAATAAAATACTTTGAGACATCGGATCAAAGATCAAACGGTGGGTGGCTCTCTTGATAAAAAATGGACAGCTGGATTGTAGAGGGAGGATAGTAGGGGAAGATAGAACTTCTATGTTGTAAGGGGAATATATAAAGCTTTTCCATTTTATACTACGTCAGTAATGCTAAATTTAAGATATATGATAATCTATACAATAAATTGAAAAAAAAAAAAAAGTTAAAAAAATATGTCTTCAAAATAGCAAAAATAAAAAAATATATAAAAAAATATGTCTTCAAAATAGCAAAAATGAAAGAGAAATAGTGCAGGGAACTCGACTGTATTAAATGCATTAAGAGTGAGGATCAAATGGCGTTGGTGAAAGACGAAGAGGTCAACAACGAGTGGAGAGCTTATTTTAAAAAATAAAAGGGCCTTGGTGAAGGTTGAAGATGTCAATGCTAGATAGAGAGCTTATTTTAAAAAATTAAAGTGTCTTACCGAAGGATGAAGAGCTCAATGATAGGATGGGAGTTTATTTAAAAATTTATTAAATGACAATAAAATGGGAACATAAAGATAAAAGGAACCGTTGGCATGAATGAGGGTGGAGGTCATACATATATTTATAGGATTAGGATATCAAAAGTGAAAGAAACTTGAAAAAATATGAAGATTGAAAAGGCTTTAGGACAATATGATACCCAGATAGAGGTTTCAAAATGCATGGGGGAGGATTGGTATTGGCATTGACCAGCTGACCAAGCTATTCAACAAGGCATTGATAACAGGGAAAATGTCAAATGAATAGAGTAAGAATATTGTGGTACCTATTTATTAGAACAAAGGAGACGTATAGAATTGAACTATTGAGAGATCAAACTTGTGAGCCGAACTATGAAGCTGTGGAAGAGCGTGTTATGACTGAGGCATTAAAAAAGTGTATCAAAAAATCAATTTGTTTTTATGTCAGGAAGATCAACCATTGAGGCAATTTTCATACTCATACAACTAATTGAGAAGTTTAGGGTAAAAAAAAAAACATCTATATGGTATTTATTGATATGGAGAAAACTTATAATAGAGTACCTCGATATTTAATTTGATGGGTGTTAAAAACAAAAAGGAGTCGTTAGATGCTATATCGATTTAATGAAAGATATTTACGCGAAAGTGCTAAATAGTGTGTGAACAATTAGTGGAGAGACAAATGAGTTTTCAGTAACAATATGTCTACATCAGAGGTCAGCATTGAGTTTGTACTTCTTTGTCTTAGTTATAGATGACTTAAATAGGCAACTACAAGATGAGAAACCATGTTGTATGTTGTTCATGAGTGACATAGCTTTAATTGATGAGATATGAAGTGGCGTCAATACAAAGTTAAAACTTTGAGGGATGCTTTAGAATCGAAAGGTTTTAGAATTAACTGGATTAAGACATAATATATGGAATGCAAGTTTAGGAATAAATAGAAGTAGATATGTGAAAATAATTAAGATTGACAACCAAGAAATATAAAAAAGAGCGCACTTTCGATATTTTAGATCGATAGTCTATGAAATGGAGAGATTGAAGAAGATGTTGTGCATAAAATTATATGGTGGGAGAAGTGGAGATTGTAACGAGAGTTTTATGTGATCGTTGTACACCAAAAAAGGTGACGGGCAAGTTCTATAGGACAACATGGATGCCAACTTTCTTTATATGGCAGAATGTTGGGCAGTCAAGAAATAACATACCCATAGAACAAGTACAGCTGAGATGAGTAAATTGATATGGATGAGTGACAATGCAATAATGGATAAAATTCGAAATAAATACGTTCGGGAGAACTTAAGTGTGGCTCCAACAGGCGATAAGATGATATAAAATAGACTTAGATGGGCTAGTTATGTGCAACACATATCCAATACAATATATGTTAAAAAAATGCAACTTAATTTAAGTGGAATGTCAAAAAACGGGCAAGGGATAGGCTTAAAAAAAAAAAAAGTAGCCCCAAAAGGACATCGTTAAAGTAGTGAAAAAAGATACGGGAACTTATGATTTCATTAATTGTATGACCCTTGATAGAACAGAATGACGAACTATGATTCGTGTAGCCAACCCCAAATAGTTGAAAAAAAGCTACGATGATGATGATAATCTACTCCTAATAATATTAACTACCATCTAAATAAACCCTACAACTAATCGATTACATTTTACTCTTGCGTCTTGCCGTGAGTTATAAAAAAGTAAAACACAATGGTATTTGCAAAAAATAAGAAGGTAATTGCTCTTATACAATACAATGTATTGCATAGTAAGGGTTAGGCCGACCCATGGGCACTCTAGCAAAGTGAGATAAAGGTGGCGATGGGCTAGGTGGCTGGGCCCCACCTTGTTGGTCTGGCCCTAAAAAACTAGGGCCTAGGCCACAAAATGTGGCTCGGGGGATAGACCCAAGGGCTAGGCCAGGGCCAATGCTATGACAGAGCCAATTCGGTTCGGCCTAGCCTGGCCATCGTTTTTATTTAGTTTTCTATTTATTTTGTTAAAAGAAATACTCTAGCTCGCCCTGACCTTGTGAGGGCTAGGGCCGGGCCTAGGTCAAGGCCCCTTTGGCTTAGTCAAGGCCAATCGGCGCCTGAGCTAGCCCTATGGAGAGTCGTATGGACTAGGGCTACGGCTGGCTCGGGCCTAGGCCCCAACCCCTTGCTAGCTCTAAAGTGATGCATCCAAGTTGGGTTTAGGCAACAAAATAAGGCGTAAAGGCTGGACCTCCAAACTTTATTTTAGCGTAGGGTGCCTCAGCCTGGCCTTAAAACACCTATACTATGTATATTTATATTAGATCTATGCAGATTTTTGTGTGATATCTATAAACCATGTATGTATTTGTGTAATATGTATTTTTTAGATATTTACCCGAAAGGCTCGGATGATAATGATAATGATATTTTAATATTCTTTGAGTTGAAATGAGTTCACTATCTTTTAACATTCAAGCTATGCCCGTGCCTAACCCCAAAACCAAAATTTCGGGTTTAGCTAAAATAAACTTGGGCCTAGCTCAGGCCCAAGTCTAAGCTCTGTTGCAGTTGTGTGTGGACCATCTTGCCATATACATCCCTCTATAAAAAGCCAAAGCGCAAACTTCTATCAGTAGTAAACAATGTTTCGATTTCCATCTCACCTTTTTCGCCGGTAAGCGAGCTTTATTTGAAATATTGAACACATCTCTCAAGCTTGCAAACCTACAACACCAAGAGCCTATTCCACTTAGCAATGAACAGTATACTACCATAACTTTCTTAGTTTCAAAAAAGGGTGTGGTTTGTATAGAGCCAAGGCTCTATACAATTAAATTACAGCCTACTTTTAAATAGTGTTTGAGAAATATAGTTTCAATATCAGAAATCTTTGTTATATAGCTTTAAAATATATTTCCATATTTATTTATAAAGTTTGAAGCTTAAAAATTGGTATAGATCAATAAATTTATGAGAACTTAAGAATCTTGAAAATAAATAATTTAAAAATGTGCCATAAAATATACTATTTTCAAAACTTGAAACTCTATCTTTTTTTTTTATGTCCATGCGACGAGACAATCAATTTGAAAATATTTGAGAATCAAAACAACCTGCATTAGTAAAAGTAAGTTTCGAGGTAGGCTCGAATTTAAATGCAGAGAGCCTCGGCTCTTATATAAACTTATTCCTTCAAAGGGGAAACCCCAGCCGCTATACAGACCAGTACGTTTACTTTGTGTGAACCGGAAGCGGACATGCCGATCGAATGCTGACGTGGCAGGATATCCTGCTATCTAATCTATATCTCTCACTGCCGCACGGCCTCAGCCCTGAACAGGTTGAAAGTGAGGGTGCGAGAGCGTGAACTGTATCTGCATGAGAGAGAAGAGAGAGAAAGAGAAGAGATAGAGAAGTGAGAGAGAGTGAGGAGAAGAGAGAGAAAGTGATGGCGTCAAGTTGCATTGCTCTTCCTTTTCAACTCACGTCTTCTTCATCGTTCCACCACAAGAAGCAGAGGAGGTCTCCCTTCCTGGGCTCTCCCCTTCATCTGCTTGACCACCACCTCTCTGTTTCTGATTGTTTCTCTCTCTCTTTAGGTACAGCCATGCTTAACCCGAAAACCTCATTTCTGTCCTTTTGCTTCTTGTTCTCATACCAATTTCCTCTTCTGGCATGGTCTTGGCTTTTTTTATTTTTGCCTCACGCAAAGCTATTCGAATTGGGGTGTACAACTGACAGTTAGGATAATTTTTTCCAATTTGCTAGAAACCCTGCTATCTATGGAATTTTCATTGCTTTTTGATCGATCTTAATATGAGCTGAACTATGCTTATTGCCAATCTTCTTCTCTTTTGTAAAAAAATGACATATTTGAACCCGTTTTGTGTCCTTTTTCTCTTTGCATTCTAGAATTTTCTCAGTTCATTACTCGTCCTGCCGAAAAGTAGATTGGATATGTTTTCCTTTGATCCCGGCATTCGAATTTGAAATTGAAATAAAGAAGATAAAATGCTGATACTACTCAGCATTTGATTTATGAACTGGGGTTTGACATCAACAACTCACTTATTAGAGTATATGGCTGGGTAGTGGTGCATGCGTGTAACCATAGGTTTCGAACTCGGGCGAGTCGACTTGGCCTCGCCCCACTGCCGAGGCCGAGCGGCCCCGAGTCCATGGTATGGTAGCTGCTGGTCCATTGGGTGAACAAGAATCGCTGAAAAAACTGAAGACTCGACCTAGGAACTCGGACTCGGCTGAGTACATCGCCTCAGCCGGGGCCCGAGTACCTTGCCCGAGTCAATGTTTTGAACCTTGTGTGTAACCACTTGCTAGAAAAAAGAAATGAGAATAGTTACACAGAAAATGCATATTTTTTTGAATTTCTGTTAAAATAAATGTTTGTGCTGGGGAATCAGGGAATTGGGGTTTGTGGGCAGTAAGTGGGACAACCTGTTGCTCCATGAGTGCAATCAACTTCAAATTAGATGTGTTTTCCTTAATTAGTTAGCAATATGCAAGCACATGAGATTCCCACTTTGTGGTTTTGGAATAGAAAGCAGACTGAGAAATCAAAGTTTTGGAGCACAAATTGGTGTATAAGCAAATTAGAGGTGTATTATTCATTGTGACCTGGTCAATGAACAAAGGAACATGCTTGATTTGGATGATTTGTGTCCATGAAGTAGGCCAACCACATTTCGTAGTTGTGTTCCAAAATTTTCTTGTGTAGGAAAAGTATTTCTAGATAACCAGCAGACCGTGATAAACTCCATTTACCCATTCCAAGATGTCTTGTATCACACCAAGAATATCAGCAAGTGTCCATAGAAAGTATTATTTCATGGTGAACCACCTAATCTCTGGTACTTGTCATTCAAAATGATGCAAACTAGATCCTTCATCTCTAGCACTTCCAAGAAACTATGTATGTAGAGCCCTTTCGTCTTGGAGGACCCTGTTTTGCTATAAGGTGTTGGACTTCTCAAGTCTTTACTAAAACTATCAAAGTTAAGCTTCAAGCCATCTTAAGAAGTTGGGGTCCAGTGGAGAGGGATTGTAGTGACTAGTGAATATATGATAAATTTCAATGGTTGCAATTGGAAAAGAGGAGATTGCTCTTGCAGGAACGGACAATACAGAATATGAGATATGGGTTCCCAACTCCAGTATTCTACTGATTCATAAGCTTTTCTGTATCCATTCTATACCTATAAATTTTGGTGTCAGTAATGTGCGTACTTCGATTGAATCAGTTTAACGGAGAGAGAGAGAGAGAGAGGGAGGAGGGAGGGAAAGGAAAATGGTCTTCTGTTGTTTCAGAATATAGATTGACTCCTGATCGGGTGCTTCCCTATGTCCTCCTCTGAAGATCCAGTTCACCATTTGTAGATATTTTCCTTGACTATACAGCCGACACATTTTTAATTAATGGATCCTTATGTGTTTTCAAAGAGTTGCCAATGCTGCCATGAGCTGCTTGACATTTTGTATACCAAGAATTTCCAAAACAAACATTTTAAATTCATCTATACATTAATTTGGTGGAGCTCTGTGAGGGAAACAACTATGGCTTCATGATTGAGGCCATCTTGTCTTTTAATAATCTGGTTAGATTTTAATGCAATTGGCGACTTTGCTGTGTAGTTCCTTGATTTCTCGGTATAACATCCAAACTAGTCTGATTATTACTGCTTTTGTTCTATTCTGAGCAAATCTTCAAGAGTTTTTA
Organism: Amborella trichopoda; assembly: GCF_000471905.2. The sequence goes on along the minus strand of NW_006495273.1, from coordinate 4,869,031 downwards.
ATGCAATTGGCGACATTGCTGTGTATTTCCTCGATTTCTCAGTATAAAATCCAGACTAGTCTGATTAGTACTCATTTTATTCTATTCTAGGCAGATCTTCAAGACGGTTGTCTATAAACTGCAATGCTCAAGCAGTGGTTTCAACTACAATGGTTCCGGGGACCCCTGTTAGGCCTACCAGTATTCTAGTTGTTGGGGCTACTGGAACTTTGGGAAGGCAGGTGGTCAGAAGGGCTTTGGATGAAGGCTATGATGTTAGATGTCTTGTACGACCAAGGCCAATTCCAGCCGACTTCCTTCGTGACTGGGGTGCAACAATTGTCAATGTATGTATCAGAATGTGTTAACTTTTTCCCATTTGCTTTTAATGAGATAATTCAATGAATGGCTATGATTTAGCTCGAAACCTGGTGCAACTATTTGCAATGTATGTATCAGAATGTTAATTCAACGAATGGCTATGATTAAGTTCCTTTATGCATGCTTCCATTTCAGCATTAAGTTCCTATGCGATGGGAGCAAAACTATGATTAACTTCAAAAGTTACCAGTCATATGCTTGGTGGGTGTGTTAGGTATTTGTTGTCTATCGAGAGAGATTGGATATTGATTTTAGTTGTCATCTCGGGTGCTTGATTAGTAGGAAACGGACTCCAAATAGTTTTGTCTAGATCCTTGAATGTAGAGGACTGCAAACTGAGTAGCGCACAACATCCAGTCCTAACCTAACCATTGGAAGTTTCTTTTC
>NW_006495273.1:4753902-4782362 GCF_000471905.2 Amborella trichopoda | reverse complement strand
CTTACTCCCCGTTCGTGTTGCCCTTGTCCTACCCACGACTTATAATTATAATGAGATCATTTACCTTTGGTACAGCATGATCACAATTAATCTTGACCATTAGATATAAATTTGGGTAACTGCATTTATTTCATTGACCAAGCTCAAAGTTGAAAAGAAATTTTTTTGAACTTTTTGACATACCCAAGCTATCAGATTAAACATCATATGATAGCTTAAACAGCATATGGTTGTAAGTAACTGTGACCTCCCAATGTTAAATGTAAATGGTCTCATTGTATACAATCTTATATATACTAATAAAACAATATTTAAAAACCATGTTAGAGAAATTTGTTTGCCGCCAATTTTTGGATATACTTTTTCATTCCAATGTACAATACAAAAAAAAAACAAAATTTAAAAACACTATAAAAGTGTTCTTTTAGCTCAATTAACATCAACCATCCATTTTAATGAGATGCTTAGATCTATACCTTAAAAAGCATTTTTCCCTTTTTCAAATTTTTTAGCCAAATGTAATAGCACTAGATAATCAACATAAAAAAAATTATTTTGAATTCATAAAAACCGAGATCTTTATATTCACCAAATAGATTATCTAAATTCATTGCTAGAAGAGAACGCATTTGAACCATATATTGGACGCAAATTAAATTTTATTTTTTTAAGACTAATTATTAAGATGTAGAGAAGGTATGGTAAAATTTTGCATCATACAATTGCCACAACCATAATTTTCTAAAAGAATGGTTTCATTATATTAGAATGACACATGATATCACTCTCCCATACATATAATGTTAAAAAGGTAATTTATCGTTGATGCAGACCACAGATAGCCTTACACAAAATACATTTTGAAAGAGAAAAGGCTTAGTTCGGGATGAGGAAAGGTTTCCTTGGTGAGATGGAGCGCCAGAAATAATGAGCTTACTGGTAGGAGAAAAGTGGATGGTTTGGGAATAAGTCATTAGCCGTACATCTTCCTCAGTCCAACTGAGCGGAATTCTAAGCCTCAACCATGATAATAAAAGGGAACATTCCATTCCATTATTCTATCATCACCATCATCGCTGTAGCATTTTTGCAATTAATTGAAGCTGGCTAAAATAAATAACTGTAGGTTCAGAATTCATAATAAGTTTTGACAAAATTTTATATTAGCTGTCTACCCAAAACAATCCAGCCTTTTTACCCGGGCATGAGACGGGATAAGATAAAATGTAAAGTTCTCATCCTTCTTTGACAAATTCCATTACTCTATATCAATGCAAATTATCTTCCAACTACTGAAACCAATTAGCCTTGCCAGTTCTCGAGAAGCAGGTATCAATGGCCAATCTTTTCTTTCTTTTCGAATGAAATATATCAGGAAATTTTCACTCATGAACAAAGATTGGCGAAAACCAGCAATGTCAAAATGTAATGTACATGAAACAGGGAGAGATGCTTTTCCCTCGTACCCATTTCGTCTAAATTACATTTTACAAGGACTTGCACCAAAACAATCCTCAAGGACATTCTACAATTTATCAGGCTGAAAGGTATAGAGATACTTTCACTCTCATGTAATACCAGGGATCGGTGAAGGGAGAGTACTCATCTGTAAAATCAGAGCCAAGAGGTCCCACTGGATTGGGCCAAGGATGAACCTATGTGGGATTCCTTGGAATAGTTTGATCTTGACTGTAACACAGCACCTAAGATTCATGGCTCTGAAGGGCCTCAATCGCATTCTTCCACTGCCACGCCCTTTGTTTTGCATCTTCAAACGACACCACTTTCTTCGGCTGAAGCATTAATGACAAAAAAATAAATGCATCAGTAATAATGATAAAATAGGTAAAGAGAAAGTATTGCATGTGTGCACTTAAAAGTTTCCTGCAGTTGTTTGACATCACCTAAGCTATCCACTGTTGACATTTGATTATTTGGCTGTGCCAACGTCTGCAAGCATGACTAAATAAGCTAAACCAAAAGATTTCATGCTCCCACTAGAGTATAATGTCCATTTACCCCAAGTAAAATCCAATGTCAGAGTAATTTTAAGACCCAAATATTTGGGGGTGTAAATTTTTCAACCTATGGACTAACCTCAATAAGAAACTTTTCCAAATTGCATTCTCTATGCACTTGAAAAAAATAATGTCTCAAGAATGAATAGAGACTGTCTATTTTGAAGGATGAGATCTAAGTGTCAAAAAACTAAAAATGAAAATTTTTACTTTTGAAAATATTAGTCTAGCAATTCTTGGTTGGTTTGTAAAGGTTTCATATTGAAAATATCCTCCCAAGTAGGTCTTGTGATGGAGGAAGTAGGTATACAGTAATGCTCCTGCAGAAAAGTAGCGTATATGCCCTCGTAAGCTAATTAGTAGGTGTACTGTCAGCATTTAATATATTTAACATACAAACAGTACATTAAATACTTCCAATATCCATATTTCAGGAATGGAGAGTTGAGATGAGCCGTTTTGCACTCATGTCCATCAAAATCTTTTGATGGAATTGGAATGGGGAACAACTCACCTCAACTTTAATTGACATCAGAGGGTCCAGGAGCATTTAACATACTTTTAGTCTTTAACCGCTATCATACTACACTTCTCAATAAGGGAAAGTATTAGACTCCAATGGACTAATGAAAACCATAGCTCGTAGGGCCGTGACACTCCAATGAAATGATGGATTGCGCAGAAAGTGTGTCCACCAGAACAGGACATGATCTCAATGGTTGTTCCCACACTTCACTACCATCAATCATTTAACCGGACTATCATGATGCCATTGGACAGGTTTTCCATACTCCAATGGAATACAATACGTACCACTTTCCCATATGTAAATGGCCCAACAAAGTGTGGAAATAAGTATACACCGTTAAGATTTTGAAATGAGAAGAGTTGGACACTTGGATGCTAAGGTCCTTGGGATTGTCAGACCAAATTATCGTTCCTTTCACCATCAGCTTGGAAGGGTCCACATAGATCAACTTGGGTTTGTCTGTGAGGATGAGCTGCACCTTCTTGCTAGAGAGCTTCTGTACTTTCTTCACCGTTGAGATCATAATCACTGACTCTCCCAGATCCAGAAATTGTTGCCTGTATAACATAGGGTATCATGTAAGAAAGTGCTTGATAGGATTGATGCGGTTTTTTGAACAAGTAAAGTTGAACACAAAAGTCAAATCAGCTTCAAATGGTTATTGCCTCAGTAGTCCACAAATCAGAGAAACTTGGTTTATGAAGATTGATCCTAATCATCCCATATAAATACCATATTTATGAAAAATCAGTGGAGACAAGTTCATCATCATGGAGATCACATAAATTTAGTGAAACTCACAAAAAATCAAACCAATATATATTGCGAGAAAAACACGCAAAATCGATCCTGTAAATAACACATTTATGAAAATCATCAGGGGCACGACTAATGGTTGTAAGATGCCAAGGGCTGCTATCGCTCCATACCATTTAGAATCAAAAGAATCAATTGAGGCAAGCTTAGCAATATGGGAATGAGACTCCACAGATGACGTGGCACCACCAGTGCCATCAAGGGAGGTGCTGTTCTGAACAAAACTGTCACCAACATGTGAAAGTCCCCATTCCAAATCTTCAACATCAGCATCGTCACTCTAAAAACAATCAATCACATTGGTTATCTAATTATAGTTGGACAAACACAGAAAACAGAATAGCAATGTAAAAGTCTACATGGATAACATCTGCATGTACACGCAGTAAAAAAGATACGTTGAACACAAAGGGATTCCTACTTTCAATGGTGTAGCAAGTTTTGGAGCAGGTAATGCACGTGGATTATTCCAGTCCACTCCCTTAAAGAAAGGGTGCCTTTTTAGGGCAGTATAACCACCAGGTCCAGCACCAGGTCTTTTCATGGGATCTATGTCCTGCAAAAAAGAGCATCAATGGATTCCATCAAAAAGTCTACAGTCAGCAAATTCATAATTGACATTCATAATCATTATTGACATGCACAAAAGTCGATTAATTACATTAATAAACGATGTCATATTCTCAAGCCGAAGATAGTTCCAGGAGCATATGCAGCCAAGTCTCAATTCTGCTTTTCTAAATAATTTGTAAATGAACCTTCATTAATGACCAAATTGATATACATGTATAAACAAAAGTTGGATTTTTCTACACAAAATTGAACCATGAAAAAGTAAAAAACTTTGTAACTCTAGTGAATACTCCATCTCTTGCCCGCTCATCCACCTCCTCATTATTGTCAAATGTAAGGTCAAATCAAGATCACTCATGGTGTATAAAATTTTCTCAAAATTTTGGGATAGTCCCCATGGGCGTCCTTTCCTGCTTTCCCATGCTATTAAATTGTTGGTATCACCTTGTATTTGTAGTTTTTTTCTGCTCAGCGTCCAAACACTTTATAACCATGTTAGGAAGGCTCATGACTCAGCCTACTTCAGACAGTAGGCGGTTGATAGACCTGAGGATGATAATAGAATGGAACCGGTGAACATTTATGACCCCCAATTTCTGCTTTCATACCCTTGTTAATGTTGTCAATGGTCAGGATTGTCCTCAAACTCACAGCCATCCAAAAGTCTGTACTCCAATAGGGTCATGCATGATCCATATTCTTTGAACTATAATTTGGTCCCAAGCATCCCAAGTAAGACCTCTTTAGATGGATTTGGCGGTACATACCATTTTAACTTCTTTTTTTTCCCTTTTTTTTTTGGAGAACCAGTAACTTGTGACTACCCCTTTAGCAGCGGGGATCCATATCATGCTGTCTTCTTTCCTTGCTGAATAAAAGAAACCTTGGAGCTCATTCATCACTTTTGTTGGATCTTCAATCCCATCTTTCAAACCTCTTCTCATATTCAGGCCCCACAGTCTCTGCTTTCCCCGAGTTTGGGTTAGGCTGAACAAAGAAGGAAGCCTGTCCTTAATTGGCCCTGCATTTTGTCAGTAACAAAGCCAAAACTTCACTTCCCTCCCATTTGATACCTTTATCTCTTTTTCCTTATAAAGTTTTCCCTCACTTGATTTACCTTCTCCCAAATATTTCTTAATTGCCAATTAAGGTCTGATTGGTCTCCCGTATTTTCCTCTTCCTAACCGACTTTTGTTTTTTGCTGTGCATACTTGCTTCCAGTAAACCATGTCTATCCTCTGTTTTTTCAGATGCTCCATTCCATAGAAAATTCCACATTACCTTCACCCAGTGATTAATTGTGGAAATTAGGATAGAGACAATGAAATCGAGTATACTGAAAAATTAGATGCGGCAGGTTTAGTACAGGTGTCCAGCAAATGGTAAATACCCAACTGTCCAATTGCGCCAAATCCCTCAATAACACCAGCCACCCAGATTTAGGCCGAGTTATCTTCTGCTAACCCATCAAAAGCACATTCCAAGCTCTTGCCAGTTCTCTACTCTTACCATCTTGAACAGTGATTCTGATCATTTTTGTCACTAGAACATCAATTCCAAGGCCTGACAATGCTTACATCAATATCCTAAAATCATTTTTGTCACTTGAACATCAATTCCTAAGCCCCGATGAGTATCCCACATCCACACCTCACAGAGTTCAAGCCTTCAGCTAGATCCTACTCACAGGAGAGGAACCAGCTACCAAACCAATGCGTCATGTGCCTTCACAATGAGGCAACCACTGACCACCATTTTATACACCACGGGGTTGACTCTGTAGTATGGTCCAAGCTCCTCCAAGCTTTTGACTGACAATGGGCCACTCTAGCATCAGTCCCCCAACTCTTCACCACCTTCCTACCTCCACCGCTAGCCAAGATTGGTCAATTCTCTCCATATTGGTGACCTTATGGCAAATTTGAAAATAACAGAACCGCCGAAATTTTCAAGCACAGTTACCATCATCACAAACCCATAAAGATCAAATCAGGGCCAAGATAATCTTTTGGGGCTAGGGGGTATAGACGCCTGATAAACTTGGAAGCCTCTGATTTCCTCAATCGCTGGCAAAATATCATTGTCCCTCAATCCAACCCTCAAATCACATGTGCTGTCTGGGTTCCCCCCCCCCACACACACACCACCACAAAAAATGAAAGAAGGGGCCCAGTTCCCTTGAATCAAACTCCAATGGCTGCCCCCTTCGGGATCCCTGATCCTTCAAGCTTTGGGGGCGTTCTAAAGAATTCTGAAGGATAGCCCCTTCTCTCATTCTCAGGTTTTATAGCCCACACCGACTCCACCATGGCCCAGACAGTTGCCCTTTTAGAAGGCCTCAAACATATCCACCTGGCTTACATTACTAACTCCCAGCTTACAATTGAGGGTAACCCTAGAAATGCCATTGCATGTGCTTCAAGCAGTGTTCAAAGCCCATGGAGATCGGTGTCTCTTTGGCCGTGTATGCCTCTTGTGCAAGGTCTTCCAGGTCAGCTTCAATCACATACCAAGGAAAACCAACCACCTGGCTGACAGCCTGGCAAAGGAAGGGGAGCAAGTGGACCCACATCTCATAGCTCCTCCTCGTACATTAAAGTCACACGCTCCTCATCTCTTTATTTTCCTCTATCCTCTCACCTAGAATCCTCACTCTCATCACTCCGCACTTCTTCCTCTCTATCATCCCTTTTTCGTAAAGGAGCACGACAATTTTATGCTGCCATAAGCCATTGGTCATACATATTTAGGCAGTTGAATAGTAAACCCATTTTGTAAAGATCTCCCGAGCTGTGGGTGGCCTATTTTGTTTTTCATTCTTTTGTATTTAGGTTCATTTAAATAGTAATATGGTCTATTTTTCTTCCAAAAAAATATTGTTACCCCATTGGCCCCTTCTATGACCTTTTGAACTCAAACAACTACTTTGCATTATGAATGCCCTAATGCGGTGCTAAAAGCATCCGCAACAGAAGAAAACAAAAAAGGGGAGAAGTGTCGCCTTGCCTATGATCCCTAAAGCTCTAGAATAAGCCAATGGGAGTCCCATCAAAATATAGGCAGAAGCTTAATTGTTGAAGACAAGAGTGTGTGTGTTTGAGCGGGAACAGGTATAATTGCCAGCTAGAAGTTGCCTAGTTTGGGAGTGTCACAAGGGCGCACCAACACAAAAAATATATAAAACTAGAGAAATTTCAAAAAACAAAAGATTAATTCTACTATTGTATAATGCAATTATAGTGAACTTTTCTCAAAAAAAAAAAACAAGTAATCGATTTTTTTTGAAAAAAAATTAGATGCAAAATTAATATATTAGAAATATCTTTAATTAATAAATTTAGTCAAATGAAAATTAAGAGAAATAACTCATTTATTTACTTGAGCCTTCTCTTATACAAGTCTTCTTATTTTTTAATATGTTAACTCCATTAAGCTAAAGTGAGTACAAAGGGAAAATAAGGAGGGGGACTGGATACCCACACAAGGGTTCCGCCCAAAAAATAGGTTACCCACAGACGCTAGCTCAGATAGGCCAAAAAATGATTTACATCACTGATTTGCAACCATAGAGGGGATCAAAACCATGCTGAGATAGGAATACCAAGCAAAAAATATTCCCTAAGAGTGAATCAGGTAGGCATGAGATAAGGTTGTGGCTGCCTTCGCTAAGGCATCAGCTTCACCATTTGCTTCTCTCCATAAGTGGTTCTTCGAGATTTGTAGAGTCCCATTGAGATAACGAATTTCCTCAAATATGCTGTCGAGTCTCTAAGCATGGGGCTGAGCCTGAAGCCCAGGATATCACACTGAAAGAAGCACCCTCAATGGTTAAAGAATGAATTGAAGTGAGGTCGAATTTTCTGAGTCCTTCCCGGAGAGCTGAAGCTTCCACAACAGTGGAATCTGAGATGCATATAGGGATGGAAAAGGAACAAAGGATATTGTTGTCATGGTCGCAGAACAAGCCACCAATGCCTGCAAGGCCAGGGTTTTCGAGAGAACACTCGTCAAAGTTCAATTTAAATTGGCCTTCTTTTGGTTTTCAATTTAAATTGGACTTCTTTTGGTGGTCTCCAAAGGGAAGAGCGAGGGAGCCTTTGAGGTTTTAAGAAGAGAATGGCCCAACTGTGGAGAAAATCAGAGTGGCAGAGGTTTTTGAAGTGCTTGTGAGGGGTTGCCCAGAAAATGACTGCTTCTTTAATCTTTTCTACTAGAGCTTCCAAGGAAGATTTTTGGCTTCGAAATATTCTGGCCTTTCTCTCATACCAGATTACCCAAAAAGTCGCAGCCACCGATGCTTTCCACAGCAGGGTACCAGCTTCGTGCCACGGGGTTGAGAAATTTGAGCTACCATTGGAATAACTGAAGGAATTCAGCCCATAGTGACGAGGCCATCTTACAGTGGATGAAAAGGTGAGCATTGCTCTCCTCTACTTCGGTATACATAATGCACCTGTTTTGGATTTGGAGTCCCTTTCTTTGTAGTTGGTCCACTGTGAAGGCTCTCTCAGAAGCACATATCCAATTGAAAAATTGAATCTTGGGGGGGACGAGAGGGATCCATGCTTTAGTCACAATAGAGGAGGGAGTGTGGGTGGGCTTGAGATGAGTAAAAGGAGGTCCCCAAGAAGTTTCCCAAGTGGATTGGGGTCTAAATGAGGCTGTCCTGTCCCTGGTGAGGCAGGAAAATTGAGCCTAGAGTGTTGGAAAGGGTTGTAAAGTCATGACATTTAGAGTTAGAAAGGGATCTTCTAAAGATGGGGCTCCACACCCTCCTGTTACCCACCAGCTGAAAGTAAGATTCCACTGTTGCACTAGAGCACAGTCCAGCAAGAACAAGCTGGAATGGAGGTCCTTAAGAGGTGTATCATCTAGCCAAGGATCAATCCAGAAGCGAGTTTGTGGGTAAGAGCGCAAAATAGATTCCCAGATACCAGAAGTATTGCTGTGAGCTCGTCTGGACGGGACCCAAGAGGGGTCAGAGCTCCGGTATTTGGAGTTGATCATTTCCTGCCATAAGTGGTTGCTTAGGGTGGCTGAACGCCACCACCATTTCCCAAGTAAGACAAGATTATTGTCTTTGAGATTGCATTGCCCAGCCCCCCTAGAGATTTAGGTTTGCAAACGTTAGTCCATGGATGAGATGAATTTTCCTATCACCATTACTTAGACCACAAAAAATTCCTCATTAGCTGCTCCAAACGGTGAGCCACCGAGGCTGGCATATAAAGTAACGACATCTGACAAATAGGGATGCTCGAAAGTGTGGCTTTAACCAAGGTAAGATGACCAGCCAAGGATGAAAATCTGCCTTGCCATCCCGCCGACCTTCGGTCGAATTTATTTATGATGTTGCCCCATAGATTAAGTCGCAGGTTGACTAAACAAAGAGGGAGTCCCAAGTAGGAGGAAGGCAAATCATCTGAGAAGCAACCCCAGCTGGATGCGAGAGAACTTACTATGGAGGGATCAAGAGCCACACCGATCATCTTAGATTTAGCCATATTCACCCTAAGGCCCGTTGTCATCTCAAATAATTTGACGTAGAGGTGAAGAGTATCTAGTTGCTCCTAGGCAGCCTTGCAAAACAGCAAGTTGTCGTCGGCATATTGGAGGTGAGAGATCAGCGGCCTGAGTTGCTGATTTTGAAGCCTTGGAGCAAGCGAGCCTGGTATAAACGCGAAATTGATAATCGCGTACAAGAAAGGGCAAAGGGGGTCTCCCTGGCAGAGTTCCCTAGAGGAAGGAAAGAAGCCTTATGGGGAACCATTGATTAAAATAGAGAAGTAAGGGCCTGAAATACAGCCTTTGATCCAAGCTCTCCACCTCATACAAACGATAGTTTCATCAAGGATGGACCAATCAACATGGTCATAGGCTTTCTCCTAGTCGAGTTTGATAATTAAACCGGGCAATTTTGCACGGTGCCTAGAATAGATAGCCTCATTAGCGACAAATGCTCCATCTAGAATTTGTCCATCTTTTACAAAGGCTCCTTGTGTAGGAGAGATCATCGAGCTTAGGACCTCTCGCAGTCTAGAGGCAAGAACTTTGGAGAGAATCTTGTATGAGCTATTGATCGGACTAATGGATCTGAAATCTTTGAGTTCTTTGGTACCTTCGACTTTAGGGATGAGCGCAATGAAGGTTCATTCATAGCACGATGAATAATCCCTTTAGTATGGAATTCATGGAAGAAAGAAAGGATATCCCCTTCAAAAGTATCCCAAAAAGTCTTAAAAATGGCAACCGGGAAACCATCGGGACCCGGGGCCCGGTCTTGGCCAAGATCAGAAATGGCCTTAAGGATCTCTGATTCTTCAAAGGGTCGCTCAAGCAAGGTAGCAGAGATGGGGGGGATGTACTGAAAAGTAAGGTCTGCCAAGAAAGGTCTCGGGCCCTGAGGTGCCACAAATAGTTTCCGGATAAATTTGATAATTGCATGTTCAATATGGGGTGCTTGGTCAAGCACAGTTTTGTACACTCTAATCTGAGTAAATTGTGTTGTCCCTCCTCCTGCAAGTAGCTATTTTGTGGAAAAAACCAGTGTTGAGGTCGCCATGTTTCAACCATTTAACTCTGGATCGCTGTGCCCAAAAGATCTCCTCTTTCTTTAATAGTTGGAATTCGAACTCGGCATGGGATCGACATGATCTCTCATGATCCGCTAGAGGGTGTGGAAATCTCCATATTTTAAGACTAGGAAACTCCAGATTACTGGATTTTACTTCCCCAAAGTCTCTCTAATGCTCAGGTGTTGGCTTCTTCCCATTTCACCTCTCATCCACCATTTCATTTTTCTTCATGAGTAGAAGGCCCTAATTGGGCTTTCTTCCCCGCTTAATGCCATCATCCCCCTCCCCCCCCCCCTGCTATTTCTTCTTCTTTTTTTAACTGTCCCTTTCTACTTAGGTGAAGCTTAACAGAGGCCACTCTTCAATTATGCCCTTTGGCTCCACCATAATTATCATTTCTCTCTCCCTTATGGACTCCTCTTAACTTTGTCTTTAAAGGCCATTGCCGCAACCTCTCACATGGTAGCTGCATTTCATTTGAGAAACAATTTTTCTACGCTGTGTTTCTATCATCTTGTTCTGAGCCTTGCTCTCAACCGCGACCCATCCAGTTTTCCCATCTTCCAGTACAACAGCCCTCGGACTAATGAAGTCAGGACACACCACACAAAAGAATACCCTTGAGCAATTTCTGTTCTTTGCTCTCAACTGCGACCCATCCAGTTTCCCATCTTCCAGTACAACAGCCCTCGGACAAATGAAGTCAGGACACACCATACAAAAGAATACCCTTGAGCAATTCTGTTCTTCAAACTCGAATGCATATACGTTCCATACTTCAGTTATTTTGAAGTACACACTTATTCAGATATTTCTTAAACTTCCAATAAGTGTTCTGTTTTTCTCAATTATCAGATATTCGTATTATCAATTTATTAAAGAATCAGTAAAACCATTATACAGCAAGAAATGACTAGCTTGGGGGTTGGGTGAGTCAAACATAGTCCCAAGATCATGAACTACTCATGCAACAAAATTTGTTTCCCCTCTTTCTTCCTTGAAACAAACTGTCCCTATACACGTGCATGAAATAATTAACAGACATCGAAGGAAGACATCTGAACATGGAATGCACTCTGGACAGAAAGAGCAGCCACAGGGCAAAGAAAACACAAAAAGAATAACCACAAGTTATATGGCAATAATCAAACTCTCAGAGAGTAACGACAGTCATATGCAAAGATGACCAGCCAGAAGAACCATCAATTACTTTGTTGGGAAAGCAGAGATTCAGATTCAAGACCATATCAAATTAGCAAGATGTTATTTGCACCCTAACCAGTAAACTAAACTGCAGACCTGTAAATCCTTAAGCAGTTCCCATTTTATGTTATAAACACAATGGTGACATCTATATGCAAGATGTATAAGAGTATTAAACATTAAACTGAATTATGATTTGGATGAAGATCTGAGCTTTTGCGCGTAGAACTTTTTGGCCGTAATAGCAAAAATATGCTAATGCAAGGACCTCAAAACAGAAAAGGCTCAATTAATAAGGAAACCAAGTCAAGACACTCCTCTTACAAGTAACTTATCAATAATGTCCCTTGCTTCAGCAGAGAAATAGTCTGGAAATTGGAAGTCCCTCGATATTATCCTTTGGAAAATAAGCCACTCACTTCCATCTTGAAAAGGAGAATTTCCTGAAAGCATTTGGTACAAGGTGCATCCAAGCGCCCAAAGATCATTCCTGTTCCAAAATATGAACACCTGAAATGTGATGGGAACTAAAACAAGATATCCTAACATTCACCAGAAAGCAAAATAAGACATTTTTCCCCTACCCAATAGTTGCAGGAGCAGAGTTGAGGACCTCAGGAGGGACATATGCAGCTGTTCCCACAAAGGTACAAGCCTTCTCATCTGCATACATTCAGAGAACATATTGTTTAAAATGACCATTACATTGAACTCAGGAATTCCATTAAAATATAATTGTACACTATGAACATAGAAAAGTTGTCGTCATAGGTGTCATCAATGTCCAGTCAAATAAAGTAGAGTGACAGAGCAAGAGTAGGACCAATCACTTGGGTCAATCATTGTTCTGGGAACTCCCATTTTCATTCCATCACTGCCCATCCTTTGATTGGGTTGTGTTGACACTTACTTCGGTTCTTCCTCTATGTCATTTTGATTATGGAATACTTTCCCAAAATACCAAATTCATCACACAAACTGATTCATATAGAAGTATCAAAAGTCTTACTAGATGTTGGAAGGACATTAATCTGGCTATCCTTCATTGGCTTCACGCTACCAAAATCAGCAATTTTAATATGGCCTTCAGCAGTAAGAAGCAAGTTCTCTGGCTACTACCAAAATCAGCAACTTCAATATGGCCTTCACTATAAATTCTAAATGACTAATGTAAGGTTTACAAATAACATAAATTACCTTAATATCCCGATGAATTAATCCAACACCGTGTAAGTATTCTAAAGCATCCACAACTTCCGCTGCATAAAAGCGTGTCTCATCTTCTGTTAGACGACGTTTCTGTACAACATTGAGTATTTTAGGGTGTGTCAGTATGGAACACGAACTTAATGAGTGTTCGTGCTTAAGGAAGGTATTATTCTTTTCTTTTCTTTTTCCTGCAAAACTCACCCTTGTTATTTGATCAAATAGTTCACCACCATCACATGATTCAAGTGCCATGTCTTGATTGCACAAATTAATGGAAACATGTTAGACAATGAATAAAAGTAGGCCAATAACATCAGGACTACAATATACTAAACAGAAATTATATATGCAAATGATACAGGTATTCATAAGAGATTGTGTGCTAAATAAAATGTAAAAGAGGAAAAGACGGTCAGCAGATAGGCATACACAAGGAATAGGTGTCTTGAAAAGTGAAATAGAGTCTTATGATTCCAGGATGGTCCAACTGATCCAGAACAATGCGCTCCATCTTGACATATGCAATTTTGTTTTCTTTAGTGATGAACTTTTTGTCCATTATCTTCAAAGCATAAATCTGTCGAGTGTCCTTCTTCTTTGCCTTAACAACCTGTTTTAGAAAGAATTTGTGTAAAAATTACATTAAGATGAAAATGCTAATAAAAAAAACGGGAATTTCACCAGAAGAACACAAGTTCATTGGGATGACAAATAACAGCAAGCTTAGATGTATCATAAAAAAATCATCTCATATGTTCCACACCTATAATGTATCTAGTCCCAAACAATAGAATTGTCTAATGCTTCTGATACTTAAATTCAGACCTATGACAGGGAAGTCGTCAGAGCTCTAACAGGTAAGTCATAATTAATAATTTTCATTCAACATCAAAAGAAAGGTAGCAACAGAGCCTTCTACGCATAGTGTCCCTTCCCTTCAATGTAGTCTTAATGCTAGCCCAAAATAATTCAAATTCCAAATGTCATAAAGGAAAAACAATGGGACTGCTTCACAAGCAAATATCACAAAAACTACTCAGAGATCAAACAGATATACCAAAATGATTCACTTGGAGCATCCTTATCAAACACCATTTTCTGCATAGCACATGAAATTAATCCTTGGGAAACTTTTACACAATTCCATAGTTCCTAATTCTTAAAAGGTTTCCTTACAAAGAAGAAAAGAGAAGACTATAATGAAGGCAGAAAATTAGACCTCCAATTTTCAAAGACCATTAAATGATTGATATCCAAATAAAAAGCATTCAAAAACCTTTTTTATCCATAAAAATATTTTTTTAAAATAATCAATCAAAACAATCCTTGTGAGAAGTACATAGTTCTCAAAAAAGCATAACAAATCAACTATGCTAGATAGGATGAACAACTATGAGTCTATTGAAGAACAACATTCATGATTAAGAGAACGCCGAAATATAATTGTAAAGACAAATATCTGAAAATAGTAAGCAACCCATAGCTAATGTAAATATAGAACCGCAAACACCCAGAGCATTGTCTATTTCAGTTCCCGTAAAGAACCTCCACGCAACCCAATCAAATGTCCAGTTTAATCAGCATATCCAAGCATTTCAAGTTCCACATAGGAAGCAGAAGATCCTGCATGTGGGATAGGAGAAATATGGTCACTAATCTTGCATCATTATGACCAAATCATGTAGCAGACATGGATGAGTTCCTTGTTTAATAAAAAACAACCTCTCTATAGTATACACATTTAGGAGCTCCATAAACTTACAGAGAACCAGAAAAATTGACCAAGACTGCTAAGAAGAGTTTCCCAAAGATGCCCCTTCAACATAGAAGTTCATTCAGGTTGATAAAGGGGCCCAGCATATCTTTTTATGATAATCATAGTTCAAAAAAGCGGACCGCCCAGCACCTAGACGGTCCAGAAGGCCTGGGCACATCGCCCAGGCCTAGGCGGCCAAATTGGGCAGTGGTCCCTGAGCGACCGCCTAGGCGGTACAGAATCCGCTTAGGCGGCCGCCTAGCGCCTGCACCCTGCCCAAAGGAGGAAAAACTTCTTCTTCTTTTTTTTCATTTTTTTCAAAGATATAAAAGTTAAGAATGATAGCTTTTAGGTTCATTTGAACCCTAAACACACCAGAACCCCTTTTAGAGTAATAGAAACCTTCAAAAAACTACATTTCATTGGATCGAATCATCGAAATGTTTCTCAAAGTTTGGAGTTCAAGCAACCAAAGTAAGTGCATTTTTTCGATTGCTTGTTTTATTTTGAGATGTCTTCTTCAGAAGTTAGTCGGAGTGGAGATCTGGGTTGAAAATATGGATGCAACCCGAATCCAAATGACAAATATTGCGTTCGATGCAATTTTTGTGAAAAAGATACAAAAGAAGGCATAAACCGGTTTAAGAAACATCTTGCCGCTATTAAAGGGGATGTTGCCCCTTGTAAAAATATTCCTGAAGCTATCAAGGAGGAGATTAAGCAATTTTTAAGTTATGGAAAACAAAAACAAGAACAAAATCTTTGTCATAGATATATTTCTGCTACTCCTAGAAAAAGTGATCCGGGTTGGAAGTATGGGTACAACCCAAAACCAAATGATAAAAAGTGTATAAGGTGTCATTTTTGTGAAAAAGATACCAATAGGGGTATTAGCCGATTCAAAAAACACCTTGCTGGTGTTAGAGGCAATGTTGCTTCTTGTACAAAGGTTCCTGAAGCAGTTCGAGATGAGATTAGACAACTTCTGAAGTTTGAAGAATCAAAAAAGGATGGAAATAGGCCCTGTTCTATGGAAGTATCTTCTCTAGTTTCTAGTCAGAGTGGAGATCCGGGGTGGAAGTATGGTTATAACCCGAATCCAAGTGATAAAAATCGTATTAAATGTAATTATTGTGGAAATGATACTAATGGGGGCATTTACCGGTTTAGAAAACACCTTGCCGGTATTACGGAGGATGTTGCCCCATGTAAAAAAGTTCATGAGGCTACCAAGGAGGAAATTGTACAATATTTGAGTTCAAAGGCACAAAAAAAGGGGTAGAGCAACCAAGACTCCTAGGGCCTCATCTGCTTAGACTGCACATACTAGTAAGAGGAAGGTAGAAGAAGAGGAGGAGGCAGAGGCAGATTCAGAAGAAACAAAAGAGGATGAGCGTTATATTAAAAAGGGAGATGACTCTGATGATGATGGCCTTGACTCTGATGCATATGATGAGGCTTGCACTATTAATATTCCTTCTGATGATGATGATGGTGATGATGATGATGACTGAAGACTCTTGCCTCTTGGTGCTGACTGCTGAGTGTTGAGTGTTGAGTCTGTTGACTGTTGTGTTGAGTCATGAGTGTTGACTTTTGTTAGACCGTATATTTTTTAAATTTCTGTTTATTTCTGTTGTGTTGAGTGTTGACTTTTATATCCTACACTTGTATGGTTTTACAGTTTACTGTTTTAACAATATGGATTATCAAAATTCTCTTATCGACTTCTATCTTTTTTTTCTTTTTTTTTCAACTTGAAATATGGTATATTGGGATTTTTACTTTTTTTTCAACTGGGCAGCCGCTTAGGCGCTAAGCGGCCTGGGGGGACCTGCCTAGCGCTTTTTGATACACTAATGATAATGATACCTTTGATGGACAATGAAATATGCACCGTTATGTGGACCTTCTCCTCCAAATTTCAATACTTATTGACTTACAAGGAGGGATGAGAACAATAACCTCCTTGTGTCTGCATGAAAATTCTACTAAAGCATTACTAAAGCATCAATTCACCACAGTTGAATTGCCTTCATGATGTTTCAAAGTATGAACATGACTAAATTCCTGTAAAGAAATGAAGTGGATAGCGGCATGCAACTGATGAAACATCCACGTCTAACAGAAACTTCTCATCTAGTCCCCGTAAAGAGATTAGTTTCCAATTTTCCATCCAAGTACGGTTTGAATGCAAGTGTTGAACCATCAACCGCAAACAAACATTCCTCACATAAATATCCAGCTATATCTCAATTGCCTATTAAAAGACACAAAAACAGTTTGAAGTAGGCCCTTCCCTACCAATTTCCAAGCACATCTATCATCATTTTTAGGCCAAAAAAGGTCTGTCTCGCACTAATACAAGCCAATAGAGATAAATTCAACATAACTTGCCATAAAAGCACTAAAGTTTTTAGGGTACTGTATAGTTGCCAAATCCTTTAGGCTCAGACATGAATAACAACAACAATGACTTTATTTCAACTCGTCCGTTAGAAACATTACAAATTGTTAATGGAAAAATTGCAGAATTACCACACGGTCCTAAGTTTTCAAAATTTCACATCCAAGTCCTACATTTTCATAGTCTTTTTTATTCCACTTTTTCCCCAGTTTGATGTTGCAAACATAAAAATCTTTTTCTTTTCTTTTTTTTTTGAATCCTCAAGCAGTTCAATGCCTTGGATATCAAAATGCCTCATTTTTGGGGTCCGATATTGGAAGCGTCGGAATGACCCATACTTAGATGTATTTCTTTTTTACATATGGACTAGTCCGATGTCTTCAACATTAAATCATATTTTTAAAAAAATGAAGCTGGTCCAATATCTCCAACATTGGACAACTCCTTATCTCCTTTTTTAATATGCCGAACACATCACTTTGTATGTGTATCGCCATATGGTCAACCCCCATATCATGGCATAGTTTGTTTTGTTTTTTTTTTGGAGAAATGTCATGGCATACAGTTTGTTACTTTCTTATTACCCACCATTGCATTTAAAGAAAAGGGAATAATAGGCTATTCGATGTTGGAGATAATGGACCGCCCCATTTTTTTACTTCAAATCCCTTCAATATTGGAGACATAAAACCAGTCCATACATAAAATCTAAGTATTGAGCAGTCCGATATTTCCTGAATAGTCTGACGTTCCCAATAGCGAATCACCTATAGATGAGGCAGTCCGATATCTTGGGCATTGAACTGCCATAATATTCACAAAAATAAAAGACAAAAATGTAAGCAATTCGAAATTGAACTGGAGGCAAGCTTGGAATTAAAAAACATGAAAATATAGTACCTGGGGGTAAAATCATGATAATTTAGGACAATGTGGTAATTCCACAAATTATTTTCCAGCCTGTAAATAACTTGTCCATCATTATTTAGAGAAAAGGCATTAAAAAGTTGGAGAGCATTAACATGACATTTATTACAAATTATTATCACATCGACATTTGAAACACACACCCATATTAAAGAATCATCCGCCAGAATAATAGGCACATGGTTTTCTCTTCTTTTTTTCTTTCTTTTGTTTGAAAAATAAATAGGCACCAGGTATATGCTTTTAAATTCTTAATTATTAGTAGTGATAAAATCCATTGTTCGAGGATATGCCACCGTAAAGTTTGGCTGGGTAACCCTTTATCAAGTGGATTGAACAATAAGTGCAACAAAAGCACCCATATAAGTGGGTAGTGAAACACAAAAGATTGGGTTCGAAATTTAAATCTCCACCAATGCCCATAAAAGTTTAATCCAAATAAAATTCATCTTTTATACTCAGAGATTTGGGAGGATTAGAACACCTCCAAAGGCTTCGCCCCACTGCTGGGGGATGAAAAAAAATGCCCTCCAACTGTGATATTTTTTATCCCACAGGTGGAGAAAGCTGTAGTGGAGCCTAGGCCAATGCAGCTGGGCAGGCTTCTAAGCCATCCTACTAAAGGTGAACCCATCCCAGGCAGATTTTGATTGCCTCATTTTGAAGCAGCAGGATGGTATTCTAGGCGGCTGCTTTTTACTTAAATAGGATGAATATAGATATGTACTAGTTTTCCAACCATTTAATTGACCAGATCTTCATATCTTCTCTATTGTACATAGATCCAACAAATTTTCAACCAGGGACAACTTTAGAGGTAATTGTGCTTAGGAAAGAACAGTAAAAGGATGGGTGACCTCCGGGGAAGCCCCTATGCATCCTTTGTGTATGCAAATCAAGGAAAGGAACACCCTCTTGATCCAACCACCTAATCCATTAAAAAACTAACAATTCCAAAGACTGAACTCTAGGAAAACATTTATTTTTCTTGCTTATTCAATAATATGTAACATGATTACAAAATTTCAACCACAATTAATAAATAACCAGATCTCTTGATATATAAATGGCTGCTCCTAATGAACCATGTGATGAATTAAGGCATTTCCAGACAGAAAAACCATCATGAAGCATCAAATCAGGACCAACACCTTATGATCAAAATTTAATCAAGAAAGCTAACAATATTGGGAGGAAAAGTGGAACATTCATTTTACAATACGAATTTAATTTTTAGCATTTGTGTTCCAAATGTTATCCCATGTTTTATTTACAAAGAACTCTTTTTCGTTGTAGTTTCATTTTATTCTTATATGTTTCTACGATGGCAAGCTGATTTTCATTTTCCCATTGAAGTTGTTACTATTGGCTTGGAACATCTAATGCTGAACAAATTTAGGGGTAGGGCTCCAAATTTACAAAGAATAGCCATTGATATTCTTAGCCAGACTAGCAATGCAAGTGGCACAAACTCAATTAGAGTGCAACTGAATTCAGACATAGAAAGAAAAGGAATAGATTGGAGCATACGAAGCTCAATGACCTAGTATGCTTTTGCAAAACTCAAGGCTGGGCTACACATAAGTGAAAAAGATATCATTCTAAAATTCAATATCTTGATACGTAACATGAATCATTTGCGATTCGTCTCGAGTACGAACACTAGCTGCATGAAATGCTTTGTGCCACTACACAAAAATTTCCTTTTGTGGGACATGGGTGAACCTAGAGTACAAAAGCCAGTTGATTCAGACTCAATTGATTTGGGAATGGATTGTGCTGTTGTGAAGGACCATGTATTCTGAATGGAAATTAGGAACTTAAAGTTGAAGTGGAGAGAGCCACTGTCTGGGGATCCAACAAGGGCCCTAGGCGCAGCCAAGGCAAGATGGTAATACTGGCTAAGTGTTATCTTTCATTTCCAACGAATTTTGAACTCTATAAAGCAAGGTAAGGATATGAAATACTAAACACTAGTCATTTTTTCTTATGGAAAACAAAGTAATGAGTGATCTTTTTCTAATGGTTAAACGAAGAAGATTTTGATCACTCTAGTTAGTATGAGTTTGAGTCCATTAACATGAAGTATTAAATTTTAGGTCTTTTAAAATTTCGTCAAAGACTAGTAAGAAGGAACTGATATGCAGATTCCCAATCGAAACACTTAAGAAGCTCAATAAAGTGAAGCTGCATTGAATTTGGCCAGTTACGCGAGGTAAAGCATCCTGAGGCGCTCCCCTCCTCGGTATGGTTAGAGGTTACGAGGTTAGGCTTTAGTTTAGCTTAGCTTCACTTGATAAAGGAGCCCCGATATTTAAATATGTGAAGACCAACTAACCTGATGGGTACTTCTGATAAATATCGTCTCAATTCATTCCATAATTCCAACTGTATGTTAAACAATCATATCCGATACCCAGCTCAATATCCCCAAGTCATGAGGAAGTTGATGCCAAGCTTCAAAACCCACAACTAGACTAGTAGATCAAAGATATACAACTTTTGGGGAGAACCAGTTGTGTATCAAAAATTGATACAAAGAAAAAGCAAGCACAATATTTCAGAAGCTGTTACTATTTGCTGGGTACATCTGATGGCTGAACATACTTAGGGTTTTCCACTTTTGTCTGAACATATTTAGGGTTTTCCACGTTTGTGATCAAACCAAAGCGCAATTCCCCAAAATCCCAAAATTATACAACAATACAGTGCAATGCAAAAAAAAAAAAATCAAACAAGCAAAAAAACCATGGAGAAAAGGAAATTTTAGAAGAGAAAACAGCCCTAAGAAAAGCATAAAATAAGAAAACCCCCCCCCCCCCCCCCCCCAACCTCGCAATAAAAAAAAACAGAGAAAAAAATGAAAATAGGAATGTTGAAGAAGAAAACCTAAATTTGAACAAGACCGAGGCTTCAAACCTAAACGATGAAAATTAAAACCAGAAACAAAGCAGAGGGAATAAGGGATAATTACCTTAGAATAAGATCCGACGCCATACAACTTGCCAAGCTCGAATTCATCGATTCTGAAATGCTCCTGAGGAGCTCTGAAAGTAAAACTCCTAGACCTTTGAACGCCATTATTGCTATTACCAACACTGTTACAAGAAGAGGAGGAGGCATCTCTCCGATGTTGCAGAGTGAGCTTGGATTGAAAGTCCTTCTCCATGGTGTCTTCTTCGTCTTCTTCTTATGCCGCAGCAGGCGATCAACATCATCCCTCCCCCTAAACCCTACTTTCATTCATTCATTTCAACTGAGATTCGACTGCGGACTTTGGTCAAAGAACAGGAACAGGAAAAGGCGAGCCCTGAAAAAGCCGGAATAAAAAAGAACAAAAAAGGAAAGAGAGCAGAGAAGAGGCAGATATACAGCTGAAGGGAGAGAGAAAGAAAGCGGTCCTCGTTTGTTTTGTGCGAGAGTAGAGAGAGAAAGAGGAGTTGCAGAAGAGAGATGGAGAGAGAGAGATATAGGGATGGAGAGCACATGGGCGTGCAATCATGGCGGGGGGGATCGCAAGGAGCCTTGACCCGGCCAAAAAGCGCGCGCCCGCACTCCTATCATTGGAACACTGCCACCCTATGAGTGAGCCACTTCTCTCTCGATTCTTTCCTCTCTACTTCTCTCCCTATTAAGGGTGAACATGGACCCGGACCCGACTCGTACCCGAATAGTGTACCCAACACAAGGGTTTAGGTCCAATATTTGGATAGGGGCCGGGCTTAAAATCTGGATCCAAATAGTATTTGGGTTGAAATTTGGGTCCGGGCTTAAAATCTGGATCCAAATAGTATTTGGGTTGAAATTTGGGTCCATATGGACCTTACCATGCTCGTAAACCATTGGAGATAAAATACTTGAAGCCCTATTCGTTTGGTTGTATTAAAAATTGTATACAATAAGAATTTGTAGTCATTTTTAACTATTAAACCACATACTTCAAGCCCCATTCGTTTAGGTGTATTAAAGATTGTATACAATAAGAATTTACAGTCATCTTTAACTGTTAAACCACAATTCAGATTGCTTGAAATCTAACGGTGGATGCCGTAAGCTTGTTACCTGAGTATATGATGTAAAAAAGGTACAAATAAAAAAAGAAACTCTTAGTGAGGGTAGCAATAGACCCGACCAGACATGAGACCCGACGAGATAGACCTGGGACCCAATAGATATGGATATAGATTCAACTTTTGTACCTGACGGTTCGGATCCGAGTCCAAATCCTTGATGAAGCCAGATATAACTGGACTCAACCCGTTGCCATCCCTATTAGTCTCTACTTTCTCTTTTTACTTCTTCTCTACCCAGTAACTCTCTTGTATGCTCTCTCTAAGGGATTGCCTCTAACAATATCTTTCTTTGCAATGTTTTCCATATGTAACACACCATTGTTTTTCCGTAACACATTAAATTTCTCTCTCACTTTTTTCAATGCTCAATTTTTTTCCTGGTCTTCAATCCACAAAATTATTATTTTTCCAATATATACATTTTAAAAAATATATATTGATTATTAGATTTAAAATTAAATGGTTAAGGACGTGTTACTGTTTAGACATAATGTCCCAAACAAAATTTCTTGAATATTATGAGATACTTTCATCTATTAGATTTTACATCTAATGGCTATAAGTGATTATGACATCCTTGTACTAAAAACAAATGGTATTATATTATACAATCAAAGTATAAAGCTAATGCCCTAAATAATTAAAGTAAGACACACCTTCAAATAGTGTCAAAAGTTGTAATTTTAATGTCGAAAATCTTTATAATAGCCTGAAAATTTATTTTTATCTCTAATTATAAAAGTTAAAGCTTCAAAAATAAGTGTAGATCAAGTGAAAATTTATTTTTATCTCTATGAACAGTTTGAGAATCTTGAAAATTGACGATCTAAATAATGCATTATTATCGAGACTTAAATTCCTCTGTTTTAATGTCCATGTATCTAAGGTGGAGATGATTGGATTTGAGAGTTTTTCAAAAAAGCTTTTTATGGTTGATTTTTGAGGTGCATCTTTGTTCGATTGTTTAGGGCCTCAACCTTCTATAAACTTTTTTTCTTTAAATATTCCTTTCTCCAATAAATTAAATGTCCAACTACGTAACAGCAGGTCTCTTATTCATTTTCTCAAGCAAAATTTTATATAAGCTTGCAGTCTTAAAATGTAGAATTAAGGTAAAAATCTATTGGCAAAAGGTTGTTTTAATGTTGAAAAAACCTCTAATTGATCATCTTAATGTCGAGATGTATGAATATATCCAAAACAAGACAATACCAAAATACATTTTAAAAATAATATATTATTTAGCTTTAGATTAATATAAGAACAAACTAACATTTAATCTTGAAAAGAAAATTTATTTTGAAGCCCATTAGAAGAATGGATCCACACCAGGAAATCTCACTGTGGTTGTAAGCGTTACAAAAGCTTCGATCTCCTTCCAAATTCTAATAAGAGGACCAGAAGTAAGAGAAGGGAACAACCACGTATGAGGGGACCCGTGCAAATAATCTGCTACCTTAGGAAAATAGTATATCTTGTAATGTTTAGGAAATAGTATATCTTTTAATGCATTATATGGTCCGTCAATTTTTAATATTTTCAAGTATTTATAGATCTACTCGATCAACATTATTTTTTGAAGCTTTAAATTTTATAATTGGATATGAAAATATATTTTTAGACCATCACAAAGATTTTGCTTTTTAAAAAATCATCTTTTGATACTATTTAGAAGTACGCATGACTTCGATTGTTTAGGGCCTCAACCTTATAGAAACCACAACCTTCTTTTAATGTCAATATGTGTCGACTTTATTCGTTTTTTTAAGATGCATTGAGGTTGAATAATATCAAAATACAAAACTCAAAATCTACTTACAAGTAGATCATGACCATTTGCACCTAGTTTAGCTAAATTATCTTTTTCAACATTATTTTCTATAGGGTGGAGCTTATATAAGGAGCTCACTTTAAACAATCAAAATAAGGAAAACTTCGAAATCATGTTGGAAGATGTTGTTCCAATGTTGGAAATTCTTACAACGTCCTAAAAATATGTTTCTAATTGAAATTTAAAGCTTCAAAACTAGCACGAATCAAGCAAATCTATGAATATTTGAAATCTTGAAATTGATGGTTTAAATAATGTGTTACAATATGTATTTTTTCTATACTTAAAGTCTTTTCCATTTTCGTATTCATATATCTCAAGATCGAACAATTAATGGAGAAACGAGTGAGTTTTCAGTGACAATAGGTCTACATCAAAAGTCAGCATTGAGCTCATACCTCATTGTCTTAGTTAAGGTCGATTTAACTAGGCACCTACATAACGAGGTATCATGGTGTATGTCGTTCACAGATAACATAGTTTTGATCAATGAGACCCGAAAAGAAGTCAACACGAAGTTAGAACTTTGGAGGGATGCTCTAGAATCTAAAAGTTTTAAAATTAGCCAGATAAATAATAGTATATAAAATGCAAGTTTAGTAATAATATATGCAGAGACGAGGAAGTAGTTAAAATTGACAGCCAGAAAAATATCAAAAAGACCACGGTTTCGATATCTTGAGTCGATAATCCAAAAAAATAGAGAGATTAAGCAAGATTTCGTATATAGAATTAGAGCTACATGTGTGAAGTAGCGATATGCAACTAGATTTTTATGTGATCGCTTCATACCAATGAAGCTAAAGGGCATGTTCTATAGGATAGATGTGAGACCAGCTCTGCTCTTTGGGGACGAAATGTTGGGTTGTTAAAAGATAATATATTTATATAATGAATGTAGCAGAGATGATGATGTTGATATGGATGAGTAGCAAGACAAGAATGGGTGGAATTCAAAATGAATCCATTCAGAGATGTTGGGTTGTTTTTCGGTAACGCATTACATTTCTCTCTCACTTTTTTCGATGCTCAATTTTTTTCCTCGTCTTCAATCCACAAAATTATTATTTTTCCAATATATGCATTTTAAAAAAGATATATTGATTGTTAGATTTAAAATTAAGAGGTTAAGGACGTGTTATTGTTTAGACATAATGTCCCAAACAAAATTTTTCGAATATTATGAGATACTTTCATCTATTAGATTTTACATCTAATGGCTATAAGTGATTATGACATCCTTGTACTAAAAACAAATGGTCTTACAGTATACAATCAAAGTATAAAGCTAATGCCCTAAACAATTAAAGTAAGATACACCTTAAAATAGTGTCAAAAGTTGTAATTTTAATGTTGATAATCTTTATAATAGCCTGAAAATTTATTTTTATCTCTAATTATAAAAGTTAAAGCTTCAAAAATAAGTGTAGATCAAGTGAAAATTTATTTTTATCTCTATGAACAGTTTGAGAATCTTGAAAATTGACGGTCTAAATAATGCATTATTATCGAGACTTAAATTCCTCTTTTTTATTGTCCATGTATCTAAGGTGGAGATGATTGGATTTGAGAGTTTTTCAAAACAACTTTTTATGGTTGATTTTTGAGGTGCATCTTTGTTCGATTATTTAGGGCCTCAACCTTCTATAAACTTTTTTTCTTTAAATATTCCTTTCTCCAATAAAATAAATGTCCAACTACGTAAGAGCAGGTCTCTTATTCATTTTTCTCAAGCAAAATTTTATATAAGCTTGCAGTCTTAAAATGTAGAATTAAGGTATACCTCAAAAATCTATTGGAAAAAGGTTGTTTTGATGTTGAAAAAACCTCTAAGTGATCATTTTAACGTCTAGATGTATGAATATGTCCAAAACAAGACAATACCAAAATATATTTTAAAAATAATATATTATTTAGCTTTAGATTAATATAAGAACAAACTAACATTTAATCTTGAAAAGAAAATTTATTTTAAAGCCCATTAGAAGAATGGATCCACACCAGGAAATCTCACTGTGGTTGTAAGCGTTACAAAAGCTTCGATCTCCTACCAAATTCTAATAAGAGGACCAGAAGTAAGAGAAGGGAATAACCACGTATGAGGGGAACCTTACAAATAATCTGCTACCTTATGAAAATAGTATATCTTGTAATGTTTAGGAAATAGTATATCTTTTAATGCATTATCTGATCCGTCAATTTTTAATATTTTCAAGTATTTATAGATCTACTCGATCAACATTATTTTTTGAAGCTTTAAATTTTATAATTGGATATGAAAATATATTTTTAGACCATCACAAAGATTTTGCTTTTAAAAAATCACCTTTTGATACTATTTAGAGGTACGCATGACTTCGATTGTTTAGGGCCTCAACCTTATAGAAACCACAACCTTCTTTTAATGTCAATATGTGTCAACTTTATTCTGTTTTTTAAGATGCATTGAGGCTGAATGATATCAAAATACAAAACTCAAAATCTACTTACAAGTAGATCATGACCATTTGCACCTAGTTTAGCTAAATTATCTTTTTCAACATTATTTTCTATAGGGTGGAGCTTATATAAGGAGCTCACTTTAAACAATCAAAATAAGGAAAACTTCGAAATCATGTTGGAAGATGTTGTTCCAATGTTGGAAATTCTTACAACGTCCTAAAAATATGTTTCTAATTGAAATTTAAAGCTCCAAAACTAGCACGAATCAAGCAAATCTATGAATATTTGAAATCTTGAAATTGACGGTTTAAATAATGTGTTACAATATGTATTTTTTCTATATTTGGAGTCTTTTCCTTTTTCGTATTCGTATATCTCAAGATCGAACAACTAATGGAGAAACGAGTGAGTTTTCAGTGACAATAGGTCTACATCAAAAGTCAGCATTGAGCTCATACCTCATTGTCTTAGTTATGGTCGATTTAACTAGGCACCTACATAACGAGGTACCATGGTGTATGCCGTTCACAGATAACATAGTTTTGATCAATGAGACCCGAAAAAGAGTCAACACAAAGTTAGAACTTTGGAGGGATGCTCTAGAATCTAAAAGTTTTAAAATTAGCCAGATAAATAATAGTATATAAAATGCAAGTTTAGTAATAATATATGCAGAGATGAGGAAGTAATTAAAATTGACGGTCAGAAAAATATCAAAAAGACCACGGTTTTGATATCTTGAGTCGATAATCCAAAAAAATAAAGAGATTAAAAAAGATTTCGTATGTAGAATTAGAGCTACATGTGTGAAGTGGCGATATACAACTCGAATTTTATGTGATCTCTTCATACCAATGAAGCTGAAAGGCAAGTTCTACAGGATAGATGTGAGACCAGCTCTGCTTTATGGGACGAAATGTTGGGTTGTTAAAAATAATATATTCATATAATAAATATAGCAAAGATGATGATGTTGATATGGATGAGTGGCAAGACAAAAATGGGTGGAATTCAAAATGAATCCATTCAGGAAAATTTAAGTGTAACATCAATAATCGATAAGACGAGAGATAATAGATTTAGGTGGGCTGGCTATGTGTGATGCAGACCCAATAGAATACCTGTTAGGACATGCGAGCTAGTTCAACTAAAATGTTAAAAAAGGGCCACGGGTAGGCCTAAGGAAAAATAGTTGGAAGTAGTGAGAAAAGATGTGAGAATATGACCATTAATAGAGCAAAATGGGGACCAAGATTCGTGTAGCTGACTCCAATTAATTAGAAAAAAGACAATGACGATGATGATAATATCTCGAGGTCGAGATTATCCATTAGATTTCCAAAGTTGAAACTACCTTTTCCTTTGGGTTTTTGAGGTGCGTCAACACTTCTATAGTATACATTTGACACTTTATACAAGCGTTTTTCTTGTTTTCCATACACGAACATTATCCATCGCTCCTCCCTCACATTGATCTCTAACTTCATTCAACATAATGATTAGATACCACAAGATCTGTGCTCGGAGGCACCATTTAACAACATTCACTGAACCCCCTTAACTATGACACTGTGATGGTTTGAATGGTTTGATTGCGAAGTTTAAGTCCCTCCAATACAGCCATCAAATTGTAGAGAATGTTACTTTTTTGCATACACCAATAACGCAATCTATCTTTTGATCTTGTCAATATGATGACACCTCCCTTCAAAACATTATTATGTTTCTAGGGGTGGGAATGGGTTGGGTTCGGTCCAGGTTCGGGTCAACCCGACTAGGTCTAAGTTAGACCCTGACTTAACCTAAACTCAGTGGATCTGGGTGGGATCACAACAATTGAACCCAGACCTAAGCCACTAGGTCGGATCAAATTTGAATATATATATATATATATATATATATGAGAAATGAACCTATAGGATCCTCTCTCACCCATGTGCGTAAGACCCCAAAAGATCACCATTATATTTGACATGGATATGTAAAAAAGTCAAGTTTCATGCTCATGTGATAATTTTTTTAAGGATCCATGCCAAATTTAATGGTGATCCTTTAAGGTCCTACACACATAAGTGGGGGGAGGGTCCTATACGATCATTAC
>NW_006495273.1:4713200-4730909 GCF_000471905.2 Amborella trichopoda | reverse complement strand
TTACAAAAAAAAAAAATAAATAAATAAATAAATTCCGTATGGACTCGCCGATTCACTGTTCGGACTCGCCGATTCCGTACAGTGAATCGGCAATTCACTGTACAAAATCGTCCGGTTCTCTCTAGAACCGGAAGATTTCCGATTTTTTAGGCGATTCGGTCCCCTTTTCACGATTTCCGAGTCGAACCGGGCGAGTCCGGTTCGACTCGGCGTTTTTTAAAACACTGGGTGCACCTTACTTCAACAGCATAGGGTTGCAACCTTATATAAACTTTTTCCTAATTTCTATCTCTTTTGAATTATTTTTTCTCATTCTCAAAAAAATTGACACTAACTACCCTTGTGCATTGACCTAGTAAAATTCGTTTGCTCCTCTATCCCATTGTATCATGATGATGAGTTTTAAAAAAAACGGTCACTGTACATTGATATTCATATCCGATCTTTATTAGAACAACCTCAAATCATGTCAGGAAATGGAAAGGCCACCCTCTAATTGGTTAAGTTGTTCAACACTACTCCATGCTTCAAATCCTACAGCTGAATTACTCAAAATAGATAAGCACCCTCATCAAATGGTTATTACACACTGAATGATGTCCTCATTTGGCACATGGTTTTTTTTTTTTTTTCAATTCCAAGAGATTTTCGTGAGATTTTTAGTCACCAAAGATTGAGAATTTCTGGTTTGGAAAGCTGCATGCAACCTTTTCAGCTTGGTTACTAATTAAGAGGGTTTTCACCCTCCTTTTCTCAGAAGAACCTACTTTCTAACATGACCAGGATCCAGTTTTCCAATTTGGGGATAGAGTAGGAGCGAAATGGCACACTTCAGACCGTGGAACGACACATCTGAGCCCTCAGTTGCAGATATTTGGACTGAAATGTTGCCCAGCAACTGCAGAAAACTCAATTTCTCTAGAAACAGCACAACTCAGCCCTCTGTTGTAGTTATCTGGGCTTGGACTTTGCACCATTCTTTGTGATTTGAAATTTAAGGATAGTATGTGAACAAATTGATGAATTTTGAGCAGAAGTACAACACAACCCACCCCTCCATTGTCGACATTTCAATCGAGACTTCACCCAACAATCGCAGAAAACTCAATTGTTCAAGGAACAGAACACCCAGCCCTCTAATGTTAACATCTAGACTTTGATGATGCCCGACAGCTTCAGGAAACTCAATTGCTCGCCTTGTACACCAACAGTTGCTTTACTCACCAATACATGTATACACCATGTGCAAATACATGCATACTTAAAAATACATATACGCACACCTCCATGCAAACATACACAAACACAATCAATGCATGCAGACTTGCATGTATGGAGGCGTTTCCACAGGCGGCATCTTATTTTCCCATCTCCCTAACACCCTTATTTGCCAACACAAACGATTTCTTAAACTTCATTTTTGAGTATGGTAATGTGCAAACCGACAAAGTGGCTTTGATAATCAAGTCTAAAAGTATTTTTTCTTATTTTCCCATCTCCCTAACACCCTTATGCAAACGCTTTCTTAAACTTCAATTTTGAGTACGGTAATGTGCAAACTGACAATGTGGCTTTGAGAATCAAGTCTAAAGTATTTTTTCTTATGTTAAGGGAGATTCAAGACCCAGGAAGTCAGAAGCCCATCAGCATTCACAAATCCTAGTTCTTTCTTTGTTCAATTAAGGATACAAAAGGTTATAAGAATAGAAGATTCCTAATCTTAATAGGACACATAAAATACATAAACAATGAAAATAAAAACATAGGAAACATGGAGCAAACAAGCGGGCAAAAAGCTAAAACATTTCTTATGAACCACAACAACCTAGTGCTTACAACACACCACCATTCCTCATGTACCGCACCCAACTTGCATGAATTTACTAAATCTCATTTTCCAGGTATTGAATTTGCAAGAAATCACACAGCATAAATAAGTAAAGAAGTTTTTGAAGGGTGTATAACTTTTTCTACGAATGAAACAGCTAGGGCTTTAAGATCGATGTGGAGCTGAATATAAACTCAACCATGTTATCTGTCACAGTGAATTCAAACTTCCATTGCTGAAAGCAAAAAATGGTCGACTGCAATCATGCATTAAAAATAAAATCCTCACCAAATGCAATTACAAAATTGCCAACTTACATTGCAAAATGTGCACATGGAGAAACCATGTAAGAAAAGGACTGCACAAACAAGTATGCGCATTTTATATCGGCACAATGATCAGCAACTCCAGTCAATGTTGCTTGATATTTTTGGTGGGGCTTTAAAGAAATAGAGCCGCTGTACAGTGTTGCTGAGGCATATCTACAAGAGCATAGCACTGAGACAGTGGTCAGAGAAACAAAATGCCACTAAGGCTTCTCAAATTAAGCCTAACAAAAAAATGATGAAAGAATGGATTTAGTGCAAGAACGCTTGTTAAAGAAGACGCCAGATCACTAATCAGAGAGTATATCTTCCAACTCCGGTTCATCTGACTTGAAAAAGATGTCGTAATCTGAATTTGTTCCATTATACTCTCCTTTTTCTCTAAGTGTGACGTCTTCATCAGTGTAGTCCAAATCAGACATCTCTTCTTCATCATCTGCAACTTGCATGTCCACTTCTTGTTCGACACCTTTGCTCATATTTGTTTTTCCACTTTTACTGGTACCTATCTTGCCGAGTCTTTGATTGAAAATCGCCATCTTCTTCGCCTCCGACCGTTCACATATACAAGTTGAAGGGTTCTCATGGAATTCACCCCTACCTGGCCTAACTTCATTAGGTTCTCCCATGAAACCTTTTTGGCTAGTTCGAACCCTCGAGGCAAAGGCCTCCCAGGTCATATTAGCACGGTTTATGAACAAAGAATACAGTTTTCTAGCATTTGGCCGAATTGTACGCTTGTGTCCAAAGTATCTCCTGCAATCAGTAAATGAGCCGAGTAAAAATAAGTCACCAGCTTTTCTATTTACAAAGTATAATACCATCCAATAGGCTATGGAAGTTACTATTGGGCTTATGACTGTCTGATGAAGGAATGGAAAGACCAGAATCACCAAAACAGGTCATGATCCAAATTTGGCCCACTCCCTCGCTATTAATTTTATCATTTCATCGATCTTCACAACATAAATAAACTGTGGTTTCTGGTAGGGGAATACTTCCCTCATGCACTAAGGATCTTTGTCCTTGCAAAACTTAGAAAAAGAGGGGAAGGGAGAAACATTGTACCTACGGCCAGCTAACATTCTAGCCATGTTCCCGTTGTTGTTAGTCACAAAGACATTGCTTTCATCACAAACAATGTAATCGAGGGCAGCCATGCGAGAAGAAAATGATGAAAATGGCATCAACTCCTCTTTGCTGAGCAATCTCTCTTTTGAGTAAAAATTTGGAAAGAACTCTTTTAGAGGAGCTAAAGTATCCTCACCACCATATACTTCACCAGATGCAACATAGATGTGAACATCATTTCCAAAACCCAATGCCCTCAGCATGAGTCCCACCTCTTGCGGAGTGAGGGGGCACTTTCCATGCCTCCTTTCCTTATCTGGGTTTCTTGTCTGCACAAATTTAAATAACACAGAGACCACAAAATAACCAGATGTAGGACAAACACCTAGGAAAATGAAATATAATACAATGGACAATGCAAAAACATAGTCCATAATAGTTATCAATTTACAATGAAATGGAACGTGATGAAAGGAATGTGACCCATCAGACTGGTGATCACTTGTTCTGCCAAGTCGCATTCTCCCTCCATCACCTTCCATTAATACATCGGATAGTGCGGACCCAATGGCCTATGGTTTCCATAGTCCATTGGATACTTTCATCTTAATCCCCATTATACAATAAAGCTCATTGACTTACATGCAAAGTTTTCCACCTCTTGCGTATTGCACCTAATTCTCTCCTTTCCTTTTCACCCCCACCATAATAGCATCCCGAAAAAGCAAGCATATCAGGCTCGAACCTGTAATAGGCATCCGATTATATAAATACCCCAAACTATTCCCACAATATCTGCCTTTACGAAAAACTATATTTCCAAAAAAAAATGACTATCAAATGTGGAACTTTTATATAAGGTCGTATCTTCCACATGAGCCTTTCAACTAATTATTTTGCAAGCAACAAATTAACAGAAGTAAAAATCCTTTCACGATGTGCTCACTCTTCAACTTACCTTAGGTGAAGGGCGATAAACTGTTTGTTTTTCTCCTGCATTCTCTGGACTACAGTGCGACCCATTTCTGAAATTGACTCTGTAAATCTCAGAGCATGATAATTGACTCTACATCTCAACTTCTGCAGGTCACTGTCT
Organism: Amborella trichopoda; assembly: GCF_000471905.2. The sequence continues at coordinate 4,726,588 of NW_006495273.1, read as the reverse complement.
AATTTGTTCGCCAGTCTGTAGTCGAACTTAGTGAGTTGAACCGCCTGTATTGACATAAAAAAGAACTAGAATGTCAGCATATATTTCACCATGAAATGCATCCTAGTAAAAAAAGAGTACTCAATGCAAACATGCAATATTCTCCGTGAATTTCAACTTCTTCCAATGGAAAGAAACCACAGGAGATAAATTTATTCACTAGAAATGACATGGAAATTTAGTAACCACGAAAGAAAGAGGTAATTACATAATGACTTAAAGACAAGAAACAAAGGAGAGGGGAGAACTAAAAAGGTCATAAACATCTACAACAGTCAGACTGGCTTTAATAGATTCCATGACAGAAAATAAGTCATAGGCCATATCAAGAAAATGACCTAAATCTCCAACAGCATAGAGCCACAAAAAGAAGCACAAACTAACTGATAAAAATGACAAGGTAACAAGAAGCCAGATAACTTCAACCTGAATCACAGTATATCAGTTATGGCACCAAATGAAAGAAAAGAGTAGAAAAGGTAAAAAGAAACTACACAGAAAACTACTATTCTATGATCTTTTAGTTATTTATGTACTAAATTAGCATAAAATCAAATAAAATATTCTACAACATTCAGATAAACTTTTAGATAACATCTTTTCCTTTTAACACCACACAGATCCATAAAGGAAAAAGGGCAAATTTCACAAATATCCCTAATAATTTTTGGTATATAAAAAATACCCTGTTTTTCATGTATTTGTTGCTTCTGTCCATAGTTTTTGAGATTTTTCAACTTTTTCAAAATACCCTCGGTTCAAAACTTCAAGTTCCGAACGGGCATCATATTGTTCTGGAGCTTCAAGTTATAAACAGGGCCACTTGTATTTTTTTCAGTGATAGACCGGTTCGGAACCTGAAGTTCCATACTGGTTCTATTTTTTGTTCTTTTTTTTGAGTGATATACTGGTTCAGATTTCAGACCCATAAGTTTCGAACAGGCGCGCTAGTTAAGGTTTGAAACAAATTAGGGAGTATAGTGTTCTCCCAGGGAACAAATTGTGAAGTTTGTCCCTCAAATAAATAAACTTATTGAAATTGACTATCCAAATTTTTCTTTTTGAAAATAATCATCTAGGATTCTAAAGAGGATTCCAAAATTTCCCAAAAGAAATTGCATTTTCCAGATGAATGTGTATAGTGCGCAGCTGCAGGAGCACAATATACTAAATAGAGTTAACATAAAGTAGGTGGACTTCCATGCATCTAATGGGTGCATTTGATGAGCTGACATCATCTCATTAAATGCAAATTTCCTTTTTCTAAAATTTTCAGTGCATTTTCCTCCTTCAGGTGCACATTATACACATGGTACCTTGAGCAAATTATTTCTTTTTAAATTTTGAAATCCAATTTAGAATCCCATATGATTATTTTCATAGTGGAAAATTTTGGATTTTCGATCTCAAGAAGTCTTAAATTCAAGGAACTGACTTCATATAGTGCTCCCACAGGAGCACACTATACTCATTGTTTTGGAAGGCTTTACTTTTACATGGTTCAGAAGTTCAGATCTATCACTAAAAGAAAAAATAAATAAAAAATACAAGTAGCAAGTTTCAGAACTTCAACTTCTGAACAGTTCTATCACCTCAAAATAACTGCCAGGTTTTAAACTTGGAAGTTTTGAACCAATATCTGACTAAAAAAAAAGGAAAAGAGAAAAGACCGTGAATCAGAACTTGAGTTCCTTCATGTTCCACACTAGGGGTATTTTGGGTAAATTAGAAAAAAAGTTGAAAAAAGAGGATATGAGCACAAACTATGAAAAATGGGCACATTTTTTAGACATCGCAAATTGTAAGGGATATTTAAAAAAATTTCCCGAAGAGAAAAGGTCCTGTGGACCCATCAGTTATGTTCCATAAATCTGTGCTCTATCATAAGATATGCATTCATTTTCAACGCACTTACATGTTTTTTCAAAAGCACTCACATGTTTTTTCAAAAGCACCGGTAGAACACGATTGTGATAGCACCTTGGAGTGCACTTCCTTGGGACCCGCATTGAATATGGGTTTGCAACTGGCTTTTTACCCGTCATCGGGAGCTGCTTGATGATCCTCACATCATTTGACAGCAAAGATATGAACCAATCCACATCAAAGATTTCGCCAAAATCGCTGCATATGCAAAATTAATCAAAACCATTATAACAGGCATGCTACTACTCCAAATGCTCAAAACCACATGAAACTAAAGACAAACCTAGAATCCTTCCAGAATGACTTCTGATCCAACTTTGGAACAACAAGAGTAGCATTTAATATTCGAGCAGCAACTACTGCATCAGTTATCTGCAGCAATTATGGATCTCTTTCAGTTGGGCAATATTAACTGAATTATATCCATAGCCAGATAACCAAATAAGAAGAATGCAAAATAAACTAGGGTTTATGGCTTCTTCTGGGTTCACAACCAGAAATGGTTTGAAGGTCCCAACACTTCCCCAAAAACATTAAATATTGCATCGAATGTTATTTCATTGCAAAGAGATTAAAAGTTGCCTAAACAAGTCAAGAAATTGAAGAAGATGAATGATGCAGCAAGATGGGTAACCATGTTGAACCAATGCATACATTCCTCAAACATAATTTTGGGAGGTGAACCATCAATAAGTAGATAACATTTTTGTTTTTTTATATATTATTTGCATAACACATAAGCAATGTTGAATTTGAGGAAGTTTACCCATTTTGGGTCACACCTCTCAGCCTAGTCCGTTTATTCTCTTTTATCAGTCCCTCTATGCAGCCCTTTTTACTGGTCTGCTTATGCAGGTCACAGGAAAAGCCAAGATGAGCTAATAAATATTTTCCTCATGACATGCAAAAGGATAGATTCCACCAGGAAAGACAAGGTTGGTGTTTCTAATTAGGAAAGGAGCAAGGAACTAAAACCCACCAAAGATATCTTTGGGTGTCATAAAGTGAATGAGGCCAGAAAAGGAGATGGAGAATACAATTAAGTTTCATGGATGATGAAAGATCGACAAACAAGTAGAACTCATAAAACAATGTTATGAATGTAATCTAGTGCTGATAGATTCAAGTTCCACTATCAAGGGCCAGAAGCATGCATTCCAGAGAGAGCAGGATGCGCAAGGTGGCAATCAACCAAAAGGAGGCACAGGTTCTAGCAGAAGTGTAGGTCCCATGGAAGGTACATGTGCTTGCAGGAAACTTCCTTTACATAGGAGCTAAGGGATAGTGAGGTTATAGGGAAAATATACAAAAAGGCTATTTAACTCCGCCACGGCCGGTCCCAAGCCTGGAGAAAGGAGGAGGCACGTGTTAAGTTGGCAACAAGTGTAAACTTTTTGCCATATATTTTTCTTGAGTCCTGAAACAATGTTATATTATGAAGCAGTGAGAGAGAGTTATTGAGTAACGACTATGACATAAAACGAGTGTATCAAAAAATAAATTTGGTTTTATGCCAAGTAGGTTAACAATTGACATTGTTTTCCTACGTAGACAATTGATTGAGAAGTTTAGAAAGAAGAGAAAAGACCTCCACATGTTATTTATTGATTTAAAGAAAGCATACGACAAGGTACCTAGAGATTCAATTTGGTGGGTATCGGAAAAGAAAGGGTCTCTAGATGTTATATTAACATGGTGAGAGAGATATGTACAAGAGAGCACTAACTAGTGTAAGGACAACTAGTGGAATGACAAGTGAGTCTTCCGTGATAGTAGGCCTAAATCAAGGGTAAGCATTGAGCTCATATATCTGTGTTGATTGTGGACGAGTTAACTAGACATCTACAAGGTGAGGTACCGTAGTATATGTTATTTGCGGATGACCTAGCTTTGCCTTTGATTGATGAGACTAGACATGAAGTCAATGCAAAGTTGGAATTTTGGAGGGATGCTCTAGAATCAAAAGGTTTTAAAATTAGTCGGACTATGACATAATATATGGTATACAAGTTTAGCAATACAAGAGCAGAAACAAGGAATTGTTTAAGAGAGATGGCCCAAAAAGTTCTTAAAAGAGATTATTTTTGATAGCTTGGGTCGATAATCCATGAGAATGTAGAGATTGAGGAAGATATTGTGCATAAGAGCTGGGTGGACGAAGTGGAGATATACTTCCGGAGTCTAATGTGATCGTCGCATACCAATGAAATAGAAGGGGAAACTCTATAAGATGGCTATAAGACCAGCCATGCTTTATGGGATAGAGTGTTGATCAGTCAAGAAACAACATATTCATCGAATGTGTAGCTGAGATTGAGATGAGGATTCTTTTGTTTATAAAGTTAATTTTTGTATTGTTGTGGAGTAACATAATACAGAAGGAGAAATTGGGGCTTATAGGATTGCTCGTTTACAAGAGATGTACTAGATCGTGAGTAAACAAAGGTGCGCCCACTATGGTCCAGAGCAACAAAGGAGATGGACCGGCGGATACTATTGAATTACAGCAAGAGTGAAAGTGGTTCAGAGCAAGAAATGGACCGGCACCTTCCAATGAACAACTGCAACCCAAAAAGTACTCGACTAGACGGGATCTTCTGCTAGAGCCCTAGCTCCGTCTTTTACCAGAAGATCGGCGAGCTCGTCCGACGTCCTCTAAGTATGCTGCCATGAGACGCCCATATCCCTCTAAATGTAAGCAATCTCATCGAAAATAGAGGATAGGTACCACGGAGGTGGTGTGGTCCCAGCTGCCTAGGAAATAATATTTTGCATGTCTCTTTCTACACAAAGTTGTGCTCCCCAAGTACGGTTAAAGCGTTTGATTCCCAACAGCAAAGCCATGGCTTCAGCGAACTGAGAATCTTCATGGCCTAAGTGCTTGGAATAAGTTAACAAGATGTTGCGTTGATGGTCGAGGAAAACTCCACCAGCTCCTGCTGAGATTGGGTTCCATCAAAGTTAAGTTTGATGGTGCCTTCTGGAGGGGCCAACCAGTTGTTGGGTCTTTGGGTCTTTTGTGGTTGGAGATGGAGAATGTTTTCCCGTTGGAGATGGGAAGGTGTTAGCCAGTATCCCAGAGAAGGCCCTATGGTTGGAGGCCCAAAAGATTACTAAAGAAGTAATCTTGTGGAAGAGAGCTAGAACTTCTTTTTTGCGACCTTGGAAGATTCTGGCATTCCTTTCTAACCAAATAACCCATAAAATTGCTGCAACAACAGCCTTCCATAAGATTCTTCCAGCCTTCGGCCAATGATAGCATTCAGATGTTTTTAGGTGGATATTGAGATGGATGAGTGGCAAGACAAGAAAGGATACCATTCAGACGCATCAGAGGGAACTTAGGCGATAAGGGAAAGTAGATTTAGGTGGATTTGCCATGCTCAGGGTCGACCTAAAACAACACTGGTCAAGAGGGACAATTTGGTTCAAGTGGAAGGCTCTAGAAGGGTAAAAGGTAGGCCCCAAAGGACATGGATGGAAGTAGTAAGAAGAGATATGATGATCTATGGTCGGACTGAGGTGGTGACCCTTGATAGAGTGGAATGGGGGAATAGGATTCATATAGCTGATCCCAAATAGTTGGGATAACGCTGAGATAGTGATGATGATGATGATACAATAAGACTTTATTTTTTGTACAAGAAGGTTACAATCTTCCTTAGCCATCACATGTAAATTCCCGAGGAAGCAGTGTGCCATTGATCAACCTTGATACTTGAGATTTTGTTTTCCCTTACATTGCATAAAACAATGACTCAAATATACCAGTCTGAGGTAATATTCAGAATTAGAACAACATGATTCATCACAATAGAAGAGGTGGGAAAGGGCTCTAAACAACCACTTTAGATGGTTTAATTTGCTACTCACACTGTGAGCCCCTGGTTAATATCAATGTTGTGAAGATCAGATGCACTGAGAGATGAGAAAAGAAGAATATGTCAATCATATGTAATCCATAATGGATCATGGTTCTTAGAACTATGGAGTATGAATTATCATTGGCATTTTAAATTTCCAAGGATCACATTCAAATTGCTAGATGGTGTAGTTTAAGATGCCTGATGAGTAAAAACAACCCAGATTCTAGACAGTTACTTGATGAAGCAAACAACCACAAAAACTTCAGCATTGGCTTTTGAACAAAAGCCAACCATCATCTGCTTTGGACAGTGTGCAACACACAATATGTAGCTTTAAGAATTAAAGAGACGAGTAAAGAAAAACAATCTGCGAAAGATTGTCTATGAACAATCTTTCACTTTCATCTTAGACACCATGAGGAAATTCATAATGAGGAGACCCACCATAGAGATCAATTATTTCGTTATTGAATATGAATAGTTCGTAACCATAGTTATGGGGCAGCTAGCTTAACATAAAATAATTTGTTTCCAAGATTAGGTCAGAGTTCAAAAGTCTCCAGATCTGCATCAATGAGGGATGTAGGGGTGGGACTTTTAGGGTAAAAGTTAGCAAGTGATAAGAGCCGTGGTTCTCTTTTTAAGGTGCTTAGACTCATATACTAGGATAAGAAGCTGGGAGTCAATTCTCTTTCTGATGTAATGGACCGTGGGAAGCAAGAAGTCCAAGCGAAGGGTATATTCAACAAAAGAATACGAGAAATAATTGATTATCAGGGGAACTAAAAAATACACCATGACATCATTTGAATATGTACATATTTCGAATTGTTAAATTTTTGAGAGAGAAGTTTGTTGAAACTTATAATTTTAAATTTAACTTTATTACATGCCATGTTAATGTGCTTTTGTTAATCTTTCCTACCAACACTATCCTAGCCAAACTGCTCGCGTAAAGCTAGTGCGGAGACTCAAAAGTTGCCTTGCGGGCTGGAGCGAGAATTTGTAAGCCAAAGATAATACTTTTTAATCTATGATTTTACTAAGTATTATCTGGAATTAATTTCTGATTCAGAGATCAATTGGAAGAATATGCCAAGAAAAATCTAGTGCCTACTAGGATTAAAGGGAATGATATATAATAATTAGTCAACCAGGCAATATTTTGACATATTACATGAGACCAATGGGCATTGTAGAGTGCAGACTCCACACCTTAGCAATTCCAATAACTAGTGGGGGTTCATCTTGCCAAATTGATTGGTGACTAAGCGAGTCTCTTCATCCAAGGGGACCATACTGAGTCCTAAGAGGCCAAGCCTAGTTTTGAGTTTTAAGCCTTGACCTCCAAATATGTAGGTGCATGAGATCAACTAGTCAAATTGTTGCTTGTCTCATGTATGAACTCAGAGGTCGGATCTAATGCAAAAAGCAACTAATTTTAAGTTTTCCTCATCATAAGGGCATCTCAACCTCTTGATGCAACCCTCAGGTATGCATGGCTTAAAGCTCAAATTCCTACATTCGGTTGTGCTCTCCTTATTATTTGAATGCTGATGAATATTCAAGTCATGCTTCAATTTCTTTCATGAAGAGAAGGTACTAAACTTGTTTGGAAATTCGTTTCGGGCTCTTATGGAAGGTCAACACTAATTTAATATGGGGCTTTACAAGCACAAAAATGGAGATCTACCAATCATAAATTTGTTGTTAAGACATTTGACTCATTTTAGATGAAAAAAGATTGAGGGGTTGATAACATATTCAAATATTTCACAACAAATTGGAAAGGCTAAGTTGAAGCATGGAAATTCCATTCAATTATGCAGTCAGTCATGCAAAGTTGAAGACAAAGGGGGTTCCTCAGAAATCTTGGTAATAGATCAGTCTGTGCCAAAAATGGACACATTCTACCATTTATAACATAATCCTTATCAATAATACACAAAACAAGAAATGCCGCACTTGAAGGCAACTGCGTCCGTAGCCCTCATTTCTCACACTCATCTGTCAAAACCTCCTGTTAAACCTAACAGCTCCATTTCCAAGCTTCCTACCAAAAATCTACCCCTCCAACAGACAACAGTTTACCTATCCTCAGCAGCTAAAACTTTACTTGATATGTACCCACTGAATCTCCACATTAGAGAAGAGCATGACGGACGTCATCATACATAAAGCATGCGGTCTTTAGGAACTGCATGGGAATTCAGAGCTCCCAGCCCACCATCTCATAGGCATCCTTTCAGCCCAAAAAAGAAAATATAATCCACTGAAGAGCACTGCAAAAGCCTTTCAGAAAGACTAAAGAAATCCAACAAAGACGCATGTCCAGCTATGTATTACAAATGTGATTACATATCACAACTGTCATACTCTTTACGTGATTTACAAAGCTTTCCGAATTGGCAAGGATAAAACGTGATACAAGAAGCCTACAATTTCTTGGAGGGCAACCTTGGAGCAAATTTCGTGAAAACTACAGAAATTTATTATACAACAGATGAAAGATGTAAAGAAAGTATAAAATCGGTGAAAATAGTTCATTATCAAACACAAAATTAAGATACAATAATGCAAAGATAAAGTGGTTCAGCACATCAACAAAGGATGTGAAATAGAACTCCTTAAGTTGCTTCTATATTAATTTATCAAATTATCAAGTATTCTTTACCAAGTTTAGAAGCCACAGCTAATAATCTTGCTGCAAGAATATCATTGTCATTATTTCACACTTAAATTGAGATGAAGGAAAAACGCATCCTTGACAATAAGATAGCATCCTAAGGGTAAATTGACTCACTCCTGTCCGTTGTTGATTTAAGCCTCCACTAGTCGCAATCAGTAAGTAACGATTTGGACGTGTGTTCGCTTCAACAGCTGTAAGTTGAAGCATGCATAAGAAAAACAGACAAAGCATCTAAAATCACTTCATACAAATAGTTTACAGCATACATTGCCTGAGAAAATCGATAAAACTAATAATCATATATCAACAACAAGGAGCTACAGGAGAAGCAAGTCCTCATCCAAAATCCAGCGTTTACTTATTGAATTTCCCATCACAGATAACCTAAAACTCAATTACCAAAATAATAAAGAATAACTATAAAAACTTCAAAAAAAAAATAAAGAATAACTGTACAGGATTAATTATGCAATACAAACCAACATGATTTGAAAACTCAAATAATCTTTTTGCCTTGGCACAACATATAATACAAATGAGTATATTTAGTTGAGAGAGCATGCTAGACAGCATATTTACTATTTTGGTACATTCACATTATACTTCCGTCCTATCTTACCCAACAGGAAACAGTATAGGAAGTAATGTAGAGAACATTGGGAATGGCCAATGATGGACCCAAAATTTTAAAAAACCTAAACAAAAAAAAAGGGATGGCCAATTTGGGTTCCTTGCTTCAACGCAAATGAGGTTCTATTTTCCAATTGCTTGCAAGAGCTGTATAGATGTTATATTGAGAAGAATTATTGATTCGTGTAGGGGACCCCAAATAGTTGGGATAAGGCTCAAATGATGATGATCATCATCATATTTTTCAACATTTATACGACATCGCCTTAAGGGAATTTTTAGCACTCTGTCTAGGGCTTGATTAGTTTACCTGAACTGCAGTTTAATTCCCTTCTTATGTATTGTAGCGTGTGTGTGTGTGTGTGTGTGTGTATATATATATATATATATACACACGATGCCAAAACCTCTTTAAAGGATTGCTTTTGCTATAAACCATGTGGCAAATATTCAGCGTTAAATCGAAAGTGTTGTTCTCCATAGTTCTGTGAAGCTCAGGCTTTCAGTATAGATCCTCATATCAGAAAGGTCCTTAATCAGTTGCTTTCCCAAAGGTTTATACTTTACCTTCAATTAGTGTACTTCATTTATATTTCAGATTTGCAATTGGGGACTTAAGATATAGAAAGAAATCACTAGATCATCTTCTCTTCTTGTTCGAATGTTTAGATCCAAGCAAAAAATATTAAGAAGAAAATGACTATTAAAAACCAATGTCCCCACCTATCTAGAAATCGCCGTTTGCTCTAATATTTGGTGGTCAAGTATGTCTGCATCCAATTAGATTTTTCTACTCCTTTTTGGAATTTTGAACAAACCACAAATAGCTGTGAATTTTTTAAAAATTGAAGGTATATAGTCCTTAATCTTTCAAGTTTTGAATAGAGCCCATATTTTGGGTGGTCCAAAATAGAAGTCCAGGTCTGCGTGACCCCTCTCCCAAGATTGAACTAATTTAAATTTGGAAATCATAGATTCAAAATATTTTTTCATTCTAAATGTTGAACTTTTCAAGATTTTATAAAGGAAAATTGTTTCATGCAGCGGGGACCGCATTTCTACATTTGCGGTCCCAGAGGTATAAAGCATCCATCTTAAAGATGGATGCACATAGGTGGTCCATCTAAAAACAATTGAAACTAACAGTTCAAATGTTTTCTTAATAGAATTATAACAAATTTTTAATTTTCAAAATTCATTTATTTTTTCATATTCATGATCTTCATGTTAGAGATTACATGTCCTTAAAAATTAGGTCCAACAATCCATCTCAAAAATAGATTTTAATGAGGTGACTCATTTCTACGCAGACTCATAGAAATTGTGTCCTTTTATACATATTACTAAAACTTGTTTAAAAATTCAAACTCAGACCTAGCAACTTAGTTTTATTGGGGTTTTCATGGTATTGAGCATGTTGCTGATAAGTGACCATAACAACTGACAGTAACAGTGCCCCAGTTATCTTCATTATGTATTATGGAACCATAATCATTTTTTGTTTTCAAGAGATTTATTTTTTTATTAAATAAAAAGGACATACATATTATGATTGAATGGTAAGAACTATAATATTTGGTCAGATTGGTTATAAAATATACACAGTGAAGCATGTAGACACAATTGTCAAGCTCAACTAAAATGACAAATTGCTTATAAAATGGGGCGTTTGGTTGGACACAATCTGACTCATTACAATTTTAGGGTGGGCATGGAAACACTTGAAGAAAGTATAGCAACAAATTAAATCAGCCTGTTTATCAACTTGAACAAAGTTAACAGGAATCTCTCAAGGACACTAACCATTTGATAATTTATCCTCAGTTAATATCATTTGTGGGATCCATAGGAAATAAAGAGTCCTGTTTCTCCAAAAGAGGCTGTCTTTGTGATAGTGACTTGTAACAAAAGGGCCAAATTGCTTCATATGCATATCGCCCTCAGAACAGAGCCACAACATATCCACAACTGTCAAATCAACAATTTGTCTCTTTTATCAAATGAGTAAACGCTTGCAGAAGTACTATAAGTAGTAGATATTCGACTATCAACTACAGCCATTCGACTATCAACTACAGCCACACATAATGCTTAGACTTCTTCAATTGCGAGTGTATTAGCTGATCCTATCCTTTATCGATTCACGCGATTCATACTTGCACATTTCATTCAGATCAACTTGTCACCAAAATTATGCATCATTGGCCAAGGACCTGCTATGGCACTATACAACTTCCAAATGAAATTACAATAGCACCCTCCCTACGTATGTGTAACAAACCTCATATTTTTCCACTTTGATTGTAATCAAAGAATTTGTGTTTGCCTAACTTAGACAAACCTATGGAAGAATAGTGTTACGATCACCTCCATCAAAATAGAATTGGCAGTTCAAAAAAAAAATTCATTTGATTCAAATTGCATGATTCAAGAGATTTCTGCATCCAGCTCGGATGTTATTACTGCTATTTCCATCATTCTCCTCCCAAACACTAGTTCTTTCACCTATTAATATTCGTACCCCTCCAAAACCATGTAAGTTTCCCACATATTCAAACATTTGCATACATTCTTTAAGTATATGTTAGGTAAGCAACCACTTCAGGAAAAGCCCATATACTTGATCATCCTATGACAAATCTTTACCAACTCTTTAACCCCAGGGCTCTTCAAATCTAAAAGGTGAACGCTACTAAATGCTTGGTTTGATCTCCACATAAGGGTCAATGATCCGATATAAAAGTAGGTCAATTTCTCTCTTCTTTTTTTCTTTTTTTTCTTTTTTTTTTTTTGTTTGTTTATGATAGATGCTCTTAAACTCTTGTATCAGTTTAGGTGCACTTACAGTCAAATGTCTAAGAAGTTCTCCTCCCAATCAGTAGATGAAGAGCCAATCACCTATTACCGTCAACAAATTGGTAGGATTGATGGCACATGCAAGCCTCATTTTGGAAGTAAAATCCAGTTCAAGACACTACCACCCTCTTTTTCAACCTAGTTATATTGGAAATCGCCACCCAGACATCATGTCTTATCCAGCTAAACAGCCATTAACAAAGACCACAACCACATAGGTAGCATAAACTGGCATCCATTTCCTCTGTCCTATACAACCATGAACTACCATCAACAACCACATAAACACCCCCAGGACGTCTCATTTTTAAAGACACCAATTGCCACTGACTCGCTGTTCATCCTCATTATCAACCTCTTCCTCTTCAACAAAACAAAATGGTGCATAACACTTAGCTGGAATGGAGACTTAGTGAGCTATAAAAATAATGTTCCAGACAGGAAATGAAGTGATCACAAGTACCAAAATCTTAAAAGCTTCTAGAGAAATACTAGGTATTAGTCCAAATCAAATAATTTAATTTCAGCATTAAATAGTATCACTCAACACGTCCATGTCATCCATCTCCATCGAGTCTTTTGGCATCCAAATCATCTCAACAATTCCAACAAACTTGAACAGTGCAGTCCAAACTATAATTGGCACATGAATCCAATAATGGCAGAATCCCTACAAACCCAATCAATTATTAATTTTCCTATCCGCTGACCTAAATAAATCCAGAAACTAGAAATCAAGTATGCATTTCAAGTGAGAAAAATGCGGTATATGTATAAATTTATTAAAAAATGGGAAATGAAATGAGAAAAATATGAGAAGAGGTAATATTTACATGAAAATTTATTACTCGAACTGCTGCATCCATAGTAAAACTTCGAGAGACTCGAAACCCAGAGATCGTTCTTCCTGCTATGACCTCCACTCTACAGCAACAAACAAGGAAGTTTAAATCAGTTGAGATTAGGAGATGGCAGTCTTCTAATTCAATCAAAACAAAATAGAGAATAGAACAAAGAAAACAAAATTATCAAACAAGGAAACAAAATTAATAATTTAAAATTGAGAAAAATGGTAAAGCATGAAGGAAATCAAAGAGCCGATAAAACCAATGGTGGTGACACAGGGGCTTACTGGAACAAGACCCGATTTATCCTCCACAGCATTTGAGGGGAATACATTATTTCTCGCCTGAAATGCCAAAAGCAAATATGAATAAGAAAGGTGGTCTTTTTTTGGGGGGGTTGAGGGGAGGAGAGAGAGAGAGAGAGAGAGAGAGGAGGTAGTTGAGTACTACGAGAGTAGTTCGTAGGAGAGAAGAGTAGAAGGTAGGGTAACGTTCCGTTACGAGTAGTTAGTAGTACGAAACCGAGAACGAAAGGAG
>NW_006495273.1:4687971-4705765 GCF_000471905.2 Amborella trichopoda | reverse complement strand
GGTTTTAGGAATCCAATATGTAATAACATGGTACTACACCTTCAACTGTGGACTACAGACCACACTAGCTTTATCGAACCGACCCAGTGTTTCCCATGACCCACAGTCTAAGTAATGCTCATTAGTGGGTCACCAAAGTCAGGTCGATGAATCAAGGGGTCGCAATCCCAATCTGTGGATTACAGGTCCTCCCCTAGATAGGCGTTAAGGTCACCATGACCTGATGCGATTACAGCTCTATGGCACATAAGGGTATCTCTCGCACATGTATACGCTTCACCCAAAGGTGGATATCTGGCTTTCTCAAACAATCTATCAATATACATGTCGTGTGATGGAACATGGATAAGGTTTTAGCCGCCGTCTCAGTAGGCCACCATCGCACACAAGGGCCACATAGTCCCTCGCTCACTCATTCGAGCATGTTCTCCGACCTCATCCAAGGCTAACCCATAAACCCTCATCGGTTTCTTCTTCATACCCAGGTAACATGGGTTTTCTCCAATCGACTGGCCTATACCGTTAAGCACAGATCAGTATCAACAAATTATCGTTTACTTAGTATGGTCCACGAGGGACCACATTCCCATCGAGTACATGTTCCACTATATCATTTCATTTTACAAGCACTCATAAGGCCTTTAAAGGCCACATAAACCCAACATATATCACTTGGCTTTTGAAGGCCTTACATTCTCACTTTCTATCATTCCCATCTCTCTCTCCCAATTACAATCTCTCTCAAGCATATTTATTTATTCTATCAATACATTAATCATGGCTTCCGCCATCAATTCTTTCACAAAAGGATTTATAGAGGCAACACATTTTTCTCTTTGTTGCTCGAATCTCATCTAAAAAATGGTTGTAGCTCATCTTTCATATCGCATCGCGAATCATGGACTTGTTGTCGCAAAAAACCATCATGTACTCTCATCACATAGAGTCATATGTTCATAGGCTCAAAAGAGTTCTTCAAATATGCTGCTCCCTTTTGTAGCCATACAACAAGCACTAAACATTTAGGTTTTATGGGTGAACAACATTATAGTCGGTTGTTGCATTTGGCATGTCAAATACTAGCAGGTGCTCTCACTGGAATATTTAATTTATCTGGATCTCGATCTTTCTCAATCTTACCTCATTCCTCAGGTGATAAAAACATGACTTGATATGCTTGGAGTTCTTATGGAATCGTGGCTCCTTTGACACGCATATCGTCACCGTGCTGTCGCATAAAATTCTTACTGCCTCACAACGCACAAGGTAAAAGTCAAGTCGATTAAGAAATTTCTTAATCCATACGGCCTCCTCGATCACCAAACAACACGCCACGTACTCTGCCTTCATGGTGGACAATTTCGTCATATCGTGTTTCTTCGATTTCCAATGAACTGCATCCCCTCCAAGCATGAACACATATCCAAATATATACTTCGCATCATCTAGATCTGTGAGATAGCTTGCACCTGTATATCTAAATATCCAAGCAGCTAAAAAAACGTGGGGCCGTAGCAGCTCCCACTCAATTATTGCACATATAACATATACATGCTCAACATTCTTATGCATATATCATGAGGTAGTATATCAAGTCTCATGCAATATGTAATTCCATACCCGTTGGTTTCACAATATGCGAAAAACCATCATAAACCACAAAAGTTCAACCAAACAAGACTTCTTGGTAGTAAATTCATACAAATCAAGTTATCTAATCAACACAACATGTGTTAGGGAAACCCAGCATGATGGCATTCCTACAACATTCCCTATGGTTCAAAGTCTTATGTAAATGAGGATTCTAAATAATTAGAAACATGGGTCAAAGCATATAGGTATTTAAAAAAAAAATACATGATAGTTTTTCTCCCACATTTATAAATACCTTCAAAACACAATGCTTTTATTTTTTATTTTTAAAAAAAATGACTTGGTGTGTATATATATATATATGCATCCACAAACAATAGTTATATAATAGTATGACAGTTTAAAATGATTTTCATAAATACTTAATAGACTTTGCAAGACTATATGTTTTTCTCAAAACCATATTCATAGACTTAGGTTTTTTTTTTCAAATCGTCCAATTTAATTTTAAAATACATGCTTAGCCTTCATAAATCATTTTACCGCCTTCACCTATAATTTCCCACCAAGATCAGTTCATGGCCACAAAAACAAATCATATATACCATCTTATAATTTTATCCAAAATAAAGCATGACTAAATAATGTCTATTAAAGCTTTGATAAAATACTTCATTTTTGACAATTATGGAGAATTTATCAAGAGATCATCATCACATACAACACATTATATTATAGACATTATTGAGAGAATAGTCACCAATACCAAGTTCCCTCAGAACACTCTTTTTGTGCTTACATATTTGAATGAGCCACCCCTCATCTCTCGTGTTTCATCCTTAGCGCTCAAAGCCTTTGATCAAATCACATCTTCATGTGTATCACTACCTTAAGAAGTTCATACTCAAGCACAAGAAGGTACAAAAACACAAGATATTCAAAATCGGTACTATCAAATTTGTTAGCACTTATCACTTAATGTCCATACACTCCATACATATTCATAAAATAATTAGCCAAAATATAACTAAATCACATTAAACAAAGTTATTGAATCCTCTTTCCCTATATGACCTTATCATATAATGTGGGATAGATTTCATACCTCAAAACCATGTAGTGTGGTACTTGGGCTTTATTGATTCATTGGTTTTACTTGTTTGACAAGCTTTGTGATTTTGAAAGTGCACGCAACTGATGGAGAATATATTAGTCATCGGTTTCATATGTCACGAAGTGTCCATCTATTCGGCACTTGGATTCTCTTGTCTTACACCTTGAAAAAAATATATTCTTCATCCCATTATTTCAAATATCACAATTTCGATTCTCCCACTGATCTTTAGCGATTCTATGCTACCACCAAGTCTCTATATATATCCCTTTATTTCGAAGAAACTAAGATGCTTTTATAAGTATTGTATTTCTTCTTATTTCCGCTATTTCCAGATTGAATACTCTTTACATATAGTCTCTTATCTTGCTAACTCTGTATTACATCTCTCTGAAGTTGTACTATAATAAACCATACTCACGGCACACTATAAAGCCTTTTAAAATGAGTCTTAAAAGTCTCCATAATTGGGAATTCAAGAATGTGCCTTAACATGCCATATCTTTTAATTTACTGCAGCATAGAACATGAGCATCTCATGATAAAAATATGATATCTGTCAACTCAAAAAAAGTTTATCTCCGAATCCTTTTGAGTATTGAAATAGACTCAAAAATATAAATAATGATTAGTTCCATTCTTAAATCATACCATATAATGAGTCTTCGTTTCAGTGACATTTAGGTCACAATGCAATTTTTTCAGCAGAAAATCAGATTGAGCACCTCTCAATAAAAAATTGTTTCTCTCAATTCTCAAATAATTTCTTCTTGAAATCTTTTGTGTTGAAAACTAGACTCAAAATCAAATCATAACATTATAGTTTGAATCCCAAATAATACTTTCCTTTGGAGAAATAAATAAGTGACATTCACGTCACAAAATAAATCCTACTACAGAATTCTAAGATGAACACTATCTAGTAAAATTGTCTTTTCTCTCTACCATCATGAAGTTTCTCTTTCAAACCAATTTTGTTTGAACTTAGACACATAATAGTAACACATATATTTTCACAAGCTTTATATCATTATGTTAAGTAGGCTTCATAAATATAGATATTCATGTCTTCAATGACTAACATACCAAATGGCAGAAAATTCAAGATGACCTTTCTTCAATCCAAAATTTTTATTCCTCTATTCCCGTAGATATTTCTCTTTCAAATAAATTTTATTAGAAAATAGACTCAGAATGGAAATCTAAAAATTAGTGTGGACCATAAAACATTTGTTAAGTATAGAAATAAAATCATGACTTCCAAGTCATGAAAGTAGTTTTCGTTGCAGAAAACAACACTTGCGCACCAAATAAATTGATAATATCTTTCAAACCACAAGGAATTTCTTGATGAACGTTTTTTGCTTGAAAGTAGCCTCAATTTTGTAAGTTACAGTAAAATTTCAGCAAGAAATAAAATCATATGATTGGTGGAAAAAATCACATAACTCAATGGACAGTTCCTGGATTTTTAAGGGTCGAACTGACACCCTTCATTGATGATTCCATAACTATCAATTCCCTTAGGATCTCTTACTGAAATTTTTCAAGTAGATCGTACTCTTAAAGACACAAAATATCACTTAAGTATGTAATAGAAAAATACATCATTGTCTTATTCATATCACTACTCCAAAATAGCCCAAAATACTTATTCTGTAGAGTGCCTTTTCGGTGTTGGAGTATTTCAATAATTCTTAATCGTGAGTGTATTTCTTGACCACAAACGTCATTAGCTTTCTTATATCTCATTTTCAAACTTCATCTAAACTCAATAAAGAGAAAAGATAACTAATGACATTAAGTATCAATAGCTCTAATACCAATGAAAGAAAGACCTATGTGATCTTTTACTGGGGAATACATTTTTATTTTTTTTTCACCCCTTTTTTTTTGGCAAAAGATCACTTGCAGGTGGTCTTTATTATAATAAGATAAAATTCAAAATAAAATCAACATAACAATAAAACCAAGATCTTAACAACTTGATGTTATTGAAACAACAATACACTATGCTTGAAAATAAAAGATAGGATTGCAATAAACAAAAAAAGAATAGTGTCGGAGATTACCTCAATCAGGCTTATTACACCTCACACCGAATCACCACCATCCGATGGCGTGGGATCAACGTTCTAGCTTTAATCTCGAACCGGGAAAACAAATTTCAGCCAAGCCACACCAATGGAACATAAACCCCTTTGATCACAAACTCAAACCCTAAGTGAATTCTCTTAGCAACCTAGTTTGAGAGAGATGGATTTTCTTTTTGCTAAACCCTAAAACCCTTAGCTGTAATTCCATATTTAAGAGATATGAAAGAAGAACTCCATAACCTAAACCCTTAAGTTCTTTTACAATGTGAGAGAGAGATCAAACATGAGAGAGTGGTGCGTGCCCCCTTTTTGGGATATGAGAGAGAAAGATGGGAATTAGGTACAAGAGATAAGGTACAGATTTTTGGGTAGAGACGATCCCTTTTTATAGGCTTTGAAAAAGATTAGGGTTTCTTAGAGTTTTCCTTAGCTTGCCTCTTCTTGTGCGATTGGCAATAGACCGTCGATCAATGGTGACTTGTGGGGTGAGAGATCTGAACCATCCATTCCATAGATCGGCCATCAATATTATGGAAAGTGCATGAACACTTTCCTAAACCATTTTCCCATCAATATATTTAAATAAGATAAATATCATGCATTATATAAAATTGCACGATCCGTGTCACATATTCCATAAGGATATGTCAACTAACATCAAGTAGATAAATACTACCAAATATAAATAAGATAAGATTCATATCAATTCAAATTGACCATATCTTTTTAAAACAAACTTGCTACAAAATATATAAAGCCATGATCAATATATTCATTTTAAGATTTGACCACATGCCACAAATCAAACTAACCTTATCTTAAAAGCAAATAAGAGAATCCAAAGAGGGTGGGGCGTACCACCTTTTGTGGCACATGTTGGCCCCCACCCACATGCCACATGGTGGGCCCATGCCCACTATGGGCCCCATGGAATATTATATAAAAAATATTAGTTTTAAAATTGAATAAAATAATTTAAAATATATATTTGAATTTTTATAACTTTATAAGAACAATAACTGTATTTTTATAAGTTCAAAATTCACAAATAAAATATTGAGAGATTTATAAAAATTCAAATAATAAAGCTAAAATCATTTTAATAATAAAATGAACACAATTAAATTAATATGATGGGAAAATTATCCATATGGTTTTAGGAATCCAATATGTAATAACAGGGTACTCCACCTTCAACTGTGGACTACAGACCATACTAGCTTTATCGAACCGACCCAGTATTTCCCATGACTTACAGTCCAAGCAAGGGCTTAGTAGGTCACCAAAGTCAGGTTGCTGAATCAAGGGGTCGCAATCCCATTCTGTGGATTACAAGTCCTCCCCTAGAGACGAGTTAAGGTCACTACGACCTAATGCGACCATAGCTTTATGACACATAAGGGTATCTCTCGCACATGTATACGCTTCACCCAAAGGTGGATATCTGGCTTTCCCGAACAATCTATCAATATGCATGCCGTGTGATGGAACATGGATGAGGTTTTGGCCGCCGTCTCAGTAGGTCACCATCATATACAAGGGTCACACAGTCCCTCGGCTCAATCATCAGAGCATGTTCTCCGACCTCATCAAGGGCTAACCCATCAACCCTCATCGGTTTCTTTTTCATGCCCAGGTAACATGGGTTTTCCTAATCGACTGGCCTAGATTGTTAAGCACAGATCGGTATCAGCAAACCATCGTTTACTTAGTATGGTCCATGAGGAACCACACTCCCATTGAGTACATGTTCGACTATATCATTTCATTTTACAAGCACTCATAAGGCCTTTAAAGGCCACATAAACCCATCAAAATGCTATTTGCACTCTATATCCATGTAAATGGGAACAATTCTAGGTTGCAGTGTTCGCGATCAGCGTTTGCAAAGTCAACTGTGCAGTTTCTCCTCGGCTGGGTTACTAGGACTTCGGCCTTTGAGGAGCCCAAGTTGTCTTGACTTAGAGGTCCTTGAGGACTTCAAAAAGAATTTAAAAAAATTATGAAAAATAATATATGTGTAATATGTTTATTTATATTTTCTATCATTTTGGTAAAGATTGAAAAATATTTGGCTATAAATACTTATTTTTATATTTTATCATATTCTAAAAATTTCAAAAATAACCCCGTTATAAACTAATTTTTTTAAATCTATTTTTTGCCCCTTTTTTAACCCCAATTAATTGTGTTTTGTCAAAATTTACTTTAAATGTATTTTTCCTTTTTTGGGATTTTTTATATTTATATTTTTTAATAATTTTTAGGCGCTACAGTACTAGGCCCTACTCGGGCTGAGTTACCTGGACTTGGGCGAGTACTTGACTGGGGGCATGGGCTAAGTAGTTGGCCCGAGACAACTTTTCCCACACTGTTTTTAATATTCCCTCATTTGGGGGGAATAGTAAAAAGAAAAATATGTAATGAGGTCGTCTATATTTGGTACATGGAAGTTACAATTAATCTTGACTATAAGATTTGAAATTGGGTGGCTGTATTTGTTCTATGGACGGGTTTATGAGTTAGCACTCATATATACACATGCGTCCCCCTTCTAAAACACAACATAAAGATGGATTTTTATCCAGATTTTTAGTGATTCGTGACCTAAGCCAAGATGATCATGAATATATAAAAGTAAATAGAAGTTTTAAATTTAAAATGTGTTTTTTAGGGATTTTATTTTACAGTGTCGATATAACATTTTGGTGCGGTGCACTTTCCGAAACGTTAAGATGGATGTTTGTGGGTCAGCAGGCTCTTGTGCATGTTAATTCATATAATCTTTTCATGCTAATTCATATAAGCTTTTCTAATAACTACGTTCAAAGTTCAAAAAAAGTTTTTTAAACTTTTTGACATATACCCAAACCATCAACCATTCAAAGTTCAAAAACAAGTTTTTTAAACTTTTTGACATATACCCAAACTATCAAAATTTTACACTCGATAGTTATAGTAATTGTATCTGCAGTTTACAATTACTTACATTGATACACAGTTGGAACTCTGACGATAATAAAAAAGATGCAGCTACCATGCCGACATGTGCCCACATGCCAGTACGAGCTACCCACCTTCCAACTTAGACCGTGGTGATTAAAAGATGGTGATTGAGAGAGAGTCTTTCACTCACGGTAGTTGGGTCGAGTTTATATGGGGGCATGCCCGCGTATCAACTTTTTCCTTAAAAAAAAGCTTTAACCATATGAGTATGACCCGTACCTAAACTACACAAGAGACCACTGGCTGGCAACCCTTTAACAAATGCTGAAAGGGCCTGCAATCCGCATGAGATGGAAAAATAAAAAATCAGATGGTTACAAGTTGCATGTCCCAAACATCTCAAATTGGGAAAAAGACCAACAAGCAAGGTCCAAGACAAAGTGTGTAGTGGTACTTCCACTAATAGAGAAGGTGGGCCGTCCTCGGAGTCAGTCAAGCAGGGCTTTGAGCCCGAGACATCGACGTGCATGAACAACACGCCACCATGACAGCGGGTCAAACCGTCAAAATGCATATAGTAAAAGCAAAGCCAAAAACAACATGTTCCCTTAAAATGCACTGCCTCACTGTTCACGTTATGCACCATCCATAATACTTTAGTCCGACTGCAACCTAATGGAGGAGTAATTAAAAAAGTTTTGTAAAACCTAATTGAGGAGAACTCTATGGATAATTTTAGATGGTGTCTTACTAATGTGTATGTTCCATATGGATAATTTTAGATGGTTTTGTAAAATTTGATTTATTTTTACAAATTTGAAACACCTTTTACCAACGACATCGGGAAAAGTCAATAAAGAACTCAAAATGGCGCAGCTACCAAGATAAATGTGAGGTGTTCTTTGATAACATAATGATTGATGCAGTTCGACTTTGATTTTTGTTTCATTTGATGTAAGATATTGGCACAGTCTTGGTCCTTCTACTCTCAATCTCTGTTGTTCAGATTGAAGTGTGGCTTTTATTGCCATTTGATACTCGTTCGAGCAAATGAACTTGTTCCACAACTCTAATAATCCTTACTACTTGATCTTCTAATCCAATGATGCTTCTTTGTTAGAAGGAAGATGTGCTGGTTTGAGTTTATCCCATCCCTACTGATTGTGAGTTTAAATCTGAATTTTGAACTGTTCATTGCGGTTAGGTGGATCTTCCAACGCAATCCAAAATTTTGCATCTTGAGTTGCTACAAATTTTCTATTATGGAATCTCTCTTTTTCTAGGATGATGGAACACCCAATAAAGATTTATGCAAAAAGTCATCATAAATTATAGATTATAACCACGATTGCAATTGTGCAGGAAATTCAATAACCTAAATCTATGTGATTGAGTTCTTGCCCACCTTTGGTATTAGTTTCTTCCAATGTTTTAAAAAACGCCGAGTCGAACCAAACTCGTCCGGTTCGATTTGAGAATCAGCACAATCCGTGCCGGTTCTAGTATTTTACACGGAATAGCCCGATTCCAGAGAGAACCGGGCGATTCTGTATAGTGAATCTCCGATTCACTGTACCGAATCGGCGAGTCTCGTGAAGAACACGGGCTGCACAGTGTTCTTCACGGGTTTCTTCAATTTTTTTCTTTTTTTTATCAGTTTTTTTATTTTTTTTGCCATGTGATCGAATATTCAGGCTTTATGCAGCTTTTTTCAGCCTTTTCATCCATTAAATGGTGAAAAAATTTCAATTTTTTGGATCATGAAAGTTGCGGGTTTTAGGGTTTCCGCTTTTCGTTTTGTTTTGTGCCAAATAGGGCATGAATCTGTAAAAAGTTTGAGGCATATTGATCGTAAATGTGTTCATTAGAAATTTCTGTTACAAATTTGTGATTATCTTTGAGAAAAACAGATTAATTTGGAGATTGAAGCCACGGATTCACAAAACCATGTAAGAACTCTGCTTTTCCGCCATTTGATCAATTTCAATCCATATTTTAAAACTAATCAGTTAAATTTGTAGGGTTTTAAATCTTTATCGTGTCTTCTATCATTTACCATATTCAATTTTATTTAATTTACTCAATTATAGCCTGAGTTTTTAGAAGAACACAGTGATGTCTGTGAAAAAAAAAAATTCTACTGTTTTTTTTTTTTTTTTCTGCCTTTCGATCTATTGTTCACGATATATTACAAATAATATGTTAGATTTCTAGGGTTATTAAGCATTATAGTCTTGTTTATAATCAGATGTATTCAATTTGATCTGATTTATTCAATTTGAGCTTCATTTTTTAGATTCAATGATTATTGTCAGTGAAGAACTGCGTTTTTTTTTTTTTGCTCAATTTAATCAATTTGATTTGATTTATTGATGGTAATGTGTTCATAATTTAGGGTTTTGATTCCTTATAGTGTTGTTTATCAAAACATGTACTCAATTGGATGTAATTTATTCGTTTGGAGGTGGATTTTTTAGTTGAAATGGCTGATGTAAGGTTGCTCTGTGATGAACAAATTATTATTATTATTATTTTTATTTTTATTTATTTTTATTTTTTTATTTTTTATAATCCATGATCAATTTTTTTGAAAATTTGTGATTTTTTGAAAAGATGTAAAAATCGTGACAAGGTTTTGATTAGCTTGAGGTATTAAACCATATTTTTAATTTTTATTGTTTGAGTTTGCTGTACTTTTTTTCCTTTTTTTTTATCCATGATCAAATTGTTTGAAAAATGATGATTTTCCTAAAAGATGTGAAAATCGTGACCAGATTTTGATTATCATGAGGTATTAAACCATAGTTTTAATTTTTATTGTTAAAGTTTTTGTTGAAAAAATTGTATGTTGATAGATTATTTATGCAAAAACATGTTATTATATTTCTAATGCAAAACTGTATTATATTTTTAATGTAGTTTTGTATTAAAAATGTATTTTCAATTTTTTAAATTTTGAACGCAAAAAATACATGTTGTTAAATTGTATTAACGTGAGGAATTAAAGTGAATATCATTGTAAAAAAATCGTGGCATATATGACAATTATATTATCTTGCATTTTTTCAATTTTATTATTAAATTTTTAATACAAAAAATGTATGTTCTTGATAATTGAGTTGTAGCCATGTTTGGAGCTTGCATTTACTATTATATTATCCTGTATGTTTGTAATTGATATGTTACGAAAATATTATTGTCAATAGAAGTATTTTGCAATAACAAGTAACAACAAATGTAATTATATGAACTACCTCAACATATTATCACTACACATGGTGATTATTTTTCTTGTTGAACTGTCAGGTTAATTTTTAACTTTTTACATATTAAAATAGTTGAATCATGTCAAAATCTGCAGAAGACCCTGCATGGCAACATGGGGTCAGACTTGATCCCAACAAAAAAGACAAAATTATTTGTAATTACTGCCAAAGAGTGATAAGTAGTGAGGTACATAGGTTCAAGCAACACTTGGCAGGGATTTAAGGAGATGTTTCTGCATGCAGTAGTGTCCTTAATAATGTAAAAAAACAGATGGCGACATTTCTTAAGGCTAATCAAGCATGAATGATCCAGAAGAGCAATATAATAATGACCTGGAGATGGCCACAATAATGAGTTTACATGAACAATATCAGAGGGAACGTGGGTTTAGAGTGCTCGGTGGTTATGACATAGGCATGCATGGTGGGTCTAGCTCAAACATGCATGGTGGGTCTAGCTCAGACATGTATGGTGGGCCCTGCTTAGACATGCATGGTGGGCCCAGGTCGAGCATGTATGGCGGGCCTAGCTCAAATATGTATGGAGGGGTTGGTGGCAGTATGTGTCAACAAGAATCAAACGTTGAAGAAATAGTTCCTAGCTTATCTAGGAATACCAGTATTGCATGTCATGATCGTATAGACCCATTTTTCTCAATGCTTAAGTCACAACAGATGACCCTAAAATGCATGGTTAAAGGTACAAGAAACATGTTGGGGAGATATGTTGGTAAATGATTATATGATAAAAGGATTCCGTTTGATGCAGCCAATAGCCCATATTTGCAATCCAGAAAGCCAGGCCTGGGGTAAAACCCCCGACGACATATGAGCTCAGTGGGCCAATATTAGATGAAGATAGAGGAAGTTACAAAGTAGATTGAAGAATATAAACAGAGTTGGCTAAGGACAGGCATTACTCTCATGAGTGATGGTTGGTTAAATAAAGTTAGCAAAAAGGAGTTTTTAAACTTCTTGGCCTATTCTCCAAAAGGTACAACATTTTTGTCTAGCAAAGACGTATCAGGGATAAAAAAGGACGCAAACTTCTTGGTACGACTATATGATCAGATAGTGGGGGAGGTGGGAGATAAACATGTAGTCCAGTTTATTACGGACAATGCGCGTACGTGTATTTCTGGGGGCGGTAAGTTGATGGATAAGACGAAACATATAGTATGGACCCCGTGTGCTGCACACAGCATCGATCTTATGTTAGAGGAGATCGGTGAGATTAAAATTGTGAAGGAGACTCTAGAAGAAGCAAGGTTGGTGTCGAGATTTATATACAACCACTCTAAAATTTTAATTCTGTTTAGAGAACACTCTAAGAAAAAAGAGATAATTAGGCCTGCCATAACTCGATTTGCGACCGATTACTTAGTTGTGGACTCCATTCGGGAATCTGAATGTGCATTAAAGAGATTGTTTACCTGTGAAGAGTGGTTACATGACCGCTTCTCGAAGTCCAGTATCGGTATAAAAGTGGATGTCATAGTCTCAAATAAGAGGTTATGGTCTCGATGTTCCAGTGTCGTAGAGGCCATTGCCCCTTTGGTCACGGTGTTAAGAATGGTGGATGCTGACAAAAAAACTACCATGGGTATCCTTTATGAAGGTATCGAGAGGGCGAAATCAGCTATTGGAGAGAAATGTAGTTTTGCTAGCATAGTGATTGAGATTATAGAAAGGAGGTGGCACACCAAATTTGGACGTCCGTCCAATTCATTATGTTGGTAAATATATATTTATATCATTAGAATGTTTCAGGTTAAATCATTTTTTTATGAAATTGTAAATGACATTTTTCTATCTATATATTTTCTAAGTTACTACTTCAACCCAAAATTTTTCTATTTGACACCTGAACATCCCTACAAGATTATGGAATGGGTCAGATACATTATTGCAAGGTTGGAGAGAAACCATCGAAACCAAGTAGCAGCAATACAAGAGGTATTATTTAATGTTTGGGTAAAACTTTATTGAGTTGTTATATTTGTGAGGAATAATGCACCAAAACGAAATATATTTGTTTTAGCTTGCTATGTATAGGGATGCTATAGGATCCTTCGGAACTAGACTTGCCAGGAAATCTCAAACTAACATGGATCCAGGTTATCCCCTAGCTAATATTTTGTTCATTCATATATTTAATCTTATGAATTGTTCTTGCCCTTACAATACTTTTTACATTTTAATCCAGCAGAATGGTAGGAGATATATGGTACTAATGCACCTCACTTAAAGAGGATAGCAATCAATGTGCTCTCCCAGACATATTCTGTTATTGGTTGTGAGCGCAACTGGAGTACGTTCCAATGGTTGCACACTACTAGGAGGAATCGACTCGCTTTGAAGAAGGTTCATAAACTAGTTTATGTTCATTACAACTTAAACCTCCGAAAGCGACAAATAAGAAGGAAACTTGAGGACTATGGGCCGATAGACGTAGACACAATATTTGTCACAGACACAGCAGACCAAATGGGTAGTAGAAGAGGAGGAGCCAGTGTTGCACAAGAGAGCGTTCATTGAGGCTATCGGTGAGGAAGATCTTGAAGAAGGTGATGAGCAGCATGAAAGAGGAAGCAGCCAGCTAACGTATCCACAATTCGTCGGAGATGTTGCTGATATTACACCTAATGAGGGAGAGTGGAAAGGGGGTCTAAGGGAAAATAAGAGAGATGATGATTCTGATGCCACCCTATCTCAGCCATATTATTCACATATCGAGTCCCAATAGCAACATGGTAGGGATGAGTATGACACTGTAGGTGAGCATGAAGGATGGACAAACTTCGGGGATTTTGGATTGGGAACACAATAGCACACTAATACTCAGGTATTTGGGTATAGTCAGACGCCTGCTAATATTGATGATTCGTTTTTAGATCAAATCAATGAATTGTCAAACGAATTCAATCAATGGCACCAGCGTAACCAAGAAGAAGAACGACGTCGTATGTCATTTTATTTTTAGATCGTATGTTACTAATTGTATGTTTTATTGTAGTCCATATATGTTGATATACTTATTCCATGATAATTATTTGTTTATCCTTTTGTGTGATGTAAATTAAATGGTAAATAGTAGTTCTTGCAGGGAAAGAATATATCAATATTCGTATATTCATGCAAAGGAAAAAAAATTCTTAATGAAGTACCTGCATTTCTTATTGAATTCCTAAAAAACAATATTTATGATGAATTTTAATAATTTTTTCGAATTTTTTTGAAGCTTTAATCTGACCGATTTAGCCGATTTCCAATCCGGATTGTCGATTTGTCAATCCGAATCAGTTTTTGAGGTGCCCGATCCGGGTCACCGATCTGCTTTTTAAACCATTGGTTTCTTCTTATTTTGGTCACTGATGATTAATAATGCAAGGAAGAATATGATTTAGCAATTAATTTTCCTAATTGCATCTTAAAAGCTCAAAATGTCATCAACCTAAACCTGCATGGCAGTTAAGACAGTCTTGCTAAAAAACATATGTACATGTCAATTAAAAATATTTCATGCATGAAATATGCACCCTAGGTTTTGTGAGCCGAGACGGCGAATTATCGAGGAAAAGTGCTTGCAAATATACCACAAATGTGTTTTATTATGTTAGGAATACGAAATCAAGAAATCTATCCAGTGCAGGTCAACAACACATATAGTGTTATGATAACAATTTTCTCTAACCTTGAGAAAGAACTCAATGTTATCAAATTCGTTTTGTTTAGCCTACAGATTTTAGGCATAACAGAAGAGAAGCAAAGCCTGGTGCTGCCGCTTTGCCCAGATTTGGATCACTTTGGGCTGTTTCGGGCAAATTCGGACCGTTTTGGGTTTGGATCACTTCGGGCTGCTTCGTTCAACTTCGAACCGTTTTGGGTTTGCTTTAGGTCTGCTTTGGCCAACAAAGAAAGAGCTATATAAATGTATTTTTTTAAAAAAAAAATTATTTAATTTTTTCTATTATTTATATATATTTCATATATCAATATCTAATTTATTTATATTAAATTTTTTAAAAAATACGAAATCTTCTCCCGAATCGGCCGAAGCATCGAATTACTTCATTTTTTTCACCAAACCAAAAAAGACTTCGAATCAAATCTGACAACATTGGACAAAACCCCATAATCAAGAGTTTGTATTAATCACTCTTTGTCAAAGAGCTTGTTTGAATTGCGACCCAAGGGATAACCTTTCTCTTAAGTATTATAAAGGAAAAATAACATTTCTTTTTCCTCCGGCAACTGACAAATGGTTAATGTTAATAAATAGTCAAACCATCTAAAAAAAAAAATTGAGGCGGTTAAATCAAGTAAGTTACTAATAAAGTCATTGCTATTAAAAATCAATTTCCCCTAAGAACCTCCTCAACTATATTGTTAGAACATACCTAGGTTGCTCTTGATTTGAGGGATACTTTGGTAATTTGCCACATAAATTACTAATGCCAAATAATTTAAGGGATTCTATACATCAAAACTATTTACCTTTGATACAAATAGGTCACAATTATTTATAACCATCTGATGCGAAATCCGATAGCTTGAGTGTGTGATAAAATTTGAGATTTTTCTTTTATGAACTTTGAGGTTGGAATCGAATAAATGCAACCACTCCATTTCACATCTAATGGTCAAGATTAATTGTGCAAATCTTGTGCTAAAGATAAATAGTCCTACTATGTACTCTTCTATAATGTAAATTCCCTTGCTTGTTATGGATTTCAAACCTCGAAAATGCTTTTTATTGAAAAAACATTTTGTAATCAAAACAATAAGGGATAATCACGACTTTTGGCTTGGTGAGTAAAGTGGCGCCAAGTGGTCATAATGCTCTTGCTTGCTCCAAATTTTAATCCCAAAATAAGATTTTTAATGGAAAAATATATTTGAGTTACAGTATCTGGATTAAATTAGGATAGTTAAGTCAAAGACTTAAGTGGTCAAATATAAAAATATTTAATTTATAAGGTTACAAGCTCAAAACGAGGATAATTTTTTTAAAAAAGGATAATTTGAACATTTTTTAACAAAATTCTTCAAAATGTACTTAAAGGAAAATATTTTAAAAAATAAAAAAATTATAAAAATCCCATAAATTTGTACTTTATAGGCATCATCTTTCAATATTTTTGATACCACACTATTAACCCCAACATTATTTTTCTTTACAACCATCACACCAAATAAAAAAGTGAATTATTTTGAACCAAAATACCCTCTATTTTAACCCATGATTCGAAAACGTGACCCTAATATGTTTTGGTCCGAAACAAAAATATGTTAGACCAGCTTGTGCATGTCCAACACAAAAATGATCTGGACCAACAAAACTTGAATATAAAGCCAATCTAGCACAAAAGACGTGTCAGACCAATTCTATATTCAAATGCAATATTCAAATTGTGCTAATCGGACACATTTTGTGCCCGACCGACTTAGAGAGAGAAAGTAAAAAACATGGCCTAAAAAGAGGATATTTTGTTTAAAAAAATACCTTTTTTTTTTTTACTTTGGGTTAGTTATAAATATAAAAAGTTTGGAGGTTAGGAGTGTGATTTAGAAGGTATTCGAGTCAAGAGGGTATCTATGATTTTCCCTCAAAATAATGACTTCATTAATTTATGAAATACTTTCACCTAGTGGTTTAAAAAACGGATCGATGCCCTGGATCGGACACCTAAAAAACCCATTCGAATCGGTGAATTAGCGATCCCGATTGGGGATCGGTCGGATTAAGCCTTAAAAAAATTTATCAAAATTCATTATAAGTGTTGCTTTTTAATAATCCAATGAAAAATGGGGGTCCTACATTATTAACTTTCATATTTTCATCAACATGCGAATATTGAGATGTACTTTCCCCGTATGAACTTAGGTTAACTATTAAATTTACATCACACAAAAGAATAATAATATAATTATTATGGATGAAGTATGTAATTATATTGGACTATAATAAAGAATGGATTAAATCGATGAAAAAATGGCTACCAAAATAACGAATTGGCAGAAAACCCTACTCTACTAAAAAAACCCAAATTATTACAACCTAACTATAATATTATATACTGAAATTGAAATTGTTGGTTTATATTTTATAGTTTATTTTATTATACAAATAATAACAAATCCAAAATATCTTATAATATCATTTAATTTAAAATGTATTGTTGACAACTGGAAGAAAAAATAGTATATCACATAATTTATAATACAAATAAATTAAAAAATAAAATATTTTATTATCAATATAGAAATAAATTCTAAAGTGGTATGAGTTAGTATTATTTTTCTCTTTTAAAATATCCTCTAAACTAATATTTTTAATATTCAATAAACTAGAATTAGTATTATTTTTGTTTTTTAATATCATATGAGCTGGTACTAGTTTTTAATCTCAATTAACTACTTAATTAATTAATAATTATATAACGAAATAATCTCGTGATATAATAGCCTAATAGATTTTTTACGTTTTATTTGGGTAAGTAAATTTAGATTTTTTTGGTTGAAGATAGGGGTGATGAGCAGCCAATTATTATTATTAATAATTTCTTCATTTTTATCATATAATGTCATTTTTATCATATAATGTCATTTTTATTGTAATTACCACCACCGAGTTGACTCGTTGTTTTTTAAATCCCTGATTATAACTATTAATTATAATATAATATTAAATCAAACCAATTTTAAAATATTAGTAAAAAACTTCCATATAATTAAAAATAATTTAGTGTATATCAAAATAATTATATTGACAAAAA
>NW_006495273.1:4675861-4687951 GCF_000471905.2 Amborella trichopoda | reverse complement strand
TTGTTTATTTTTATAACTTTTTTTTTTATATATATTTTTTAATTTCTTTATATATATATTTTTTGACGAAAAAACTTATGTTTCTATAGATATATATATTTTAACGAAAAAAAATTATTGCAATGAAGAAAGGGTTCGAACCTACAACCCCTAGTAAGTGGATTGAAAGAGCTGCCCATCATACCACTGCAACATATTTATGAACTTCCATATAACAAAAAAAAAAAAAATAAAAAAAAAATAAATATATATATATATATATATATTTATATTTTGCTTTAGCTTCTCAAGACCGTCTAACTAATTATCCCACATGGAAGCATTGTAGTTATAGATTGTTCACGGGTAGTGTGTTACGTTGTGTGCGTGTGGAAGGCAGGCGCTTCATGGATTGTGTTGTGTATGTGCGTGTGCGTTTATGTGTCCATGCGTTTTTTAATTTTTTTTTAAAAAAGACTCTTTACCCTTTTTCGGTTTTCTTTTCTTTTCACTTAATAAAGAAATTTTTTTAAAAAAAGACTTTTTACCCTTTTTTGTTTTGTTCGATTTTTTTTTTTAAAAAAAGACTTTTTACCCTTTTTCAGTTTTGAACAAACAAATTCGGTTGTTCAACATCTGAAAATGTCTTGTTTTCCGTTGTTGAACAACAAAAAATAGGACAAAATCTTGGAATTTGCATCCTTATTTTATGTTGTTCAACAACGAAAAATAAAACATTTTCGGTTGTTCAACATCTGAAAATGTCTTGTTTTCGGTTGTTCAACAATAAAAAATAGGACAAAAGCTTGAAATTTGCATCCTTATTTTTGGTTGTTCAACAACCAAAAATAGAACATTTTTTGTTGTTCAACATCCGAAAATAGAATGTCTGTTTTTTTTTTCACTTCATAACGAATTTTTTTTTTTAAAAAAAGACTTTTTAACCTTTTTTGTTTGTTTTTTTTCACTTCATAACGATTTTTTTTTTAAAAAAAATGCTTTTTACCCTTTTTTGGTTTTTCGGTTTTTGAACAAACGAATTCGGTTATTCAACATCCGAAAATGTATTGTTTTCAATTGTTGAACAACCGAAAAATAGGACAAAATCTTGGAATTTGCATCCTTATTTTCGGTTGTTCAGCAACAAAAAATAGAACATTTTCGGTTGTTCAACATCCGAAAATGTCTTGTTTTCGGTTGTTCAACAATTAAAAATAAGACAGAAGCTTGAAATTTGCATCTTTATTTTCGGTTGTCCAACATCTGAAAATATATTGTTTTCGGTCGTTGAACAACTGAAATTAGGATTGCGAATACGCAACATTTACGATTGTTCACCATTCGAAAATGCCTTGTTTTCGGTTGTTGAACAACCGAAAATAGGACAGAAGCTTGAAATTTGCATTCTTATTTTCTACACTAATAAATAAACAAATGTTTCAAATGTTTAAACGAGCCCCGCTGTTTTTGGTTGTTCAATAACCGAAATGAGTTTATTTTCGGTTGTTCAAGAACTGAAATAAGCTTATTTTCGCTTTTTGAATAATCGAAAATGTAGCGATTGGTTCTTCAAAAACGGAAAAAGGGCAAAAAAGTTTTTTTAAAATTTTTTTCTCTTTGAAGTGAAAAAAACGGCGGCCAGTCTAGCCAGCCAGCCAGCCAGCGAGCCAAAACAAAGTAGGGCATAAACCACAAAATATCTCAAGGGGACAACGCCACTATGGCCCGAGACTGGGGCTAGGGCTACGACAGGGGCGGCCTGGATGAGCGTTGGGGGTACGCAGCCCTACGAGTATCCTCTCCTCTCATCTCGGTGTGCCCGCCCACTCCCGCCCTTCCCTCTATTTCCGCGAAACCGAAAAACAAAACCCCTCTCTCATCCAATTACACTCACACTGAGCTAGCCCCTCTTATGGGGCAAGTCACCCTGTCCCACCATGCATTCTAGCAGTTCTTGAACCCTAGAGACCATCCCAGTAACTTCAACATCTATATTTTCCCGTAGTTGACCATGGCTTCCTTCACATATTCTATCTGCTTTAACCCTATGTCTGTAAAATTAACACTTCCTGCTTCTTCTTCTGGTTATGGTTCAGTATCAGTGTTTCGTTCTGCGCCTATAACAAAATTGAGGTGGTCTCAAAGTTTTTGTCAGAAGAGGAGGACAATTCTGATAGCTAGGGCGGAAGATGGAGCTTCTAATGGATCAAAAAGCGAAGGAAAACCTGCTAATGGAACACTGGTTCGCTTGGTTCTCTTGTTCTCTTTTTTCTTTCCATTGTTTTGCTGAACTCTCTTTCTTTCTCTCTCTCTCGCTCTTCCATCTACACGAGCGTGGTAGTTGGAATGGTTGATGGCGATTGAAGCCCTTGGCTCCATCTAACCTGTTGATGCCAGTCTAAACCCTGCGATGAAACAGCTAGTTATTATCATAGAGTGTGCTTATTTTTTGGGTTAGTTAAACCATTGAAAGATTTTTATTTCAAAGAAATTTGACGAAAATATTACTTTCTCATGGTTTTTAAAATAAATCATTTGCTTATTGATGGTCGAGTGCTGGTGAATTCAGAGTCAGTCCTCAACATTATTGTAAGCTACAACGACAGTGGCTCCCTGGTCTTAAAAGTTTCTCTATACATGGATTAGGTGAGTGATAGAGGCGTTTACACTTGTTTTTCCTAAATTGATTATCATTATCTTTTTGTCTTTCTTTTTATAAAATATCCGATTCTCGATCTATTCGTCTATTCTCCAGTGTTCTACTCTTTGTTTTTGGGACAAAATTATTTAGCTGTATTTACAATGGCTGGTTTTGGACCTTTTGCAATTCACTTTTAATTCACTTTCAAATCCTGCATTGTATTAATTTGTTGCCGAGCTTTGTTATTTATCTGATTTTTGAACCTTTTTCAAATCATTTTCAATTCTTGCATTTTATCATTTACTAACTTAGTTTTACTACTCTCAATAAATTGTGGTGTAAGAGTGTTAGTTACCTTTACTCAAAAAAGAAAAAAGTTGAAACATCTTTTGCTGTTAATGAAATTGGATATGATTTCTTTAAGATCTCTGTAGGGTTCTGCCCTTGAGTTGTGTATTGCAGAGCATGTTTGAATCTTAGGGACATAAAAATCATCTGAAATAACCAAAAAAAGGATTTATCTGAGCCTTTTTTTGTATCATTGCAGCCATTTTTGCATGTAAATAGGCAATGTATATAATCTGAAATTCATTGTGATTTAGGCATACTTCATTTTTGTTTCTTTCAATGGATTTAGATGGTTTGATTCTGCATCTATCATGGTCCTTTAGGATCAGTACTATAATGTTAATTTTGATTAAGTAGAATAGTCATATAGTCTATATTTTCGTGTTACTATGTATAAATGTAGTAAATTACATTGCAATGTCACTTCAAATAGTTCAAGGTATTAGATAAATGTCAGCTCGTGTATATTATGGAAGAGGCTTTGGCGCCTTCTCTCAACTAAGTAATGTTTTGAGACATCGTGCCTTTTTAGATGTTTAAATTATAATTCCAAGGCACATCAAATTCCATCATTGTAAGTCTTTTGAAACTTGTTAAATAATAATTTTTCATTATAGAGGGAAGGAGCTTCAAATCAGCGGTATCCATTGGATCTTCTTGTTGGAGGTAAAAAGTTGTTAACAAAAGGGGTATTGAGAAAATGTTTGTGATTGCATTTGCTGTCTCATTTGGAATCATCCGTATGTGTACCCAAATTAAATAATTAGAATTTAATGAGATTTGTTTATTATTCCATGCTTACTTTATAAGGGTTGAGATTACATCCTGCAGTTTCTTTTTAAATAATTTTCTATTGTATAATTTGGCTGTCTATTAGACTGTGGAAATTCTTCTAAGACCATTCACAACTCTATCTTCTCATGTCAAAAGGCATTGGGTTTTCAAATCAGCATATAGGTATTGAATAGTGTTGCATATCTTGATAACTTTATATCCATGACAACTGTTGTTGCGTGACTCTGTCATGATGATTAATCTTTGACTTTGTTAGTTTGATCTTATATTAGAGATTGTTATTAAGATTTAAGACGTTCTTGCAGTAATGCTTCTCATCTTTTTTTTCTCCACCGAGTCTGCCTTTTGCATTTTCTGTATGATTTTAGTTTTTTCTTTGGATACTTATGTGTAGGTTTAGTGCTTCTGTGTCATGTTAGAGATGTCTCATGATTTTGAAAATTTTAAACTTGCTGACACTCATTGGTTTGTTTTTTAGCAGCCCAAGGGCAGGAAGGAAATTCTTTTGGAGTATGTGAGAAATGTCCAGCCAGAATTCATGGAATTGTTTGTCAAAAGAGCACCCCCCCAGGTTTGCTACCCAATTCTATGTATTCTTAATTGTTTCTTGAATGAAGACTCTGCATTTCTCTAAATTTCTAAAGAATTGAGTTCACACATGTAATCATCATATTTGTGCATACTATAAAAGCTAAAGCATCTGCCCTGTTTATTCCTACAGGTTGTAGAAGCCATGCGCCAGACGGTGACAAATATGATTGGGACACTTCCTCCCCAGTTTTTTGCTGTAACTGTTACCACTGTATGTTTCTTATTGTACTCATTTTTTGTGATTCTTCTCACTGAAAAATTGTAGCTCTTATTTGATTTTTCTCCATGAATATTTCTAAGGAAGGACATACTTGCCAGCATATAGTTCCAATGTTATTGTTGAAACTGAACGCATTATATCCAATCAAAGCATACACTTCACCTATGTTTGTTGAAATTGAACTTATGTCCATTACTACTACTTTTTATAATGGTTTTCCCTTTCAGGTTGCTGAAAATCTGGCGCAGCTCATGTACAGTGTTTTGATGACTGGTTATATGTTTAAAAATGCACAATATCGTTTGGAGTTGCAGCAGTCTTTGGCACAAGTTTCTCTTCCTGATAAGCAGGACTCTAAGGTATTTTCCTGTTCCTTTCTATAACATTTTTGCTGTATTTTTTTATTTTCCCTTTTTTGGCTGCTGTAGGAGCTCGCTTCAAGTGGTGTCAGTCAATACTCTCTATAGCATAGTAAAAGAACCTAGTGATGTAGCCTCATACCATCATCAATAAATCATACTCTGAAATTGTGGATGGAGATTGGTTAAAAAGTGTTCAAATAATGAATAGCATAAGCAGGCGAGCATTGAGTATTGATGCATCATGAATCCCTTTTTTGGTTATCTTGA
The DNA here is from genome assembly GCF_000471905.2 of Amborella trichopoda. Next base: position 4,682,748 of record NW_006495273.1, on the reverse strand, counting down.
TATTTACTCTATCTTGATATTTGTTGTATTCACATGGATTCTGTGGACTCAATGCATTAATGTCTTGAACTATTTTTAGGTAGCACATGAATTTACAGTAATTTAGAGCCCCGTACCATTCCTTCTGTGAGCAATTGTCACCATGGCCATTGCTGCATTATGCTATGGTCAGTGGAATGGACTTTATATTATAGTTGTATTTTGGTATTTAGTGAATATATCATATCAAACATGATCTATGTGCAAATCTTGATAGCCTTTCATAGAAATATCATTCCAGCTTTGATGTAAGCAGTTTATGCTGTGATATGATCTCTCTCTCTCTCTCCAGAACTTTGTATTAATAAGACTTGACTCTGATGTTGCATGATATAGGATGGGGCAGATTATGCACCTGGAACACAAAAAAATGTGACTGGTGAAGTTATCCGGTGGAACAATGTTTCTGGTCCTGAGAAAATAGATGCTGTGAAGTACATTGAATTACTAGAAGCCGAGGTTGAGGAGTTAACACATCAAGTTGGAAGGAGGTCAGCAAATGGACAAAATGAACTTTTGGATTATCTGAAATCCCTTGAACCGCATAACCTGAAGGTAGTAAAAATATTGGTTATTTTAAGCTTTATGCTGGTATGCCTTATTGCCTGCTATTTATTTGCTTCTAAAGATTTATCTTTCAAAATTTTATTGCTCTTTGTTAGGATCACAAAGGCCTTGTACTTGCTTTATTGCATTTAAATGGCCTGAACCCTGAAAATGAGATTTAATGTTTTCTTGTTTGGTTGGATTTAAACCAAAATGTAGTGGTTGAGATGAAATCTTTTATGCCACTAATATATCGTTTTCCTTCTATTTAAGTATGATCCTGTTTGATACAATGCTATTTAAACTTGATATCTATGCAAAGTGCAATGTCGAAATGGTCCGTAGGAATAAGCTCATTGAACTACAATAGCATGAAGCATAAAACAAAACGAAGAGTAAGAAGCGTAAAATAAAATGAGAACACCTTTTCAGGCGTTTGTTAGAATTCTCCCCTTGAACTATATTAAGAATCATAATTACTCTCAGATTAATAAACATAATACATGTAGCTGTGCTGTCTGAACTAATCTATATTTTTTTATTACTCTACAGTAAAGTGAGTCATCTTAAACTTTGAACTTCTCCCAATAGTCATATACTTCAATAGTTTTGGATGTTGCTAGACAGCCATGATATAGTGTCAGTGGAGAGGAGACTAGTGGATTTATCGTGTCTTGCACATAGAAATGTAAGAAGAGACAAAAAAATAAAAATATATTAAAAACAAGAAATAAAAATATAGTTCAAATATACTCATATCTTCTAAAAAGTTCTTTCAAATTATGGGAGTCTAATAGTACTGAGAAAGAAAACAGAATGGACGTAAATTTTTCAAGTAAAACTTGTGTAAGAATCCTAAATATTTTGTGGAATTAAAAATAGTCCCATACTTTCTACGCCCAAGTCCCTATTTTTTGTCATATTTTTATTTTTCCTCAAGTCCCTTTAAGCAGAAAAATAGGTTCTGCAGTTGAAGTGCCTAACCACCAAACTCATTTATTTTTGTAATTAAAAAATGGGCTTGGCACTTGAAGAGCCGGACCCTTTTTTTAAAGTAAAAACATGCCCATTTTTTTTAAGTGAAGAGCATGTATTTTGTTCTTCCACTGGAGCATACTGCGTACTTGCTCCCATGTGCTTCCTTTTAAGGCCCTCAAATTTTGGGGATCAGAATCATCAGATCTTTAAGAACTTAAAAGTCCTTTTTTTAGGTGGATGCCAAAATCTTTAGATCCAAAAAATTGTAAATAGCTGTATTGCTCGAGGAAGCAAGTGCGCGTGGGAGCATAATATATGTGCAATTAACTTAAAAGCAAATCGTTCTCGGCACTTGACTGAACTCATTTTTTACTTTAAAATGAGTTTGGCACTTTTTGTTAAGAAAAGGTTGGACCTTGGGGTATTTTGGGAAAAATTAAAAATCTGAAGAAAATGAGACTTGCATTAAAAATAAAATTTAATTCCACAAATATATAGGTTTTTTATGTAAATTTCTCAGTTTTAGTTATTAAAAGATTAGAATTGGAAATAATTAAAATTATTCAAACTATTTTTAAGTGTAAAACTTTAGGTGGAAATATTCATCTTGTATTATCAGTTATGTTTCCTACTTCCTATTTTTGTAGAAAAGTAAGCATAATATTGTAATGTTGATTAACTTATTACAAGAATTCTAGAAATTGCTCCTAAACTGATTTTAAAGGCTGAAATTTAATGAAATGTTTAACATTATTTTTTTTGGAATTTTTTAGACATGGTTAAAAGTAAAGAAATTAGTCACGAATGTAATTAAAGAGAAATATACATAGGAACTAGCAAATATTTATCAAATAAATACAAGGAAAATACTACAACTTCACTTTGCTGATTAATATGTCTATTTGAGCTTCACATTACGGGCAAAATACCTGCTCAAATATAATCTGATTACAAAAATTTGGATATAAAAAAAATATTATAACTATAAACATTAAAAAAACTAATTGCAAAAGATTTACAGAAAAAATAGAAAGATAACTATAAACATTAAAACTTATTGCAAAAGATTTATTGAAAAAATATGCAGAAATACCATAAATAATAAAAGGACACAGTTTCTATGAGTCCATGTAGAAATGAGTCATCTCTTAAAAATCTGTTTTTGAGATGGATTTTTGGACTTAATTTTTCTCTAATACGGAAATCATGAATATGAAAAAATAAATACATTTTGAAAATTAAAAATAATAATTCTAATTCAATTGTTTTTAGATGGACCACCTATTTGCGTCCATCTTTAAGATGGATGCTTTATACTTGGGACCACACATTCTAGAAATGGGGTCTAGCTCGCGTGAAACAATTTTCCATAATAAAATTAAAAAATAAATAGATAACATCTATGAAAGATGTAATGGTAAGATTTGATTGGCTCTAAATCTACTTTAGTATTTGATAAAAAACCAAAGCCAGTAAGCTGATGATCTTATCATGGATTCAAGAATTATAAGTATGTGGGAACGTGCATTATATTTTATTCCTACATTGTGGTAACTGGGATTTAAAGCTAAATCTAGCTTCAAGTACTTTTTTCTTTTGCAGAAAAAGTTAGATATTTATCTTTCTGATTTATCAACAGCATAAATTACCATAAGAAGAATCATCATATAGTCACCCATTTCAACAATACCTATTATGTACAATTTCGAAACAAAAGAAATACGATGCAACCTTGTCAGACAAATAAACCACAGAAACCAACTCCACATGAAGACATTGTTCAAAACGATAATTTGTATGTAAATGGAGGTAGAAGATTTGTGCATCAATTGTTGGTGCACACTCAATTATGATAGAATGTCATGTTCTTAAAAATATAGCAAGAGAGGAGAAAGAGAGTCATGGGTTTGTAGAGATATAGCAAGAGAGAGGAGAAAAGAGAGACATGGAAGATAGGTGAGGAAACAGAGAGACATGGAAAATACAAAGGAGGAAAGAGAGGGCTAGATCAAGCTTTTTTTTTTTCCCTTTCTTGATTTTGGGATTCTGGAAAAGAAAAGAGAGGGCAAGATTTTGGGATTTTTGGTTAACAAATATTTAGGGTGTGTTTGATAAGTGGGAGTTTCTAGAAGTGGAAGTTGAACATTACACTTCTACGTTTGATCTTGTTGCGTGGAAGCCGCAAAGTGGAAGGGCAGCCTTCTATCCGGCATTTTTTAAGCATCAAAATGGTCCCTTTTTGGAAGACCATCCTTCCATAAAAAATGATGGAAGGGCAGCCTTCCGTAAATTGTACGTGACTCCCTCCCACTCTCAAAAACTCCGTAATGTGCCCTTAAAGAAATTAGTGTGTTCTATATAGTTTTTATATTTTTTCTTAAAATTAGATTATTTAGTGGAATAAATAAGTGGGCCCTTACATATATTCTCCTACAACTTAAGAGTTTGAAGATAATGGGACAGATATTTGTGGGTTTGGAAGAGAGAACCTAAACTTTTTAATGAAACTAAATAGAATTGGAATTTGAATAAACATATTTCATCATTTTTTTGTCTAAAATTGAATAGGTTATATTTGAGCAATCTAGTCCCCTATCAAATCCTAACTCTATAACATTAATATCCATAAAAATAATATTATATTTTTTAATTCAATATACTAATATTATATAATTTTAATATGTTTTGTAAAATAAATTATTAATATTGTATAGCATTATATAGTATGTTATATAATAATACTCTTTTAGAATAATATTTTAATGTATAAATTTATATTTTAGACTTTTATATTTTTTGAAATATATCAATAATATAATATTAATATGTAAATATTTTGTAAAATAAATTATTAATATTTACAAATTATTATATAGTATGTTATATCATATAAATTATTAATATTGTATCGCATTATATAGTATGTTATATAATAATACTCTTTAAGCATAATATTTTGATGTATAAATTTATATTTTAGACTTTAACACTTCAAAAAAAAAATTTATATTTTAGACTTTATATTTTTAAAAATATACCAATATTATATAATATTAATATGTAACTATTTTGTAAACTAAATTATTAATATTGTATAGCATTATATAGTATGTTATATAATAATACTTTTTAAGAATAATATTTTGTTATATAAATTTATATTTTAGATTTTTATAAATTTACTATATGATATAGAAGTGTGATGACCTTAAACTTTCCCTTATACCGTCCCATGTTGGGTTATGTTAGGTTGGCAGCCAACGTAAAAAATTTTCAAAACTTATCATGACGGCGATAAGATGAGAGAAAGTAGACTTAGGTGGGTTGGCCATGTGTGGCGTCGACCAAGTACAACACGTGTTAGGAGGTGCGAGTTAGTTCAAGTAAAAGGCCTAAAAAGGGCAAGGGATAGGCCCAAAATGACATGGTTGGATGTAGTCCGAAAAGATATAGGGACATATGGCGTCACTGAGGGTATGACCTTTAATAGATTAGAATGGCGGACTAAAATTCATATAGCCGACCTGATTAATTGGGAAAAGGTTATGATAATGATGATGATATGGAAGTATTAGGAGTCCTATATCTCTTAGTGGTCTATTTACCTAATAATCTAATATGTTCCATGCAATAATCATATTGTAGTAAAGTTCTCCTAAAAATTCTTATTTTGAATATATTTTCTCTATTCATATCTCTTCCCATCATTTTTTAATTCTCTCTCCTAAAAACTCTCAAAAGACCATAAATTTTTTTTATCCATAACCTTGCCCATTGTTTTTCAACTACATAAAATCTATCCTAAAAAGGGTTGAATAGAAAAATACCCTACATAGATTTCCATGAAATCCCTCTATTTCTAGGGAACTTACCCTATGGTATCTCTATGGATAGGGTTCCCTTTTATTCTTGCCACACGTTTCCACCCCTTAACTATCGTTTATACAACACATAGATTTGGATATAATTTTCACTTTTGATGGATAAAAGCTTATGCATAATCATCTCATAGTTTGAGAAAGATGTTGGATTCATAGTTGTGCAAGGGTAATTTGATCGTGATGTAATTTTTCTTACTTTTTTTTTAATACATGGACATTTTGGTCTTTGGATCTTTAATAAAGTATCCATGGACGACATCATGGTTAGGCCATTATTCTATTTGTTTATTTGGGCTTTATATGATTATGGCCAAAGTAGTGCAATGAAAAGAATTCCCTTTTCTTATTTATAAAGAATTTTTGAGGAGGTATTTTTGTCCTGACAAATCATATATTGTTCTCATGAATCATGTTACCTTCTTGTAGCTTTAAATTTGGGAGATTGTAATAGATTTTTACAAATTAGGGTGTATGATTTCTATGTGTTTGGATTACTTATATTATTTGATGATATGTGGTTCTAGCAATCGCTGGATTTACTAAATGTTTGCTTGTTTGTCAACCACTAGATTTTCAAACATGATAAACGGCATCCCTAAGAGTTCCTTCTACCCCAAGGATTTCTTCAAAATCAATGGATGCCTTCAATTAGGTGATCCTTGTAAATTTTTCTTTACTGTTGTTGTTGACTCACACTGCAACCTCTTGCGGAGGCTTGAGGAATGGAGTCTATTAAATTTTGCTTGAGCTTGGTTCACGTGTGTTTCACTTCTTGCCAGGTCTTTGATAATATTTCATTTAGGGGATCAAGAACATATTTCATAACTTGAATTTGTTCTCTCTTTGAGAAGATGTGCTTATAATTAAAATTGTTCTAGATAACACCAAATTAATGAGGACTAACCAGAATCTATGCATTATTTGATTTCAAAATTTTGTCAAATGGTGTTTTTTCCAAGTTTTAGTTGACCAAATGGAAATTTGGTCATTATCATTTACTATTTAAGGGTGTTCGATTGTTTCAAGTTGAACTCCAATTTGTTCTTGTGTGGTGAGATGGTGGCGGCGGCGGTGTGATGGTGGTAGTTGTGGTGGGCCAGGTTAAGTGCTGGTGGTGGCAGTGGTGTGATGGTGGTGGTGGTGTGTTGTTGTTGGTGTGGCGGTAGCAGTGGTGGCCGTGGTAGGTGACGGTGGTGTGTGTTGGTGGTGGCTAGACGGTGGTGGTAGTGCAGTGGCGGTGGTGGTGGTGAGGTGTAGGGGGTGATGATGTGGTGGTAGTGGTGACCGTATGGTGCTGGTGGAGTGGATGGTGACTAGGCAGTGGTGGGAGGTGGAGTGGGTGGTTAAGTAGTGGTGGTTGTGTAGTGGTGATGGTGCACACAGAGAGAGAGAGAGAGAGAGAGAGAGAGAGAGAGAGAGAGAGAGAGAGAGAGAGAGTAGTAG